>CM041631.1:68598497-68738326 GCA_023333625.1 Bothriochloa decipiens
GCTGAGAAAGGGCCTTGGCATCCAAGATATGGTGTGGTTGCATCCCTGTCGGCAACGGGGACCGCCGTGCTGATTTTTCGATGAATCGTAAGAGGTGAGGAAGTTTGGGTCCAGGAGTCATGCCTCGCAAGGTGGGCTAGGGGGAAATTAACTCTGGGAGTTAGGGTAGAGAGACAAGATGGTGTCAGGGCTAAGGAAGGGTGCATCAAAGCTATGTCGTGACGGGGAAGTTTGGGTCAGGGAGACATGCTCGGCGAGGCGGGCAAGGGGGAATTCAACCTAGGGAGTTAGGGTGGAGAGATAAGATGGTGTCAGGGCCAAGGAAGGGCATTGGCATCAAAGCTATGGTGTAGTTATGGCCTTGATGGCAACGGGGACCGTGATGCTGATTTTTCTGCGGATCGTAAGAGACCAGGAAGTTTGGGTCCAGGAGACATGCTCTGCGACGTGCGAAAGTGGGAATTTGACCCCGGGTGTTAGGGTGGAGAGATAAGATGGTGTTAGGGCTGAGGAAGGGACTTGGCATCAAAGCTATGGTATGGTTGTGGCCTTGACGGCAACGGGTTATCATCCTGCTAAATTTTCTACAGATCATAGGAGACGGGGAACTTTGGGTCCGAGAGAGATACTCTACGAGGCAGGCATGGGGGGAATTCCACCCGAGGAGTTAGGGTGGTGAGATAAGATAGTGTCAAGGCTATGGAAGGGCATTGGCATCAAAGCTATGGTGTGGATGTGGCCTTGATGGCAATGGGGACCGCTGTGCTAATTTTTTGGCGGACCATAAGAGACGGGGAAGTTTGGGTCCGAGAGACATGCTCCTCGAGGTGGGCAAGGGGGAATTCAACCCAGGGAGTTAGGGTTAAGAGATAAGATGGTGTCAAGGGTGAGGAAGGTCCTTGGAATCAAAGCTATGGTGCCGTTGCAGCCTTGATGGCAACACGAACCGTCGTGCTGATTTTGGTGGATCGTAAGAGACGGGGAAGTTTGTGTACGGGAGACATGCTCTGTGAGGTGAGCAAGGGGGAATTTGACCCAAGGAGTTAGGTTGGAGAGATAAGATGGTGTCAGGGGTGAGGAAGGGCCTTGGCATCGAAGCTATGGTGCGGTTACGGCCTTGACGGCTACAGGGACCACCGTGCTGATTTTTTGGCGGATCGTAAGAGGCGGGGAAGTTTGGGTCTGAGAGACATGCTCCGCGAGGTAGGCAAGGGGGGAATTCAACCCGAGGAGTTAGGGTGGAGAGATAAGATGGTGTCAGATATGAGGAAGGGCCTTGGCATCAAAGCTATAGGGCAGTTGCGGCCTTGACAAAAACGGGGACCGCCGTGCTGATTTTTCGGTGGATCATAAGAGACGGAGAAGTTTGGGTCTGGGAGACAAGCTCTGTGAGACGAGCAAGGGAGAATTTGACCAGAGGAGTTAGGGTGGAGAGATAAGATGATGTCAAGGTTGAGGAAGGGCCTTAGCATTGAAGATATGGTGCGGTTGCAGCATTGACGGCTACAGGGACCGCCATGCTGATTTTTTAGCGGATCGTAAGAGACGGGAAAGTATGGGTCTGGGCGACATGCTCTGCGAGGTGGCCAAGGGGAATTTGACCCAAGGAGTTATGGTGGAGAGATAAGATGGTGTTAGGGGTGAGGAAGGGCCTTGGTATTGAAGCCATGGTGCAGTTGCGTCCTTGATGGCCACGGGGACCGCCATGAGGATTTTTCGATGGATCGTAAGAGACGGGGAAGTTTGGGTCTGGAAGACATGCTCCGTGAGGCGGACAAGGGGGAATTACCAGGAGTTAAGGTGGAGAGATAAGATGGTGCCAGGGCTGAGGAAGGGCCTTGACATCAAAGCTATGGTGCGGTTGCCGCCTTGACAGCAATGGAGACCGTCGGGCTAATTTTTTGGCGGATCATAATAGACGAAGAAATTTGGGTCCGAGAGACATGCTCCGTGAGGTGAGCAAGGAGGAATTCAAATCAAGGAGTTAGGGTTAAGAGATAAGATGGTGTCATTGGTAAGGAAGGGCCTTGGAATCCTAGCTATGGTGTGGTTGCGGCCTTGATGGCAACGGGGACCGTCGTGCTGATTTTTGGTGGATCCTAAGAGACGGGGAAGTTTGGGTCTGGGAGACATGCTCTGTGAGGCGGGTAAGGGGGAATTCAACCTGAGGAGTTAGGGTGGAGAGATAAGATGGTGTCAATGCTGAGGAAGGGCATTGGCATCGAAGCTGTGGAGCGGTTGTGGCCTTGACGGCAATGTGGACCGCCGTGCTGATTTTTCCGCAGATCGTAAGAGAAGGGGAAGTTTGGGTCCGGGAGACATGCTCCGCTAGGTGGGAATTGGGGGAATTTGACCTGGAGAGTTAGGGTGGAGAGATAAGATGGTGTCAGGGCTGAGGAAGGGCCTTGGCATCCAAGCTATTGTGTGGTTGTGGCACTAACGGCAACGGGGACCGCCGTGCTGACTTTTCACCGAATTGTAAGAGATGGGGAAGTTTGGGTCCAGGAGTCTTGCTTTGCAAGGTGGGCAAGGGGAAATTAACTCTGGGAGTTAGGGTGGAGAGACAAGATGGTGTCAGGGCTAAGCATGGGCCTTGGCATCAAAGCTATGTTACGGTTGCGGCCTTGACGGCAACGGGAACTGCCGTGCTGATTTTTTGGTGGATCGTAAGCGACGGGGAAGTTTGGGTCCGGGAGACATGCTTGGCGAGGCGGGCAAGGGGGAATTTAACTCAATGAGTTAGGGTGGACAGATAAGATGGTGTCAGGGCTGAGGAAGGGCCTTGGCATTGAAGCTATGATGCGGTTGGGGACCGCCATGCTGATTTTTCTGTGGATCGTAAGGGACGGGGAAGTTTGGGTCCGGGAGACCTGCTCTGTGAGGTGTGAAAGGGGGAATTCATCCTGGGGAGTTAGGGTGGGGAGATAAGATGGTGTTAGGGCCGAGGAAGGGACTTGTCAATGAAGCTTTGGTACAGTTGCCGCCTTGACGGCAACGGGTTATCGTCGTGCTAATTTTTGGCGGATCGTAAGAGACAGGGAACTTTGGGTCCGAGAGACATGCTCTATGAGGCAGGCATGGGGGAATTCAACCCGAGGAGTTAGGGTGGAGAAATAACATGGTGTCAGGGCTGAGGAAGGGCATTGGTATCGAAGCTATGGTGTGGATGCGGCCTTGACGGCAATGGGACCGCCGTGCTGATTTGTTGGTGGATTATAAGAGACGGGGAAGTTTGGGTCTGAGGGACATGCTCCTCGAGGTGGGCAAGGGGGAATTTGATCCAAAGAGTTAGGGTAGAGATATAATATAGTGTTAGGCCAAGGAAGGGCCTTGGCATCAAAGCTATGGTGCGGTTGAGGCCTTGACGGCTACGGGGACCGCCATGCTGATTTTTCAACGGATCGTAATAGACGAGGAAGTTTGGGTCCGGGAGACATGCTCTGCGAGGTGGGCAAGGGGGAATTTGACCCAGGGAGTTAGGGTGGAGAGATAAGATGGTGTAAGGGCCAAGGAAGGGCCATGGCATCCAAGCTAGTGTCCTTGAGGGCAACGGAGACCACCGTGCTAATTTTTTGGCGGATCGTAAGAGATGAGGAACTTTGGGTCTGGGAGACATGCTCCGTTAGCGGGCTTGGGGGAATTTGACCCAGAGAGTTAGGGTGGAGAGATAATATAGTGTCATTGCCAAGGAAGGGCCTTCGCATCGAAGTTATGGTGCGGCTGCGGCTGCGGCCTTGATGGCAACGGGGACCGCCATGCTGATTTTTCTATGGATCATAAGAGACGGGAAGTTTGGGTCCGGGAGACATGCTCTGTGAGGCGGGCAAGGGGGTAATTCAACCCAGAGAATTAGGGTGGAGAGATAATATGGTGTCAGGGCTCCGGAAGGGCTTTGTCATCGAAGCTATGGTGCGATTGCGGCCTTGACGGTATTGGGGACCGCTGTGCTGATTTTTTGGCGGATCGTCAGAGACGGGGAAGTTTGGGTCCGGGAGACATGCTCTGCGAGGCAGGCAAAGGGAATTCCACCCAAGGAGTTAGGGTGGAGAGTTAAGATGATGTTAGAACCGAGGAAGGGCCTTGGCATCGAACCTATGGTGCGGTTGCAGCCTTGACGGCAACTGGGACTGCCATGATGATTTTTCTACGGATCGTAAGAGACGGGAATGTTTGGGTCCGAGAGACATCCTCTGTGAGGTGTGGAAGGGGAATTCAAAATGGGGTGTTAGGGTGGAGAGATAAGATGGTGTTAGGGCCAAGGAAGGGCCTTGGCATTGAAGCTATGGTGCGGTTGCGGCCTTGATGGCAACGGGGACCGTCGTGCTGATTTTTCTGCGGATCATGAGAGACGGGGAAGATTAGGTCCGGGAGACATGCTCTGTGAGGCGAGCAAGGGGGTAATTCGTCCCAGGGAGTCAGGGTGGGGAGATAAGATGGTGTCAAGGCTGAGGAAGGGCCTTGTTATCGAGGCCATGGTGCGATTGCGGCCTTGACAGCATCGGGGACTGCCGATCTGATTTTTCGCCGGATCATAAGAGACGGGGAAGTTTGGGTCCGAGAGACATGCTCCGCAAGGCAGGCAAGGGGGAACTCAACCCAAGGAGTTAGGGTGGAGAGATAAGATGGTTTCAAGGCTGAGGAAGAGCCTTGGCATTGAAGCTATGGTGCGGTTGCAGTCTTGATGGCAACAGGGACCGCCGTGCTAATTTTTTAGCGGATCGTAAGAGACGGGGAAGTTTGGGTCTGGGAGACATGCTCCGCGAGGCTAGAAATGGGGGAATTTGACTCAGGGAGTTAGGCTCGAGAGATAAGATGGTGTTAGGGCTTAAGAGGGCCTTGCCATCCAAGCTATGGTGTGGTTGGGGCCCTGACGGCAACGGGGACCGCCGTGCTGATTTTTCGATGAACCATAAGAGATGAGGATGTTTGGGTCCAGGAGTCATCCTTCGCACGGTGGGCAAGGGGGAAATTAACTCTGGGGGTTAGGGTTGGGAGACAAGATGGTGTCAGGGCTAAGGAAGGGACTTGGCATTAAAGCTATGTTGCAGTTGTGGCCTTGACAGCAATGGGGACTGCCGGGCCCATTTTTTGGTGGATCATAAGCGACGGGGAAGTTTGGGTCCGGGAGACATGCACGGCGAGGCGAGAAAGGGGGATTTGACCTAGGGAGTTAGGGTGGAGAGATAAGATGGTGTCTGGGCTAAGGAAGGGCCTTGGCATTGAAGCTATGTTGCGGTTGTGGCCTTGACAGCAACGGGGACCGCCATGATATTTTTCTGTGGATCGTAAGAGACGGGGAAGTTTGGGTCCAGGAGACATGCTCTATGAAGTGTGAAAGGGGGAATTCAAATCGGGGAGTTAGGATGGAGAGATAATATGGTGTTAGGCCCAAGTAAGGGCCTTGGCATCAAAGCTATGGTACGGTTGCCACCTTGATGGCAACGGGTTATCGTCGTGCTGATGTTTTGGTGGATCGTAAGAGATGGGGAACTTTGGGACCGAGAGACATGCTCTACAAGGCAGGCATGAGGGAATTTAACCCAAGGAGTTAGGGTGGAGAGATAAGATGGTTTTAGGGCTGTGGAAGGGCATTGGCATCGAAGCTATGGTGCGGATGCAGCCTTGACGGCAATGAGGACTGCCGTACTGATTTTTTGGTGGATCATAAGAGAGAGGGAAATTGGGGTCCGAGAGACATGCTCCTTGAGGTGGGCAAGGGGGAATTTGACCTAGGGAGTTGGGGTGGAGATATAATATGGTGTCAGGCTAAGGAAGGATCTTGGCATCAAAGCTATGGTGCGGTTGAGGCCTTGACGGCTATGGGGACCGCCATGCTGATTTTTCAATGGATCGTAATAGACGGGAAAGTTTGGGTCCAGGGGACATGCTCTGTGAGGTGGGCAAGGGGGAATTTGACCCAAGGAGTTAGGGTGGAGAGATAATGATGTGAACTAGGGTTCCTGATCTTTTGAAAGGTTCTAATAACTCTTGATTTGGTGGAATCGCGACACAATTCGATCTGTCTTCTGAACATCTCGGCTCTGAACCCCGCAATCGCAGCACCACGTCTCCTCTAGTTATTGACCGTCGAAGCACAGTCGACCTCGCCAAGAAGGCTGAGTCCTTTACCTGCTAATCGAAGAACACAAGCAAGAACACGAAAGAATGCAACCAATTGCAGATGAATGATTAATCTCATGAGTTGGGGTCTCACAAACCGACGGCGCGGCAAAACTGTTGTGAACAGAATAATCTAAGCAAAACCCAAAACCTAACGAGAGAGGTGGCAGCTGGTTATAGAGGTCTAAGGGTCATCGCCACCCCTGGACGCGCCCCCTAATGGGCTCAACAACGATACACGGCCCAACGGACCAAAAAGGGTGATGTAGCACCGGAACAGATTTTGGATGCTAATTGTTTCGATGTTTCCTAATGACTCCGAAGGAATTTTGACCTCAAACAAATTCCATTGGCTTCCTTATGAAATTATCTTTCCATCCATAGGTGGATCATCAAAAACAGAGTCCGGATGCGTCCTGGGCATCCGCTTTACTCCACACTAGTTTTGGACTCCGAAACAGGCTCGAAGTCAACTCGGTTTGGGTTTCCACCTTGACTTGGGCACCCTTGCTGGTCCACCACGCCTCCAAGCCATCCCTTATGCATCCCTTGGTCCTCTGCATGACTCCTAAGTACAATATAATCATTAGGTAGCAATCTATTCCCAAAATCATAAAAAGACTTCCTTAAGAATGAGCTCACCTGTAAATTTAATTGTCGTGCGCGAGCTCTTGTGATTGGACCTTGAATGTCCAGCGGAGGATCATCTTGTGCATCCAATGGAGTGATGTCCTCATTAGATAAGATGGTGTCAAGGGTGAGGAAGGGCCTTGGCATCAAAGCTATGGTGCGGTTGCGGCCTTGACGGCAATGGGGACCGCTGTGCTTATTTTTTGGCAGATCGTAAGAGACAAGGAAGTTTGGGTCCAGAAGACATGCTCTGCAAGATGGGCAAGGGAGGAATTTGACATAGGAAGTTAGGGTGGAAATATAATATGGTTTCATTGCTAAGGAAGGGCCTTGGCATCAAAGCTATGTTATGGTTGCGGCCTTAAAGGCAACGGGGACCGCCATGCTAATTTTTTGGAGGATCGCAAGAGATGGGGAAGTTTAGGTCCGGGAGACATGCTCCGTGAGGCAGGCAAGGTGGAATTTGACCCAGGGAGTTAGGGTGGAGAGATAAGATAGTGTCAGGGCCAAGAAAGGGCCTTGGCATCAAAGCTATGGTGCGATTGTGGCCTTGACGGCAACGGGTACCGCTGTGCTGATTTTTTGGTGAATCGTAAGAGACGGGGAAGTTAGGCTTCGAGAGACATGCCCCATGAGGCAGGCAAGGGGGGAATGCAACCCAAGGAGTTAGGGTGGAGAGATAAGATGGTGTCAGGGCTGAGGAAGGGCCTTGGCTTCGAAGCTATAGTGTGGTTGCGGCCTTAACAACAACGGGGATCGCCATGCTAATTTTCGGCGGATCATAAGAGACGGGGAAGTTTGGGTCCGGGAGACATGCTCCGTGAGGTGAGCAAGGCGGGAATTTGATTCAAGGAGTTAGGGTGGAGACATAAGATGGTGTCAGGGCAAAGGAAGGGCCTGGGCATCAAAGCTATGGTGCAGTTGCGGCCTTGATGGCAACGGGTTATCGTCGTGCTAATATTTTGGCGGATCGTGAGAGACGGGGAACTTTGGGTCCGAGAGACATGGTCTACGAGGAAGGCATGAGGGAATTCAACTCGAGGAGTTAGGGTGGTGAGATAAGATGGTTTCAGGGCTGTGGATGGGCATTGGCATCGAAGCTATGGTGCAGATGCGGCCTTGACGGCAATGGGGACCGCCGTGCTGATTTTTTGGCAGATCGTTAGAGACGGGGAAATTTGGGTCCGAGAGACATGCTCCTCGAGGTGGGCAAGGGGGAATTTGACCCAGGGAGTTAGGGTGGAGATATAATATAGTGTCAGGCCAAGGAAGGATCTTGGCATCAAAGCTATGGTGCGGTAGAAGCCTTGACAGCTACGGGGACCACCGTGCTGATTTTGCAATGGATCGTAATAGACGGGGAAGTTTGGGTCCGGGAGACATGCTCCACGAGGTGGGCAAGGGGGAATTTGACCCATGGAGTTAGGGTGGAGAGATAATATGGTGTCAGGGGCAAGGAAGGACCTTGGCATCAAAGCTATGGTGCGGTTGCGGCCTTGACGGCAACGGGGACTGCCGTGCTGATTTTTTGGCGGATCGTAAGAGACGAGGAAGTTTGGGTTTGGAAGACATGCTCTGTGAGATGGGCAAGGGAGGAATTTAACCCAAGGAGTTAGGGTGGAGAGATAAGATGGTGTCAGTGCTGAGGAAGGGCCTTGGCATCCAAGCTATGGTGTGGTTGCGGCCCTGATGGCAACGGGGACCGCCGTGCTGATTTTTCATCGAATCATCAGAGATGAGGAAGTTTGGGTCCAGGAGTCATGCTTTGCAAGGTGGGCAGGGGAAATTAACTCTGGGAATCAGGGTGGAGAGACAAGATGGTGTTAGGTCCAAGGAAAGGCCTTGGCATCAAAGCTATATTGCAGTTGCGGCCTTGACTGCAACGGGGACGGCCGTGCTTATTTTTCGGTGGATCATAAGCGACAGGGAAGTTTAGGTCTGGAAGACATGCTTGGCGAGGTGGGCAAGGGGGAATTTGACCCAGGGAGTTAAGGTGGAGAGATAAGATGGTGTCAGGGCTGAGGAAGGGCCTTGGCTTTGAAGCTATGGTGCGGTTGTGGCCTTGATGGCAACAGGGACCGCCATGCTGATTTTTCTATGGATCGTAAGAGACGGGGAAGTTTGGGTTCGGGAGACATGCTCTGTGAGATGTGATAGGGGGAATTTGACCGAGGGAGTTAGGGTGGAGAGATGAGATGGTGTTAGGGCTATGTAAGGGCCTTGACATCGAAGCTATGATACGGTTGCGGCCTTGACGGCAACGGGTTATCATCGTGCTGGTTTTTCGGCGGATCATAAGAGACGAGGAACTTTGGGTCCAAGAGACATGCTCTACGAGGTAGGCATCAAGGGAATTCAACCTGAGGAGTTAGGGTGGAGAGATAAGATGGTGTCAGGGCTCAGGAAGGGCATTGGCATTGAAGCTATGGAGCGGTTGTGGCCTTGACGACAATGGGGACCGTCGTGATGATTTTTCGACGGAACTTCAGAGACAGGGAAGTTTGGGTCTGGGAGACATCCTCCGCGAGGTGGGCAACAAGGAATTTGACTAGGGAGTTAGGGTGGAGAGATAATATGGTGTTAGGCCAGGAAAGGGCCTTGGCATGGAACCTATGGTGTGATTGCAGCGTTGAAGGCAACGGGGACTGCTATGCTGATTTTTTGGCATATCGTAAGAGATGGGGAACTTTGGGTCCAAGAGACATGCTCTACGAGGTAGGCATGGGGGAAATTCAACTCGGGGAGTTAGGGTGGAGAGATAAGATGGTGTCAGGGCTGAGGAAGGGCATTGGTATCAAAGCTATGGTGTGGTTGCGGCCTTGATGGCTGCGGGGACTGCCATGCTGATTTTTCGGCGGATCGTAAGAGATGGGAAAGTATGGGTCTAGGCGACATGATCTGTGTGGCAGAACCTCCTAAATTATATGGCCCACACACACCTATCATTGTCTCAAAGACTTCTGATAGCCATGCATGTGTTCCAGATAACTTAGAAAGCCCTGTCGGGTGCCCTCAAAGGACCCCGATTAAACCACATTTGTCAACTCATACCAGGATCAACAAAGGAGTAGCTACAACATTACAACATTTATGATAAAACATATATCAGAGTGCGGAAGAGTAATAACATTAAGTTTACAAAATATATGAAAAAGTTAACTTTTACAAACTTGACTTTAATTGCGGAAGCGGCGGAAGCAGAGAAGAACTTCAAAAGTCAACTTAAGTAGAGCGCCTAAGTCGGGAGGGGACAACCAGATCACGTCGAGCCCACCGACATGAACTTGATTTAAACACCAATTAGCACCTGCAACAGGGGTTCAACAAACCCTGAGTACAAAAGTACTCAACAAGACTGACCCGACGAAAAAGAGGGGTGAAGACTCAGGAAATGCAGGCTAGAGGGACAAGGTAAGGCTTGTTGGAGATAAGAAATTTTGCAGAAAAGCTTGAAAGAAAGAAAAGTTTTCCTGTTTAAAAATTACCAACCAACTTCATTCTTAAACCTTAATCATTGTTCGAGTTGTTACTACGATGATGAACACCGATCGAGTCTTCTTCTCCGAGAAGCAACGGCGATTCGAATCCATTTTCATACCCAGCTGGGACCTAGGTGACTGAGCATACCGGAGACTTTAACTCCGAAGCACCCCAGGTGCACCGATATACCGGGATAACAACCTCAGCCGTATATCAACACATGATACACGTGAGCTCTGCGGCCCAGCGTACCGAGATACATGGGAACTTAAACCCCACAGTAAAACACACTATGACACAGATGGGATCTCTGGCCCCACGCTAGGTCACTCCATGGCATACACGGCTCCAACCATCCGTATACCACTTTATGCATGTGGATTTCTAAATTCTCGATATCACCAGTTCACCAACGAACGGGACCTAGGGCATCAATAGACGAAAACACTACAGAGGGACTCCATTCCCAGTGCAAGTTCGCTGTCCGGACTCGATTTATTACTATCATCAAGATTCCAACAAAGAAACCAATCTCATCTTTTTCATTCTTTTGCCTTTGAACAATTAAATAAATAAGCAGGGCTAAGCATTACTACTCATCTTCCAAGTAGGTAACAAGGATTAAGGAAATAAGATAGGTAATGCAATTTGTGGGTTTTCACTCAACTCCTATTACTTAATGCACGTACTATAGCTGAAGCGGTAAAACTTTTTATAAATAGAATAGGGTTGAATGCATCCGGGGCTTGCCTTGATGTTCGGGGTAGAAGTTCTCAAACTCTAGATCAGCTCCTGATTCTTGAATCTGCTCGTCCTTCGGGTCTGAGTAACAACGTTAACTCTCCGTTAACGGAAACTACTCGATAATTAATATGCTTCAACATGATGGAATAGTAAACATGATGCTCGATGAGTGCATGATCAGATTAAGGGATCGAGTACAACTTTTCTTCACGATAAAGTTGCAAGCCAACAAAACTTCGTTTATAAAGCTCATTAGGGTTAACTATGCCATTTAAGGGGTTAATTAAACACATAAAATAACGTTAATTAAGCCCTAATGGCATAATTAAGATAAGCACAAACAATTAATTAAAGTGCCAAAGGTCATTAGGGTTAATGACCTAAGTTCATCAATCAATCCCAAAGTCACACAACTCCTATAATGATTAAGTTAACTAAAAGGGGTTATTTAATTATTTAAAAGCATTAAATAAAGGCACAAAAATTAAAGTTATCAAATTAAGCCCAAAATTTTATTTTAGAAAGCTCTTAGCATAATTAGATGGCAAAACAAATTTTAGAATTAAAATCCAATTATTTTATTTATCAAAAATCATTGAATGTCCATTTTTCAATTAAAAGGGCTAATTTTAACATATGCAAAAAGTATTCAAATTTGGCATTTCATATTTTTTCTAGGTAGATGACATCATAAAGAATATTCACAAAAATTTTCAGAATTTTTGGAGCTATATATGAATTACTATGAATTTTTAAAGAAAATAGCATTTAAATCATTTTCTAAAAATAGAAAAAGAAAAATCGGCACAGTGCTCCCGGGTCAACAGTCGACCCCACCGGAGTTGACCGGCGATTCCTCGCCGACGGCGAGGTCTCCGGCGACACGGTCTGCTCCTACGGGCTCATCTCGACACGGCGCGTCGATTGAGGTGGGTAACGGTGCTGGGGAACGGCGGCGGCACCCACGCCGGCAGCCATGGCAAGGCGGCGGAGCGTCGGCCTAGCGGCATCGCTCACCGGAGCGATTTTCGACGACGGTAAGGCTACGGTTAGATGCAGGGCACTCAGGCAAGCGAGTTCGGCAACTTCATGCGGTCGCTCCATGTCCCTGGCTCAAACGGCAACGCGCGCAGCGGAGCGGCAGCACTGCGCCGGCGGCGAGCTACGGCTATCGGCGGTCTCGACAAGGGATTGATGCAATTGATGGCATAGATAGATGCAGGAGCTCACCACGGCCCTGATGCGCACGTTAATGGAGGTCCGGAGTGGTTGGGTTGAGCTGCGGTCGACGGCGGTGATGGCGGCGGTGGCGCTCCGATGGCACGACGGCGTCACGGCGGTCTCCAGCAATGCGCTGCTCAAACCAAGGTGCGCATCAGACGCAGGATGACACGAAGAACACGATTGCAGGGTTATCGGTAAAATATTTTCACCTCCGGCGACGACAAACGGCGGAGATGGCGTGGCGGCGCGACTGACCGGCCGTGAAGAAGATGATGGCGTACAAGCGGCTCGGGCGAGGAGAGCAAGCATGAACTGGCTCAAACGGACCGTAAGGAAGTGGCGAAGCTTTGGGTGAGAGCAATTGGACAGAGGTGGAGCGTCGGCGGCGAATTCGGGCGGCGAAGCGAGGTCGTCGACGACGGCGGCGGGAGGAAGAAGAAAGAAAAACGGCGTCGGCTGACTGCTATTTATAGCAAGAAGATGATGCTTGAGCGAGTGACACGACGACGGTGAAGTTTCTCGCGTCCAAAAACGCTCTGATGGCCGGGAAGGCGCGGCGGTGGACGGCGGTGCGCAATGAGAAGCCGGCCATGGCGGGCGCCGATAGGGTTAGGTACTGTTCGTAGAAATTACAGAAATGCCATTCGGTTTAAAATACAAATTACTCCAAAATTTATATAAGAACTTGAAAATCTCCAAAAATATCATTTGCATAACTTTTCAAGAGCTACACTTTTCCTTTAGCTGATACCCTCAAATTCTGTCTAGATTTTGAAATTTGAATTCAAATTTGAAAAGGGGATAAAACCCTAGAAATAAGCATCTGAAATTACTTTTGATTTTTCAACAAAACTTGAAAATCTTCAAAACTATGAAATGTTGAGCTTATGAAACCAAACATCTTTCATATACAAGGTGTTCTCAAATGATGCATAATTTTTGAATTATGGTTTTAAAATCAAAAGGGGATAAATGCTGGAAACTGTATTTTCAAATTAATTTGAAATTCCTTTTGGAAACTTGAAAAACTTTGTATACCAACTTTGTAGTTCTTGTCAAGATCTACAAATTGTATTTTTAGAGTATCCCCAAATTCTTTATATATTTTGAATTAGAGAAAAGGGGGTAAAACTAGGGTTTGAAATAAAGGGTTTTTGAAATAGAATTTAAACGCAATTTGGTTTCTAACTTAATGGGTTGGTTATTAGTGATCACAAACATCATCCAAGGACATTTTTAGGTCATTGACCCAATGACACCCTTGGTTGACCAAGTTTACTTTTGAAAAACCTCTTATAGCATTTCCTATTTGAATTTAAACTTGAATTGCCAGGCTTAGAAATAAGTTTTGGAATCCAAATTAAATGTCAAATATGGAAATCATTTTTTTTAGAGTTGGACTTAGACTTATACACTATGCTTGACACTAGTGTAAACACAGTTCACACCTCAAGTACATAGAGTATAGACTAAGTATTTGCGATGACATTTGAAAATAGGATTTTATTATTTCATGTGACAAACATTATAGAAACTCAATCAACCTATGAAATATAAACTTGTTTTAGTTAATGCACATTAAGGTTGACTTAAGCATGAATGCTTTGCAGTGCATATGATGACATGGCATGTTTTAGTTAATATAACACCAGAGGTGTTACACTCTGCGAGGTGGCGAAGGGGGAATTTGACCCAAGGAGTTATGGTGGAGAGATAAGATGGTGTCAGGGGTGAGAAAGGGCCTTGGTATCGAAGCTATGGTGCAGTTGCGGCCTTGATGGCAACGGGGATCGCCGTGCGGATTTTTCTGGGGATCATAAGAGACGAGGAAGTTTGGGTCTGGAAGACATGCTCCATGAGGTGGGCAAGGGGGAATTTGACCCAAGAAGTTAGGCTAGAGAGATAACATGGTGTCAAGGTAGAGGAAGGTCCTTGGCATCCAAGATTTGGTGTGGTTGCATCCCTATAGGCAACGGGGACCGTCGTGCTGATTTTTCGATGAATCATAAGAGATGAGGAAGTTTGGGTCCAGGAGTCATGCCTCGCAAGGTGGGCAAGGGGGAAATTAACTCTGGCAGTTAGGGTGGAAAGACAAGATGGTGTCAGGGCTAAGGAAGGGCCTTGGCATCAAAGCTATGTTGCGGTTGCGTCCTTGACGGCAACGGGGACTGCCGTGCTGATTTTCTGGTGGATCATAAGCAACGGGGAAGTTTGGGTTCAGGAGACATGCTCGGTGAGGCAGGCAAGGGGGAATTCAACCCAGGGAGTTAGGGTGGAGTGATAAGATGGTGTCAGGGATGAGGAAGGGCCTTGGCTTTGAAGCTATGGTGTGGTTGTGGCCTTGACGGCAACGGAGACCGCCATGCTGATTTTTCTACGGATCATAAGAGATAGGGAAGTTTGGGTCCGGGAGACATGCTCTGTGAGGTGTGATAGGGGGAATTTGACAAAAGGAGTTAGGGTGAAGATATAAGATGGTGTTAGGTCCAAGGAAGGGCCTTGACATTGAAGCTATGGTATGGTTGTGGCCTTGACGGCAATGGGTTATCGTCGTGCTGATTTTTCGATGGATCGTAAGAGACGGGAAACCTTAGGTCTGAGAGACATGCTCTACGAGGCAGGCATCAGGGGAATTCAACCCGAGGAGTTAGCGTGGAGAGATAAGATGGTGTCAGGGCTGAGGAAGGCCATTGGCATCGAAGCTATGGTGTGGTTGCGGCCTTGACAGCAATGGTGGCCGCCATGATGATTTTTCGGTGGATCATAAGAGACGGGGAAGTTTGGGTCTGGGGGACATCCTTCATGAGGTGGACAACGAGGAATTTGACCTAGGGAGTTAGGGTGGAGAGATAATATGGTGTTAGGCCAAGGAAGGGCCTTGGCATGGAAGCTATGGTGCGATTGCGGCATTGAAGGCAACGGGGACTGCCATGCTGATATTTTGGCAGATCGTAAGAGATGGGGAACTTTGGGTCCAAGAGACATGCTCTATGAGGTAGGTATCGGGAAATTCTACCTGGGGAGTTAGGGTGGAGAGATAAGATGGTTTCAGGGCTGAGGAAGGGCATTGGCATCGAAGCTATGGTGCGGTTGCAATGGATCTCCATGCTGATTTTTCAATGGATCGCAATAGAAGGGGAAGTTTGGGTCCAGGAGACATGCTCCGTGAGGTGGGCAAGGGGGGAATTTGACCCAAGAAGTTAGGCTAGAGAGATAAGATGGTATCAGGGCTGAGAAAGGGCCTTGGCATCCAAGATATGGTGTGGTTGCATCCCTATCGGCAACGGGGACCGCCGTGCTGATTTTTTGATGAATCATAAGAGGTAAGGAAGTTTGGGTCCAGGAGTCATGCCTCGCAAGGTGGGCTAGGGGAAATTAACTCTGGGAGTTAGGGTAGAGAGACAAGATGGTGTCAGGGCTAAGGAAGGGCGCATCAAAGCTATGTTGCGACGGGGAAGTTTGGGTCAGGGAGACATGCTCGACGAGGCGGGCAAGGGGGAATTCAACCTAGGGAGTTAGGGTGGAGAGATAAGATGGTGTCAGGGCCGAGGAAGAGCATTGGCATCAAAGCTATGGTGTAGTTGTGGCCTTGACGGCAACGGGGACCGTGATGCTGATTTTTCTATGGATCGTAAGAGACCAGGAAGTTTGGGTCCAGGAGACATGCTCTGCGACGTGCGAAAGTGGGAATTTGACCCGGGGTGTTAGGGTGGAGAGATAAGATGGTGTTAGGGCTGAGGAAGGGACTTGGCATCAAAGCTATGGTACGGTTGTGGCCTTGACGGCAACGGGTTATCGTCGTGCTAAATTTTCTGCAGATCGTAGGAGACGGGGAACTTTGGGTCCGAGAGACATGCTCTACGAGGCCTTGATAGGGTGGTGAGATAGGGTGGTGAGATAAGATGGTGTCAAGGCTGAGGAAGGGCATTGGCATCAAAGCTATGGTGTGGATGTGGCCTTGATGGCAATGGGGACCGCTGTGGTAATTTTTTGGCGGACCGTAAGAGACGGAGAAGTTTGGGTCCGAGAGACATGCTCCTCGAGGCGGGCAAGGGGGAATTCAACCCGAGGAATTAGGGTTAAGAGATAAGATGGTGTCAAGGGTGAGGAAGGGCCTTGGAATCAAAGCTATGGTGCGGTTGCAGCCTTGATGGCAACACAAACCGCCGTGCTGATTTTTGGTGGATCGTAAGAGACGGGAAAGTTTAGGTCCGGAAGACATGCTCCGTGAGGCGAGCAAGGGGGAATTTGACCCAGGGAGTTAGGTTGGAGAGATAAGATGGTGTCAAGGGTGAGGAAGGGCCTTGGCATTGAAGCTATGGTGCGGTTACGGCCTTGACGGCTACAGGGACCGCCGTGCTGATTTTTTGGCCGATCGTAAGAGGCGAGGAAGTTTGGGTCCGAGAGACATGCTCCGTGAGGCAGGCAAGGGGGAATGCAACCCGAGGAGTTAGGGCGGAGAGATAAGATGGTGTCAGGTCTGAGGAAGGGCCTTGGCATCAAAGCTATAGGGCAGTTGCGGCCTTGACAAAAACGGGGACCGCCGTGCTGATTTTTCGGCGGATCATAAGAGACGGGGAAGTTTGGGTGTGGGAGACAAGCTCTGTGAGACGAGCAAGGGAGAATTTGACCCGAGGAGTTAGGGTGGAGAGATAAGATGATGTCAAGGTTGAGGAAGGGCCTTAGCATCAAAGATATGGTGCGGTTGCAGCATTGACGGCTACAGGGACTGCCATGCTGATTTTTTAGCGGATCGTAAGAGATGGGAAAGTATGGGTCTGGGCGACATGCTCCATGACGTGGCCAAGGGGAATTTGACCCAAGGAGTTATGGTGGAGAGATAAGATGGTGTCAGGGGTGAGGAAGGGCCTTGGTATCGAAGCCATGGTGCAGTTGCGTCCTTGATGGCAACGGGGACAGCCATGCGGATTTTTCGATGGATTGTAAGAGACGGGGAAGTTTGGGTCTGGAAGACATGCTCCATGAGGCGGACAAGGGGGAATTCGACCCAAGGAGTTAAGGTGGAGAGATAACATGGTGCCAGGGCTGAGGAAGGGCCTTGACATCAAAGCTATGGTGCGGTTGCCTCCTTGACAGCAATGGGGACCGTCGGGCTGATTTTTCGGCGGATCATAATAGACGGAGAAATTTGGGTCCGAGAGACATGCTAAGTGAGGTGAGCAAGGAGGAATTCAACTCGAGGAGTTAGGGTTAAGAGATAAGATGGTGTCATTGGTAAGGAAGGGCCTTGGAATCCTAGCTATGGTGCGGTTGCGGCCTTGATGGCAACGGGGACCGCCGTGCTGATTTTTGGTGGATCCTAAGAGACGGGGAAGTTTGGGTCTGGGAGACATGCTCTGTGAGGCGGGTAAGGGGGGAATTCAACCTGAGGAGTTAGGGTGGAGAGATAAGATGGTGTCAATGCTGAGGAAGGGCATTGGCATTGAAGCTGTGGTGCGGTTGTGGCCTTGACGGCAATGGGGACCGCCGTGCTGATTTTTCGGCAGATCGTAAGAGAAGGGGAAGTTTGGGTCCGGGAGACATGCTCCGCTAGGTGGGAATTGGGGGAATTTGACCTGGAGAGTTAGGGTGGAGAGATAAGATGGTGTCAGGGCTGAGGAAGGGCCTTGGCATCCAAGCTATTGTGTGGTTGCGGCACTGACGGCAACGGGGACCGCCGTGCTGACTTTTCAATGAATTGTAAGAGATGGGGAAGTTTGGGTCCAGGAGTCTTGCTTTGCAAGGTGGGCAAGGGGAAATTAACTCTGGGAGTTAGGATGGAGAGACAAGATGGTGTAAGGGCCAAGGAAGGGCCTTGGCATCCAAGCTATGGTGTGGTAGTGGCCTTGAGGGCAACGGAGACCACCGTGCTAATTTTTTGGCGGATCGTAAGAGATGAGGAACTTTGGGTCTAGGAGACATGCTTCGTTAGCGGGCTTGGGGGAATTTGACCCAGAGAGTTAGGGTGGAGAGATAATATAGTGTCATTGCCAAGGAAGGGCCTTGGCATCAAAGCTATGGTGCGGCTGCAGCCTTGATGGCAACGGGGACCGCCATGCTGATTTTTCTATGGATCATAAGAGACGGGAAGTTTGGGTCCGGGAGACATGCTCTGTGAGGTGAGCAAGGGGGTAGTTCAACCCAGAGAATTAGGGTGGAGAGATAATATGGTGGCAGGGCTGAGGAAGGGCTTTGTCATCGAAGCTGTGGTGCGATTGCGGCCTTGACGGTATTGGGGACCGCTGTGCTGATTTTTCGGTGGATCGTTAGAGACGGGGAAGTTTGGGTCAGGGAGACATGCTCTATGAGGTAGGCAAAGGGGAATTCCACCCAAGGAGTTAGGGTGGAGAGATAAGATGATGTCAGAATTGAGGAAGGGCCTTGGCATCGAACCTATGGTGCGGTTGCGGCCTTGACGGCGACTGGGACTGCCATGATGATTTTTCTACGGATCGTAAGAGATGGGAATGTTTGGGTCCGAGAGACATCCTCTGTGAGGTGTGGAAGGGGAATTCAAAATGGGGTGTTAGGGTGGAGAGATAAGATGGTGTTAGGGCCAAGGAAGGGCCTTGGCATCGAAGCTACGGTACGGTTGCCGCCTTGACGGCAACGGGTTATCGTCATGCTGATTTTTTGGCGGATCGTAACAGATAGGGAACTTTGGGTCTGAGAGACATGCTCTACAAGGCAGGCATGAGGGAATTCAACCCGAGGAGTTAGGCTGGAGAGATAAGATGGTGTCAGGGCTGAGGAAGGGCACTGGCATCGAAGCTATGGTGCAGATGCACCTTGACGGCAATGGGGTCCATCGTGCTGATTTTTTGGTGGATCATAAGAGACGGGGCAATTTAGGTACGAGAGACATGCTCCTCGAGGCGGGCAAGGGGGAATTTGACCCAGGGAGTTAGGGAAGAGATATAATATGGTGTCAGGCTAAGGAAGGAAATTGGCATCAAAGCTATGGTGCGGTTGAGGCCTTTACGGCTACAGGGACCGCCATGCTGATTTTTCCATGGATTGTAATAGACGGGTAAGTTTGGGTCTAGGAGACATGCTCCATGAAGTGGGCAAGGGGAATTTGACCTAGGGAATTAGATTAGAGAGATAAGATAGTGTCAGGGGTGAGGAAGGGCCTTAGCATTGAAGCTATGGTGCGGTTGCGGCCTTGACGGCAACGGGGACCGCCGTGCTGATATTTTGGTGGATCGTAAGAGATGAGGATGTTTGGGTCCGGAAGACATGCTCCATAAGATGGGCAAGGGGGAATTTGACCTGGAGAGTTAGGGTGGAGAGATAAGATGGTCTCATTGCTGAGAAAGAGCCTTGGCATTGAAGCTATGTTGCGGTTGTGGGCTTAACAGCAACGCGAACCGCCATGCTGATTTTTTGGCGAATCATAAGAGATAAGGAACTTTGGGTCTGGGAGACATGCTCCATTAGTGGGCAAGGGGGAATTCAACCTGGGGAGTTAGGGTGGAGAGATAATATAGTGTCATTGCCAAGGAAGGGCCTTGGCATTGAAGCTATGGTGCGGTTGCGGCCTTGATGGCAACAGGGACCGCCATGCTGATTTTTCTGCGAATCATAAGAGACGGGGAAGATTGGGTCAGGGAGACATGCTCTGTGAGGCGAGCAAGGGGGTAATTCGACCTAGGGAGTCAGGGTGGAGAGATAAAATGGTGTCAAGGCTGAGGAAGGGCCTTGTAATCGAGGCCATGGTGTGACTACGGCCTTGAAAGCATCGGGGACTGCCGATCTGATTTTTCGCCGGATCATAAGAGACGGGGAAGTTTGGGTCCGAGAGACATGCTCCACAAGGCAGGCAAGGGGGAACTCAACCCAAGGAGTTAGGGTGGAGAGATAAGATGGTGTCAAGGCTGAGGAAGAGCCTTGGCATCGAAGCTATGGTGCGGTTGCAGTCTTGATGGCAACAGGGACCGCCGTGCTAATTTTTTAGTGGATCGTAAGAGACGGGGAAGTTTGGGTCCGGAAGACATGCTCCGCGAGGCTAGCAATGGGGGAATTTGACTCAGGGAGTTAGGCTCGAGAGATAAGATGGTGTTAGGGCTTAAGAGGGCCTTGCCATCCAAGCTATGGTGTGGTTGGGGCCCTGACGGCAACGGGGACCGCCGTGCTGATTTTTCGATGAACCACAAGAGATGAGGAAGTTTGGGTCCAGGAGTCATCCTTCGCACGGCGGGCAAGGGGGAAATTAACCCTGGGAGTTAGGGTGGGGAGACAAGATGGTGTCAGGGCTAAGGAAGGGACTTGGCATTAAAGCTATGTTGCAGTTGTGGCCTTGACAGCAATGGGGACTGCCGGGCCCATTTTTCGGTGGATCATAAGCGATGGGGAAGTTTGGGTCCGGGAGACATGCTCGGCGAGGCAGGCAAGGGGGATTTGACCTAGGGAGTTAGGGTGGAGAGATAAGATGGTGTCTAGGCTGAGGAAGGGCCTTGGCATTGAAGCTATGTTGCGGTTGTGGCCTTGACAGCAACGGGGACCGCCATGATGATTTTTCTGTGGATCGTAAGAGACGGGGAAGTTTGGGTCCGGGAGACATGCTCTATGAAGTGTGAAAGGGGGAATTCAAATTGGGGAGTTAGGATGGAGAGATAATATGGTGTTAGGCCCAAGTAAGGGCCTTGGCATCAAAGCTATGGTACGGTTGCCACCTTGATGGCAATGGGTTATCGTCGTGCTGATGTTTTGGTGGATCATAAGTGACGGGGAACTTTGGGACCGAGAGACATGCCCTACAAGGCAGGCATGAGGGAATTTAACCCAAGGAGTTAGGGTGGAGAGATAAGATGGTTTTAGGGCTGTGTAAGGGCATTGGCATCGAAGCTATGGTGCGGATGCAGCCTTGACAGAAATGGGGACTGCCGTGCTGATTTTTTGGCGGATCATAAGAGAGAGGGAAATTAGGGTCCGAGAGACATGCTCCTTGAGGTGGGCAAGGGGGAATTTGACCTAGGGAGTTAGGGTGGAGATATAATATGGTGTCAGGCTAAGGAAGGATCTTGGCATCAAAGCTATTGTGCGGTTGAGGCCTTGACGGCTACGGGGACCGCCATGCTGATTTTTCAATGGATCATAATAGACAGGGATGTTTGGGTCTAGGAGACATGCTCTGCGAGGTGGGTAAGGGGGAATTTGACCCAAGGAGTTAGGGTGGAGAGATAATGATGTGAACTAGGGTTCCTGATCTTTTGAAAGGTTCTAATAACTCTCGATTTGGTGGAATCGTGACACAATTCGATCCGGCTTCTGAACAACTCAGCTCTGAACCCCGCAATCGCAGCACCACATCTCCTCTGGTTATTGACCGTCGAAGCACAGTTGACCTCACCAAGAAGGCTGAGTCCTTTACCTGCTAATCGAAGAACACAAGCAAGAACACGAAAGAATGCAACCAATTGCAGATGAATGATTAATCTAAGCAAAATCCAAAACCTAACGAGAGAGGTGGCAGCTGGTTATAGAGGTCTAAGGGTCATCGCCACCCCTGGACGCGCCACCTAATGGGCTCAACAACGATACACGGCCCAAGGGACCAAAAAGGGTGACGCAGCACCGGAACAGATTTTGGATGCTAATTGTTTCGATGTTTCCCGATGACTCCGAAGGAATTTTGACCTCAAACCAATGCCATTGGCTTCCTTATGAAATTATCTTTCCATCCATAGGTGGATCATCAAAAACAGAGTCCGGATGCGTCCTGGGCATCCTTACTCCACACTAGTTTTGGACTCCGAAACAGGCTCGAAGTCAACTCGGTTTGGGTTTCCACCTTGACTTGGGCGCCCTTGCTGGTCCACCACGCCTCCAAGCCATCCCTTATGCATCCCTTGGTCCTCTCCATGACTCCTAAGTACAATATAATCATTAGGTAGCAATCTATTCTCAAAATCATAAAAAGACTTCCTTAAGAATGAGGTCACCTGTAAATTTAATTGTCGTGCGCGAGCTCTTGTGATTGGACCTTGAATGTCCAGCGGAGGATCATCTTGTGCATCCAATGGAGTGATGTCCTCATTAGATAAGATGGTGTCAAGGGTGAGGAAGGGCCTTGGCATCAAAGCTATGGTGCGGTTGCGGCCTTGACGGCAATGGGGACCGCCGTGCTTATTTTTTGGCAGATCGTAAGAGACAAGGAAGTTTGGGTCCAGAAGACATGCTCTGCAAGATGGGCAAGGGAGGAATTTGACATGGGGAGTTAGGGTGGAGAGATAATATGGTTTCATTGCTGAGGAAGGGCCTTGGCATCAAAGCTATGTTACAGTTGCGGCCTTAAAGGCAACGGGGACCGCCATGCTAATTTTTTGGAGGATCGCAACAGATGGGGAAGTTTAGGTCCGGGAGACATGCTCCGTGAGGCGGGCAAGGTGGAATTTACCTAGGGAGTTAGGGTGGAGAGATAAGATAGTGTCAGGGCCAAGGAAGGGCCTCGGCATCAAAGTGCTATTGTGGCCTTGACGGCAACGGGTACCGCCGTGCTGATTTTTCGGTGAATCGTAAGAGACGGGGAAGTTAGGCTTCGAGAGACATGCCCCATGAGGCAGGAAAGGGGAGAATGCAACCCGAGGAGTTAGGGTGGAGAGATAAGATGGTGTCAGGGCTGAGGAAGGGCCTTGGCTTTGAAGCTATAGTGTGGTTGTGGCCTTAACGACAACGAGGACCGCCATGCTAATTTTCGGCGGATCATAAGAGACGGGGAAGTTTGAGTCCGGGAGACATGCTCTGTGAGGTGAGCAAGGCGGGAATTTGACTTGAAGAGTTAGGGTGGAGACATAAGATGGTGTCAGGGCAAAGGAAGGGCCTGGGCATCAAAGCTATGGTGCAGTTGCGGCCTTGATGGCAATGGGTTATCGTCATGCTAATATTTTGGCGGATCGTAAGATACGGGGAACTTTGGGTCCGAGAGACATGGTCTATGAGGAAGGCATGAGGGAATTCAACTCGAGGAGTTAGGGTGGTGAGATAAGATGGTTTTAGGGCTTTGGATGGGCATTGGCATCGAAGCTATGGTGCAGATACGGCCTTGACGGCAATGGGGACCGCCGTGCTGATTTTTTGGCAGATCGTTAGAGACGGGGAAATTTGGGTCCGAGAGACATGCTCCTCGAGGTGGGCATGGGGGAATTTGACCTAGGGAGTTAGGGTGGAGATATAATATAGTGTCAGGCCAAGGAAGGACCTTGGCATCAAAGCTATGGTGCGGTTGCGGCCTTGACGGCAACGGGGACTGCCGTGCTGATTTTTTGGCGGATTGTAAGAGATGAGGAAGTTTGGGTTTGGAAGACATGCTCTGTGAGATGGGCAAGGGAGGAATTTGACCTGGGGAGTTAGGGTGGAGAGATAAGATGGTGTCATTGCTGAGGAAGGGCCTTGGCATCGAAGCTATGTTGCGGTTGCGGCCTTAACGGCAACGGGGACCGCCATGCTGATTTTTTGGAGGATCGCAAGAGAAGGGCAAGGGGGAATTTAACCCACGAGTTAGGGTGGAGAGATAAGATGGTGTCAGGTCCAAGGAAGGGCCTTGGCATTGAAGCTATGGTGCGATTGGGATCGCCATGCTAATTTTTCGGTGGATCATAAGAGACGGGGAAGTTTGGGTCTAAGAGACATGCTCCACGAGGCAGGCAAGGGGGAATGCAATGCATGGAGTTAGGGTGGAGAGATAAGATGGTGTCAGGGTTGAGGAAGGGCCGTGGCATCAAAGCTATAGTGCGGTTGCGGCCTTGACGACAACGGGGACCGCCGTGCTGATTTTTCGATGGATCATAAGAGACGGGGAAGTTTGGGTCCGGGAGACATGCTTGGCGAGGTGAGCAAGGGGCGAATTTGAGCTGAGGAGTTAGGGTGGAGAGATAAGATAGTGTCAGGGCTAAGGAGGGCCTTGGCATCAAAGCTATGGTGCAGTTGTGGCCTTGACAGCAACGGGGACCGCCGTGCTGATTTTTCGGTGGATCATAAGAGACGGGGAAGTTTGGGTCCGGGAGACATGCTCCATGAGGCGGGCAAGGGGGAATTTGACCCAAGGAGTTAAGGTGGAGAGATAAGATAGTGCCAAGGTTGAGGAAGGGCCTTGACATCAAAGCTGTGGTGTGGTTCCGGCCTTGATGGCAATGGGGCCGCCATGCTGATTTTTCGGTGGATCATAATAGGCGGAGAAGTTTGGGTCTAAGAGACATGATCCGCGAGGCAGGCAAGGGGGAATTCAACCTGAGGATTTAGGGTTAAGAGATAAGATGGTGTCAGGGGTAAGGAAGGGCCTTGGAATCAAAGCTATGGTGCGGTTGCGGCCTTGATGGCAACGGGGACCGCCGGGCTGATTTTTGGTGGATCGTACAAGATGGGGAAGTTTGGGTCCGAGAGACATGCTCCGTGAGGTGGGCAAGGGGGAAATTCAATTGGAGGAGTTAAGGTGGAGAGATAAGATGGTGTCAGGGCTGAGGAAGGGCCTTGAAATCGAAGCTATGGTGCAGTTGCGGCCTTGACTGCAACGGGGACCGCCGTGCTGATTTATCGGTGAATCATAAGAGACGGGGAAGTTTGGTCTGAGAGACATGCTCCATGAGGCAGGCAAGGGGAGAATTCAACCCGAGAATTTAGGGTGGAAGATAAGATGGTGTCAGGGGTGAGGAAGGGCCTTGGCATCGAAGCTATGGTGCAGTTGAGGCCTTGATGACCACGGGGACCGCCATGCTGATTTTTTGGTGGATCGTAAGAGACGATAAAGTTTGGGTCCGGGAGACATGCTCCGCAAGGTAGACTAGGGGGAATTCAACCCGGGGAGTTAGGGTGCAGAGACAAGATAGTGTCAGGGCTGAGGAAGGGCCTTGGCATTGAAGCTATGGTGCGGTTGCGGCATTGACTTCTACGGGGACCGCCATGGTGATTTTTTGGCGGATCGTAAGAGACAGGGAAGTTTGCGTCTGGGAGACATGCTCTGTGAGGCGAGCAAGGGGAATTTGACCCAGGGAGTTAGGGTGGAGAGATAAGATGGTGTCAAGGTTGAGGAATGGCCTTGTCATTGAAGCTATGGTGCGATTGCGGCCTTGACGACATCAGGGACCGCCGTGCTAATTTTTTGGTGGATCGTAAGAGACGGGGAACTTTGGGTCCGAGAGACATGCTCCACAAGGCCGGCAAGGGGGATTCAACCCGAGGAGTTAGGTTGAAGAGTGTAACAACCCAAAAATTCAAACTACAAAATTTTTCGACAAAACCCTGAGTGATGTGGTGTGACATGTCATCATCTACCCCTTACATATGCATCAACCCTAGCATGTCATGCATGGCATTCATATGTTGCAAATTAATTAACATCTCATAACAATGTTCTATGTTCACATGTTACATTTTAATGTTTTAATAGTTTAATCATCATGTTGAATTAAAAAGAGTGAGTTGGATTCTTATTTGGTTTATGAGTTGAATAATAAAAATAAAAACATAATATTTATTTTGACAAATAAATATTAAGGGAATAATACCCTAGCCATATTTGGGCCACGTATGCTCACTATTTTGTTGCACAAATTTAGCACACCACATATATATAAGTATATATAAAAATGTATTTGAAAAAGAAAAGGAAAAGAAAAGAAAGAGCCGACCCGAGCAGCCCAGCAAGGCGGCCCAGCCGCGCTGGCCTGCGCTCCCCCGTGCGACCGCGCGCTGCACGGCCCAACCAGGCCGACGGCCCAGCAAGAGCCGCACGCGTCCGCACGCCGCACCGAGCCGCCGCAGTCGCTGACGATGGGGCCCCACAGTGGGACCCACATGTCATCACGCCGCTGAGGTCACCCGACCGGTCGCGCGCGCTTGCGTCAGCACTGTTCCCCAGCGTCGCTCCTAAGCAACCTGCCTCGACCGCTCGATCCCGTGTCGCCCTGCATCGACGCGTGCCCGCAAGCCACCTGGAGCGACCAGCCCGCGCAAAGTGCCCATGGCCGCAGGCAAGATTCTACTGCGGCGACAGTGCGAAGATAGCTTCCGCACGTCAAGCTTTTACTGTTATGCTGCATGAACTCTGATTCCGCCAGTGTGGCGATGTAATAAGTTATTGTAACTCCCTCTATTTGCTCTCTTTTGTTTGATGTATGGATTATGGATTCAACTGTTATCGGGTAATGTGATTTAAATGGTCATATTACACTCTGACACTGTGGATTTCCCTTCGTGGAAATCAAGGTCGTTTCAAAGAGATAAGATGGTGTCAGGGTAGAGGAAGAGCCTTGGCATCGAAGCAATGGTACGCTTGCAGCCTTGATGGCAATGAGGACCGCCGTGCTAATTTTTCGGCGGATCGTAAGAGACGGGAAGTTTGGGTCCAGCAGACATGCTCCATGAAGTAGGCAAGGAGGAATTTGACCCAGGGAGTTATGGTGGAGAGATAAGATGGTGTCAGGACCAAGGAAGCAGATTGGCATCGAAGCTATTATGCCTTTGCGGCCTTGACGGCAACGGGGACTGCCATGCTGATTTTTCAGCGGATCGTAAGAGACGGGGATGTTTGGGTACGGGAGACATACTCCATGAGGCGGGCAGGGGGGAATTTGACCCGAGGAGTTAGGGTGGAGAGATATGATGGTGTTGGGGCTAAGGAAGGGCCTTGGCATTGGAGCTATGGTGCGGTTGCGGCCTTGACGGCAATGGGGACTGCAGTGCTAACTTTTTGACAGATTGTAAGAGACGGGGAAGTTTGGGTCCGATAGACATGCTTTGTGAGACGGGGAAGGGGGCAACTTAACCTAGGGAGTTAGGGTGGAGAGACAAGATGGTGTCACTGCCAATTAAGGGCCTTGGCATAGAAGCTATGATGCGGTTGTGGCCTTGACAGAAACAGGGACCGCTATGATGATTTTTCGGTGGATCGTAAGAGACGGGGAAGTTTGGCTCTGGGAGACATGATCCATGAGACGGGCAGGGGGAATTCAACCTGGGAAGTTAGGTTGGAGAGATAAGATGGTGTTAGGTCTGGGGAAGGGCCTTGGCATTGATGCTATGGTATGATTGCGGCCTTGAAGGCAACAGGGACCATCGTGCTCATTTTTCAATGGATCGTAAGAGACTGGGAAGTTTGGGTCTGACAGACATGCTCCATGAGGCAGGCAAGGGGGAATTCAACCTGAGGATTTGCGGTGGAGAGATAAGATGGTGTTAGGGATTTAGGAAGGGCCTTGGCATCAAAGCTATGGTGCGGTTGCGGCCATGACGACAACAGGGACCTCCGTGCTGATTTTTCGGTGGATCGTAAGAGACGAGGAAGTTTGGGTCCGAGAGACATGCTCCACGAGGTGGGAAAGGGGGGAATTCAACCCAGGGAGTTAGGGTGGAGAGATAAGATGGTGTCAGGGCCAAGGAAGGGCCTTGGCATCAAAGCTATGCTGCGTTTGTAGCCTTGACGGCTACGGGGACCACCATGCTGATTTTTCGGTGGATCGTAAGAGACGGGGAAGTTCGGGTCCGGGAGACATTCTCCGTGAGGTGGGCAAGGGGGAATTTAACCTGAGGAGTTAGGGTGGAGAGATAAGATGGTGTTAGGGGTGAGGAAGGGCCTTGGCATTGAAGCTATGGTGCGGTTGCGGCCTTGACGGCAATGGGGACCGCCGTGCTATTTTTTTTGCAGATCGTAAGAGACGAGGAAGTTTGGGTCCGGAAGACATGCTCTGCGAGATGGGCAAGGGAGGAATTTGACATGGGGAGTTACGGTGGAGAGATAAGATGGTTTCATTACTGAGGAAGGGCCTTGGCATCAAAGCTATGTTGTGGTTGCGGCCTTAATGGCAACGGGGACCGCCATGCTAATTTTTTGGAGGATCACAAGAGACGGGGAAGTTTAGGTCCGGGAGACATGCTCCGTGAGGCGGGCAAGGTTGAATTTGACCCGGGGAGTTAGGGTGGAGAGATAAGATAGTGTCAGGGCCAAGGAAGGGCCTTGACATCAAAGCTATGGTGCGATTGCGGCCTTGATGGCAACGGGTACCGTCGTGCTGATTTTTCGGTGAATCGTAAGAGACGGGGAAGTTTGGGTTCGAGAGACATGCTCCATGAGGCAGGCAAGGGGCGAATGCAACCCAAGGAGTTAGGGTGGAGAGATGGTGTCTGGGCTGAGGAAGGGCCTTGGCATTGAAGCTATAGTGCGGTTGCGGCCTTAACGACAACGGAGACCGCCATGCTAATTTTTTGGCGGATCATAAGAGACGGGGAAGTTTGGGTTTGGGAGACAAGCTCCGTGAGGTGAGCATGGCAGGAATTTGACTCGAGGAGATAGGGTGGAGAGATAAGATGGTGTCAGGGCAAAGGAAGGGCCTGGGCATCAAAGCTATGGTGCAGTTGCGGCCTTGATGGCAACGGGGACCGCCGTGCAGATTTTTCAGTGGATTGTAAGTGACGGGGAAGTTTGGGTCCGGGAGATATGCTCCGTGAGGTGGGCAAGGGGGAATTCAACCCAGGGAGTTAGGGTGGAGAGATAAGATGGTGTCATGGCCAAGGAAGGGCCTTGGCATCAAAGCTATGATGTGTGTGCGGCGTTGACGGCTACGGGGACCACCATGCTGATTTTTTGATGGATCGTAAGAGACGGGGAAGTTTGGGTCCGGGAGACATTCTCCGCGAGGTGGGCAAGGGGAATTTAACCTGAGGAGTTAGGGTGGAGAGATAAGATTGTGTCAGGGGTGAGGAAGGGCCTTGGCATCGAAGCTATGGTGCGGTTGCGGCCTTGACGGCAATGGGGACCGCCGTGCTAATTTTTTGGGAGACCGTAAGAGACGAGGAAGTTTGGGTCCGGAAGACATGCTCTGCGAGATGGGCAAGGCAGGAATTTGACATGGGGAGTTAGGGTGGAGAGATAAGATGGTTTCATTGCAGAGGAAGGGCCTTGGCATCAAAGCTATGTTGCAGTTGCGGCCTTAATGGCAACGGGGACCGCCATGCTAATTTTTTGGAGGATCACAATACACGGGGAAGTTTAGGTCCGGGAGACATGCTCCGTGGGGCGGGCAAGGCGGAATTTGACCCGAGGAGTTAGGGTGGAGAGATAAGATAGTGTCAGGGCCAAGGAAGGGCCTTGGCATCAAAGCTACGGTGCGATTGCGGCCTTGACAGCAACGGGTACCGCCGTGCTGATTTTTCGGTGAATCGTAAGAGATGGGGAAGTTTGGGTTCGAGAGACATGCTGCATGAGGCAGGCAAGGGGCAAATGCAACCCAAGGAGTTAGGGTGGAGAGATAAGATGGTGTCAGGGCTAAGGAAGGGCCTTGGCATTGAAGCTATAGTGCGGTTGCGGCCTTAACGACAACGGGGACCACCATGCTAATTTTTCGGCTGATCATAAGAGACGGGGAAGTTTGGGTCCGGGAGACATGCTCCGTGAGGTGAGCAAGGTGGGAATTTGACTCGAGGAGTTAGGGTGGAGAGATAAGATGGTGTCAGGGCAAAGGAAGGGCCTGGGCATCAAAGCTCTGGTGCAGTTGCGGCCTTGATGGCAACGGGGAACGCCGTGCAGATTTTTCGGTGGATTATAAGAGAGGAGGAAGTTTGGGTCCGGGAGACATGTTCCATGAGGCTGGCAAGGGGGAATTCAACCTGAGGAGTTAAGGTGGAGAGATAAGATGGTGCAAGGGCTGAGGAAGGGCCTTGACATTAAAGCTATGGTGCGGTTGCGGCCTTGACGGCAACAGGGACCGCTGTGCTGATTTTTTGACGGATCATAATAGATATAGAAGTTTGGGTCTGAGAGACAAGCTCTGCGAGGTGGGCAAGTGGGAATTCAGCCCGAGGAGTTAGGGTTAAGGGATAAGATGGTGTTAGGGGTGAGAAAGGGCCTTGGAATCGAAGCTTTGGTGCGGTTGCGGCCTTGATGGCAATGGGGACCGCCGTGCTGATTTTTGGTGGATCATAATAGACGGGGAAGTTTGGGTCCGGGAGACATGCTCCATGAGGCGGGCAAGGGGGAATTCAACCCGAGGAGTTAATATGGAGAGATAAGATGGTCTTTGGGCCGAGGAAGGGCCTTTAAATTGAAGCTATGTTGTGGTTGTGGCCTTCACGGCAATGGGGACCACCATGATGATTTTTCTACGGATCGTAAGAGACAGGGGAGTTTGGGTCCGGGAGACATGTCTGTGAGGTGTGAAAGGGGGAATTCAACCCGAGGAGTTAGGGTGGAGAGATAAGATGGTGTTAGGGCTGAGGAAGGGCCTTGGCATCGAAGCTATGGTACGGTTACTGCCTTGACAGCAATGGGTTATCGTCATGCTAATGTTTTGGCGGATCGTAAGAGACAGGGAACTTTGGGTCCGAGAGACATGCTCTACAAGGAAGGCATGAGGGAATTCAACCCGAGGAGTTAGGGTGGTGAGATAAGATGGTTTCAGGGCTGCAGAAGGGCATTGGCATTGAAGCTATGGTGTGGATGCGGCCTTGACGGCAATGGGGACCGCCGTGCTAATTTTTTGGCGAATCATTAGAGATGGGCAAATTTGGGTCCGAGAGACATGCTCCTCGAGGTGGGCAAGGGGGAATTTGACCCAAGGAGTTAGGGTGAAGCTATAATATAGTGTCAGGCCAAGGAAGGACCTTGGCATCAAAGCTATGGTGCGGTTGAAGCCTTGACGGCTACGGGGACCGCCGTGCTAATTTGGGTTCAGGAGACATGCTTTGTGAGGTGGGCAAGGGGGAATTTGACCCATGGAGTTAGGGTGGAGAGATAAGATGGTGTCAGGGGCAAGGAAGGACCTTGGCATCAAAGCTATGGTGTGGTCATGGCCTTGACAGCAAAGGGGACTGCCGTGCTGATTTTTTGGTAGATCGTAAGAGACGAGGAAGTTTGGGTCTGGAAGACATGCTCCATGAGATGGGCAAGGGGGGAATTTGAACTGGGGAGTTAGGGTGGAGAGATAAGATGGTGTAATTGTTGAGGAAGGGCCTTGGCATCGAAGCTATGTTGCGGTTGCAGCCTTAATGGCAACGGGGACCGCCATGCTGATTTTTCAGAGGATCGTAAGAGACGGGGAAGTTTAGGTTTGAGAGACATGCTCCATGAGGTGAGCAAGGGGAAATTCAACCCAGGGAGTTAGGGTGGAGAGATAAGATGGTGTCAGGACCAAGGATGGGCCTTCGCATCAAAGCTATGGTGCGATTGGGACCGCCGTGCTGATTTTTCGGTGGATCATAAGAGACGGGGAAGTTTGGGTCCGAGAGACATGCTCCATGAGGCAGGCAAGGGGGAATGCAACCCACAGAGTTAGGGTGGAGAGATAAGATGGTGTCAGGGCTAAGGAAGGGCCTTGGCATCAAAGCTATAGTGTGGTTGCGGCCTTGACGACAATGGGGACCGCCGTGCCGATTTTTCGATGGATCATAAGAGACGAGGAAGTTTGGGTCCGGGAGACATGCTTGGCGAGGCGAGCAAGGGGAGAATTTGACCCAAGGAGTTAGGGTGGAGAGATAAGATGGTGTCAGGGCTATGGAGGGCCTTGGCATAAAAGCTATGGTGTAGTTGTGGCCTTGACAACAACGGGGACCGCCATGCTGATTTTTTGTTGGATCATAAGAGACGGGGAAGTTTGGGTCCAGGAGACATGCTCCATGAGGCGGGCAAGGGGGAATTTGACCCAAGGAGTTAAGGTGGAGAGATAAGATGGTGCCAGGGTTGAGGAAGGGCCTTGACATCAAAGCTATGGTGTGGTTCTGGCCTTGACAGCAATGGGGACTGGCATGCTGATTTTTTGGCGGATCATAATAGATGGAGAAGTTTGGGTCTGAGAGACATGATCCGTGAGGTGGGAAAGTGGAAATTCAACCTGAGGATTTAGGGTTAAGAGATAATATGGTGTCAAGGGTAAGGAAGGGCCTTGGAATCAAAGCTATGGTGCGGTTGCGGCCTTGATGGCAACGGGGACCGGCGGGCTAATTTTTGGTGGATCGTACGAGATGGGGAAGTTTGGGTCCGGGAGACATGCTCCATGAGGTGGGCAAGGGGGAATTGGACCGGAGGAGTTAAGGTGGAGAGGTAAGATGGTGTCAGGGCTGAGGAAGGGCCTTGGCATTGAAGCTATGGTGCAGTTGAGGCCTTGATGACCACGGGGACCGTCGTGCTGATTTTTCAGTGGATCGTAAGAGACGATAAAGTTTGGGTCTGGGAAACATGCTCCGCAAGGCAGGCTAGGAGGAATTTGACCTGGAGAGTTAGGGTGCAGAGACAAGATAGTGTCAGGGCTAAGGAAGGGCCTTGGCATCGAAGCTATGCTGCAGTTGCGGTATTGACGGCTACAGGGACCGCCATGGTGATTTTTTGGCGGATCGTAAGAGACGGGGAAGTTTGCATCTGGGAGACATGCTCTGCGAGGCAGACATGGGGAATTTGACCCAGGGAGTTAGGGTGGAGAGATAAGATGGTGTCAAGGTTGAGGAACGGCCTTGTCATTGAAGCTATGGTGCGATTGCGGCCTTGACGGCATTAGGGACTGCCGTGCTAATTTTTTGGCGGATCGTAAGAGACGGGGAACTTTGGATCCGAGAGACATGCTCCACAAGGCAGGCAAGGGGGATTCAACCCGAGGAGTTAGGGTGAAGAGATAAGATGGTGTCAGGGCTGAGGAAGAGCCTTGGCATCGAAGCTATGGTGCGCTTGTAGCCTTGATGGCAATGAGGACCGCCGTGCTAATTTTTTGGCGGATCATAAGAGATGGGAAGTTTGGGTCCATGGGACATGCTCCATGAAGTAGGCAAGGAGGAATTCGACTCGAGGAGTTATTTTGGAGAGATAAGATGGTGTCAGGGACAAGGAAGCAGATTGGCATCGAAGCTATTATGCCTTCGATGGTAAACCTCCTTGCATCATCAGCTAAATACCTACTACTGTGATCGGTGTTGGAGTTTAGGGATGCATCGCCCTAAGTGCCACCGCTGTGTTGTGTGTTCCGAGAAACATAACTTGAGATACCTTCAGTAAAACAGGCATAACTTTTGGCTCATTTATTAGAAAAATTTGAAATGTTTACAGCAGCTTCTTGACTCCATTTGGAGCCGACCCAAACTGGCCTTTGGCCTGTTTGGTCCAGTTAGAATTGCCAAAAAAATTTGGTAAAATAAAAAAAATTGACAAGGTTCTTCCACGCTTTTCAGAGAATGTGCTGACTTTCTGTAGACCACATTCCACCTCTGTTGTAGGTGAAAATTTTTGTGGTTGCATCTTTTGTCATACTTGTTCAGAGAAAAAAAGGAAAAAAAAGGAAAAACAAAAAGGAGTTGCTTGTTCTGTGATTGCGTGTGCTACATTGTGCTTTGTGCTTCATTCATACTTGTCTCTCTATCATACTTGGAACACGTTAGGCCAGCAACGAGAACAAGTAATTGGGACTATAATTCAATATTACTTTCTCTCTTTGAATTGTGTACCACTCACATATTTTTTGGCCAGCCTTCCTAAACCCCACATATACTTCTAGACAGCAAAAGTTTTGACACCCGTAATCTCAGCGCTACGTCTTTTAGGTATCCGTGCCTTGCTGGTAAGAACCGGTCGGAACTTGTTAAGTTGTTGCCTTTTGCTCTAAATTTGAGAGGCACCACTCCACCTTTGTAGAGGATTATTAGGGATAACTTTCACCGTTTGCTGCTTGTGTTTTGTGTCTACAATGGCAGGTGATGAGGGAGAGAATTCACCCAAAGAGTTTTCAGAGTGTGTCAGCCAAGAGCAACTACAATCTGTTATAAACAATGCTCAGAAGGACTTGAACAAGACAGTTACCAAGGCTGTAACTGCTGCACTCATTGATCTCAAGATTGGCAACACCCTTGAGAGATTGGATAAACGATTGTCCACGCTGACCGATAGGGTAACTGCTTTAGAAGAACCGCCACCACCTGAAGAAAATAATGATGGCAGTAATGCTGGTGATGAGGTATATGATGCTGATGGTAATGTTGATAGAGCAGTGACAAGAGAAAATAGATTACATCATCGTCTTCGTACAAATACCACAGGTATGGGTGGCGCTCAACATTTCAACCGCCACCGAGGTAATCGTACTCATGCTCCCGATGATCCTTATGCTAAGGTTAAATTTACCATACCTTCTTTTTCGGGACATTATGATGCCGAGAAATACCTTGATTGGGAGATGACAGTAGAGCAAAAATTCTGTGCCCATCTTGTGCCTGAGCAACATCGCATTAGACAAGCCACTAGTGAATTTAAAGATTTTGCTATCATTTGGTGGACTGGTTTAGATACAGATAATTGCCAACCTCATACGTGGGAAGAACTTAAGTTTGCTATGTGTGATAGATTTGTGCCACCATCGTATCATAGAAACCTATGTAAAAGACTAATGCGTTTAGAACAGGGACATAAATCTATGTAGGATTATTATGGTGAACTTCAGAAAGGTTTGATGCATTGTGGCATAGTGGAGGGAACTGAGGATTTTATTGTTCGTTTTTATGTGGGTTTGAGGGAGGAAATTCAGGACATAGTTGATTATAAGGAATTTAACACTGTCAACCAGTTGTTTCAATTTGCTATGCTTGCAGAGAAGGAATTGCAGGGGTGAGATAAGCAGGCCAAGAGCAAGGCTGGCACCTCATACACACCACGCACGGGAGCATCATCAGGGTTTCCCAAGGCATCCTCCTTCCGCGCGCCTCTACTAGCGAACAAGAGGACATCTTCTGCGCAACCTTCTGGTTCAGGTAAAAATTTAGTGTAGGAACCATCAAAGAGTGCATCTTCTATTGCCTCAATGGGACGCACTCCTAGCATTCAGTGTCATCGGTGCCATGCTTACGGACATGTGCAAAAGGACTGTCCAAGTCAGCGGGCATACATTGCTACAGAGGATGAGTACATCAGCACCTCTAACGTGGAAGATGATGATGAAGAACAAGATGTTCAAGAAGAAGGTGAGGTCTTTGGTAGCAAGGACACATCAGCCTACATGAGTGTCATTGTGCAGCGAGTGCTTAGCGCACAAGTACAACAACCTGAGAAGCTACAACGCCACAATTTGTTCCAAATTTTCTTTGTCATCAACAACCGGCGAGCATGTGTCATCATTGATGGGGGTAGCTGCAATAATTTGGTGAGTTCAGATTTGGTCAAGAAGCTTGACTTGTCTACACGCCCACATCCCCATCCGTACCATATTCAGTGGTTGAATGATTCTGGTAAGGCTAAGGTAACAAAAACTTGCAGAGTTTCTTTTTCCATTGGTACCTATGTTGATTGCGTTGATTGTGATGTAGTACCTATGGAAGCTTGTTCACTTTTATTGGGTCACCCTTGGGAATTTGATAATGATGTTGTTCATCATGGTAGAAGTAATACATACACTTTTGTTCATAAAGGAAAGAAAATTACTTTGGTGCCAATGACCCCAGTTGAAATTGTACAAGCTGATAAAGAACGAGCTGCTAGTTTGCATGATGTTAAATCTGAAAATCAGCAAGTTGCAAATTCTATTTATCCACCTAAAAAGGATAAGTTGACACCTAATTTTATGGTCGAGGAAATTAAATTGAAGGGTGGTGTTATGCTTGCAAGAAAATGTGACCTTGCTAAAATTTCTGATGATGATATTTGCTATACTTTGGTTTGCAAACGAGCTTTGTTTTCTCTTGATGATGTTGTTAGTTCAAGACCTCCTGCTGTCACTAACCTTTTGCAGGAGTATGAGGACGTTTTTCCAGCTAAGATACCCCCGGGGCTGCCACCTATGAGAGGAATAGAGCATCAAATTGATTTGATTCTAGGAGCGACATTGCCAAACCGTGCTGCTTATCGAACCAACCCTGAAGAGACTAAGGAGATTCAGTGACAAGTCCAAGAGCTTTTGGACTGCGGGTATGTACGAGAAAGACTTAGTCCTTGTGTTGTTCTTGTGATTTTGGTTCCTAAGAAAGATGGTTCTTGGCGCATGTGTGTTGATTGTAGAGCCATTAATAATATTACTATTTGATATCGTCATCCTATTCCTAGGCTTCATGACATGCTTGATGAGTTATGTGGCTCTGTAATTTTCACTAAAATTGACTTGCTAGTGGCTACCACCAGATTAGAATGAAACTTAGAGATGAATGGAAAACAGCTTTCAAAACTAAATTCGGATTATATGAGTGGTTAGTAATGCCTTTTGGTTTAACTAATGAACCTAGTACTTTTATGAGATTGATGAATGAAGTTTTAAGGGCTTTTATTGGGCAATTTGTGGTAGTTTACTTTGATGATATCTTGATTTATAGCAAGTCTTTGGTTGAACATATGGATCACTTGCGTGCTGTTTTTAATGCTTTACGCGATGCATGCTTATTTGGTAACCTTGAGAAGTGCATCTTTTGCACGGATCGAGTCTCTTTTCTTGGATATGTTGTTACTCCACAGGGAATTGAGGTGGATGAGACAAAAATTGAAGCCATTAGGAGCTGGCCAGTACCCCAATCCATCACACAGCTGAGGAGTTTTCTTGGTCTTGCAGGTTTCTACCGCCGCTTTGTCAAGGATTTCAGCACCTTTGCTGCCCCATTACATGAGTTGACAAAGAAGGGCGTGGTGTTCCAATGGGGTAAGGCACAAGAGGAGTCATTTGAGACGTTAAAAGGTAAGCTTACACACACACCATTGCTGCAACTTCCAAACTTTGGTAAGACTTTTGAGTTAGAATGTGATGCTAGTGGAGTTGGCATTGGAGGTGTTTTGATGCAAGATGGTAAACCTGTGGCATACTTTAGTGAAAAATTGCATGGTCCTGTTTTAAATTACTCTACGTATGATAAGGAATTGAATGCTCTTGTACGTTCTTTAGAGATGTGGCGTCATTATTTGTGGCCTAAGGAATTTGTTATACATTCAGATCATGAATCACTTAAGTATCTTCGTTCTCAAAATAATCTGAATCGTCGACATGCTAAGTGGGTTGAATTTATTGAATCCTTTCCTTATGTTATCAAACACAAGAAAGGGAAGGATAATATAATTGCTGATGCTTTGTCTAGACGATATACTATGTTGTCCCAACTTGATTGTAAGATTTTTGGGCTTGAAACAATAAAAGAACAATATGCGCTTGATCCTGATTTTAAAGATGTATTGCTGAATTGTAAAGAGGGACATACATGGAACAAGTATGTGATAAATGATGGATTTGTGTTTAGAGCTAACCGTCTATGCATTCCAGTTGGTTCTGTTCGTCTTTTGTTGCTACAGGAAGCGCATGGAGGAGGATTGATGGGCCATTTTGGTGCTAAAAAGACGGTAGCTGTTTTGGCCACACATTTCTTTTGGCCACAGATGAAGAGAGATGTTGAGCGGTTCGTGGCACGCTGCACCACATGTCAAAAAGCTAAGTCTCGCTTGAATCCACATGGGTTGTATATGCCTCTTCCTGTTCCTTCTATTCCTTGGACAGATATTTCGATGGACATTGTTTTAGGATTGCCTAGGACCAAGAGGGGAAGGGATAGTATTTTTGTGGTTGTGGATCGATTTTCTAAGATGGCACATTTTATACCATGTTATAAAAGTGATGATGCAACTCATATTGCTGACCTCTTTTTCCAAGATATTGTTCGTTTGCATGGTATGCCGTCTACTATTGTTTCAGATCGCGATGCCAAATTTTTGAGTCACTTCTGACGAACTCTATGGAATAAGTTGGGCACAAAATTGTTGTTTTCAACAACTTGTCACCCACAAACAGATGGACAAATAGAGGTAGTGAACTGCACTTTGGGCACCATGCTGAGAGCTATTTTGAAGAAAAATTTAAAGATGTGGGAAGAATGTTTGCCTCATGTGGGTTTGCTTACAATCGGGTGACACATTCTTCCACCAAGGTAAGTCCTTTTCAGGTAGTGTATGGTTTTAACCCTCATGCTCCAATTGATCTTTTGCCTTTACCTACCTACCCATGACAGAACACATAGTGATGCTAGTGCCCGTGCTGAATTTATTCGTAAGTTACATGAAACCACTAAAGAAAATATTGAAAAGATGAATGAAAAGTATAGAATTGCTAGTAGTAAAGGTAGAAAAGAAATTAAACTTGAACTAGGTGATTTAGTATGGTTACATTTGAGAAAAGCTAGGTTTCCAGAGCTGCATAAGTCAAAATTAATGCCAAGAGCTGTTGGTCCTTATAAAATTATTGAGAAAATAAATGATAATGCATACAAACTTGAGTTGCCACCTGAGTTCGGGGTTAGTCCTTCTTTCAACATTTCAGATTTGAAGCCGTATTTGGGAGAAGAAGATGACCTTGAGTCGAGGATGACTCCAATTCAAGAGGGGGAGGATGATGAGGACATCACTCCATTGGATGCACAAGATGATCCTCCGCTAGACATTCAAGGTCCAATCACAAGAGCTCGCGCACGATAATTAAATTTACAGGTGAGCTCGTTCTTAAGGAAGTCTTTTTATGATTTTGAGAATAGATTGCTACCTAATGATTATATTGTACTTAGGAATCATGGAGAGGACCAAGGGATGCATAAGGGATGGCTTGGAGGCATGGAGGACCAGCAAGGGCACCCAAGTCAAGGTGGAGGCCCAAACCCAGTCGACTTCGAGCCTGTTTCGGAGTCCAAGACTAGTGTGGAGTAAAGCGGACGCCCAGGACGCATCCGGACTCCTTTTTTGATGATCCACCTATGGATGGAAAGATAATTTCATAAGGAAGCCAATAGCATTGGTTTGAGGTCAAAATTCCTTCGAAGTCATCGGGAAACATTGAAACAAGTTAGCGTCCAGAATCTGTTCCGGTGCTGCGTCACCGTTTTTGGTCCGTTGGGCCGTGTATCGTTGTTGAGCCCATTAGGGGGCACATCCAGGGGTGGCAACGACCCTTAGGCCTCTATAACCAGCCGCCGCCTCTCTCGTTAGGTTTTGGGTTTTGCTTAGATTATTCTATTCACAACAGTTTTGTCGCGTCGTTGGTTCATGAGACCCAAACTCGTGAGATTAATCATTCATCTGCAATTGGTTGCATTCTTTTGTGTTCTTACTTGTGTTCTTTGATTAGCAGGCAAAGGACTCAGCCTTCTTGGCGAGGTCGACTGTGCTTCGACGGTCGATAACCAGAGGAGACGTGGTGCTGTGATTGCGGGGTTCAGAGCCGAGTTGTTCGGAAGCCAGATCGAATTGTGTCGCGATTCCACCAAATCGAGAGTTATTAGAACCTTTCGGAAGATTGAGAACCCTAGTTCACATCACCTTGGCATCAAAGCTATGGTGCAGTTGTGGCCTTGACGGCAACGGGGATCGCTGTGCTGAATTTTTGGCAGATCGTAAGAGACGAGGAAGTTTGGGTCTGGAAGATATGTTCCGTGAGATGGGCAAGGGGGAATTTGACCTAGGGAGTTAGGGTGGAGAGATAAGATGGTTTCATTGTAGAGGAAGGGCCTTGGCATCGAAGCTATGTTGCAGTTGCGACCTTAACGGCAACGGGGACTGCTATGCTGATCTTTCGGCGGATCATAAGAGACGGGGACATGCCCCGAGAGGCGGGCAAGGGAGAATTCGACCCAAGGAGTTAGACTGGAGAGATAAGATGGTGTCAGGGTCAAGGAAGGGCCTTGGCATCGAAGCTATGGTGCGATTGTGGCTTTGAATACAACGGGGACTGCCATGCTGATTTTTCGGCGGATCGTAAGAGACGGGGAAGTTTGGGTCCGAGAGACATGCTTCGCGAGGCAGGCAAGGGGGAATTCAATCCGAGGAGTTAGGATGGAGAGATAAGATGGTGTCAGTGCTTAGAAAGGGCCTTGGCATTGAAGCTATAGTGTGGTTGCTGCCTTGACGACAACGGGGACCGCCGTGGTGATTTTTCAGTGGATCGTAAGAGACGTGGAAGTTTGGGTCCAGGAGACATGCTCCGCGAGGCAAGCAAGGGGGAATTTGACCCGAGGAGTTGGGGTGGAGAGATAAGATGGTGTCAAGGTTGAGAAAGGGCCTTGGCATTGAAGCTATGGTGCGGTTGCAGCCTTGACGGCTACGGGGACCGCCATGCTGATTTTTTGGCGGATCATAAAAGACGGGGAAGTTTGGGTTCGGGAGACACGCTCCGCAAGGGTGGTAATGGGGAATTTGACTCAAGGAGTTAGGGTGGAGAGATAAGATGGTGTCAGTGGTGAGGCAAGGCCATGGCATTGAAGCTATGGTGCAGTTGCGGCCTTAATGGCAACGGGGACCGCCGTGCTGATTTTTTAGTTTATCGTAAGAGACTAGGATGTTTGGGTCTGGGAGGCATGTTCCATGATGCAGGAAAGGGGAGAATTCAACCCAAGGAGTTAAGGTGGAGAGATAAGATGGTGTTAGGGCTGAGGAAGGGCCATGCATCAAAGCTATGGTGTGGTTGCAGCCTTGACGGCAACGGGGACCGCCGTGCTGATTTTCTAGCGTATCATAAGAGATGGAGAAGTTTTGGTCCGAGAGACATACTCCATGAGTTGGGCAAGGGGGAATTCAACCCAAGGAGTTATGGTTAAGAGATAAGATGGTGTCACTGGTAAGGAAGGGCCTTGGCATCGAAGCTATGGTGCGGTTGCGGCCTTGATGGCAACGGGGACCGCCGTGCTGATTTATCGGTGGATCATAAGAGACGTGGAAGTTTGGTCCGAGAGACATGCTCCGTGAGGCGGGCAAGGGGGGAATTCAACCCAAGAAGTTAGGGTGGAGAGATAAGATGGTGTCAGGGGTGAGGAAGGTCCTTGGCATCGAAGCTATGTTGCGGTTGTGGCCTTGATGGCCACGGGGACCGCCGTGCTGATTTTTTGGTGAATCATAAGCGATGGGGAAGTTTTGGTCCTGGAGACATGCTCGGCGAGGCAGGCAAGGGGGAATTTGGCCCAAGGAATTAGGGTGGAGAGGTAAGATGGTGTCAGTGACAAGGAAGGGTCTTGGCTTCGAAGCTATGGTGCGGTTGCGGCTTTAACGGCAATAGGGACCGCCGTTATGATTTTTCGGCGGATTGTAAGAGACGGGGAAGTTTGGGTCCGGGAGACATGCTCTGCAAGGCGGGCAATGGGGAATTTGACCCAGGGAGTTAGGGTGGAGACATAATATAGTGTCAGGCCAAGGTAGGGCCTTGGCATCGAAGCTATGGTTGAACTACCAAAAAACGGTAAACCAATGTGATCATAACATTGTAGATGCTTGCGATGGGACGGATGCGACTTCCCTCATAAGTAACGGGTGGCATAGCCCATAGTAGAAGTCCCCTTTTTTATCCATTTCTTTATTACCCCAACCATAAGTGATTAGAGCGATGCTACTTTTTTTTGCAAAGAGTTGAGTTCTTTCTGTTTCGCGCAGGATAGCCACGGACTCTTCCAAAACATTCAGATATAGGAAAAGCCAAAGCCAATGACCTTGGACTACAAAGACCCAGTTGTGCTTCTAGTTTCCATTCTCATCATTATTGAAGGAAACTCCTCGTGCTCTACCATAAGAACCCAATTTCCAAGATTCTTCATGTAACTAGCGAAAACCTAAAGCCGAGTGATAGCCTGACTGAATCAAATAGTTATGAATTGGCTAGCTTGTTCATTCATTCTTATATCTCCGAAGCTCTACCTCTACTTCCACTGGCATCATAAGTGTACTAAGGAAGTCTTCAATAGGTACCACTAAAACATGGTCGTAAAACCTCATTTCTCAAATGGTAGCAACAAACCTTAGGATCACTTGAACTTTTCTACCTACAATCAATGGAAGACTTCTCTCTAGTCTATGTCATATAGTAGCTTGTAATTGTTTCATTCCCCATCTAATACTCGGTTATGTACCCAACATTCACCCTTATCCGGTGGTTTTGGCCTTTCTTCTCTCTTCTTTAAGCTTCAAAGCCTTAATAATAACCAATTTGAGGTGAAGCACTTTCCTCTTTGGTGTTTGCTTTTTTCTTTGATTATTTTTAGGATGAAACCCTAGCTACCTTCTTACGTATGACTGAACCTCACTCAGTATTTGTGATTGCGGCCTTGAAGGCAACGGGGACAGTCGTGCTGAGTTTTTGGTGGATCGTAAGCGACGGGGAAGTTTGGGTCCAGGAGACTTGCTCGGTGAGGCAGGCAAGGGGGAATTCAACCCAGGGAGTTAGGGTAGAGAGATAAGATGGTGTCAGGGCTGAGGAAGGGCCTTGGCATCGAAGCTATGGTGCGGTTGTGGCCTTGACGGCAACGGGGACCATTGTGCTGATTTTTCTACGGATCATAAGAGACGGGGAAGTTTGGGTCCGGGAGACATGCTCTGCGAGGTGTGAAAGGGGGAATTCGATCCAAGGAGTTAGGGTGGAGAGATAAGATGGTGTTAGGGTAGAGGAAGGGCCCTGGCATCCAAGCTATGGTGTGGTTCCGGCCCTGACGGCAACGCGGACCGCCGTGCTAATTTTTCAACGAATCGTAAGAGATGAGGAAGTTTGGGTCCAGGAGTCATGGTTTGCAAGGATGGCAAGGGGAAAATTAACTCTAGGAGTTAGGGTGGAGAGACAAGATGGTGTCAGGGCTAAGGAAGGGCCTTGGCATCAAAGCTATGTTGTGGTTGTGGCCTTGACGTCAACGGGAACTGCCATGCTGATTTTTTGGTGGATCATAAGGGACGGGGAAGTTTGGGTCCGGGAGACATGCTTGGCGAGGCGGGCAAGGGGGAATTTTACCCAAGGAGTTAGGGTGGAGAGATAAGATGGTGTTAGGTCCAAGGAAGGGCCTTGGCATCAAAGCTATGGTGCGGTTGTGGCCTTGACGGCAACAGGGACCACCATGCTGATTTTTCTGTGGATCGTAAGAGACGGGGAAGTTTGCCTCCGGGAGACATCTTCTGCGAGGTGTGAAAGGGGGAATTCAACCCAGGGAGTTATGGTGGAGAGATAAGATGGTGTTAGGGCCGAGGAAGGGCCTTGGAATGGAAGCTATGGTATTGTTGCCGCCTTGATGGCAACAGGTTATCGTCATGCTGATTTTTCGGCGGATCGTAAGAGACGGGGAACTTTGGGTTTGAGAGACATGCTCTACGAGGCAGAGATGGGGGAATTCAACCCAAGGAGTTAGGGTAGAGAGATAAGATGGTGTCAGGGCTGAGGAAGGGCATTGGCATCGAAGCTATGGTGCGGATGTGGCCATGACGGCAATGGGGACCGCCGTGCTCATTTTTTGGCGGTTCATAAGAGACGGGGATGTTTGGGTCCGGGAGACATGCTCCGCGAGGTAGGTAAGGGGGATTTAACCCAGGCAGTTAAGGTGGAGATATAATATGGTTTCAAGCCAAGGAAGGGCCTTGGCATCAAAGCTATGGTGCAGTTGAGGCCTTGACGCCTACGGGGACCGCCATGCTGATTTTTCAAGGGATCGTAAGAGACAGGGATGTTTGGGTCCGGGAGACATGCTCTGTGAGGTGTGATAGGGGGAATTTGACAAAAGGAGTTGGGGTGAAGATATAAGATGGTGTTAGGTCCAAGGAAGGGCCTTGACATTGAAGCTATGGTACGGTTGCGGCCTTGACGGCAATGGGTTATCGTCGTGCTGATTTTTCGATGGATCGTAAGAGACGGGAAACCTTAGGTCTGAGAGACATGCTCTACGAGGCAGGCATCAGGGGAATTCAACCTGAGGAGTTAGCGTGGAGAGATAAGATGGTGTCAGGGCTGAGGAAGGCCATTGGCATCGAAGCTATGGTGTGGTTGCGGCCTTGACGACAATGGTGACCGCCATGATGATTTTTCGGTGGATCGTAAGAGACGGGGAAGTTTGGGTCTGGGGGACATCCTTCATGAGGTGGACAATGAGGAATTTGATCTAGGGAGTTAGGGTGGAGAGATAATATGGTGTTAGGCCAAGGAAGGGCCTTGGCATGGAAGCTATGGTGCGATTGCGGCATTGAAGGCAACGGGGACTGCCGTGCTGATATTTTGGCAGATCGTAAGAGATTGGGAACTTTGGGTCCAAGAGACATGCTCTATGAGGCAGGCATGGGGCAATTCAACCTGGGGAGTTAGGGTGGAGAGATAAGATGGTGTCAGGGCTGAGGAAGGGCATTGGCATCAAAGCTATGGTATGGTTGCAATGGATCTCCATGCTGATTTTTCAATGGATCACAATAGACGGGGAGGAATTTGACCCGGGGAGTTAGGGTGGTGAGATAAGATCATGTCAGGGGTGAGGAAGTGCCTTGGCATCGAAGCAATGGTGTGGTTGCGGCCTTGACGGCAACGGGGACCGCCGTGCTGATTTTTAGCAGGTCCTAAGAAACGAGGAACTTTGGGTCTGGGATACATGCTCCATGAGCGTGCAAGAGGGGATTTTGACCTGGGGAGTTAGGAAGGAGAGATAAGATAGTGTCATTTGCAAGGAAGGGCCTTGGCATCATAGCTATGGTGCGGTTGCGGTCTTAATGGCAACGGGGACCACCATGCTGATTTTTCTGTGGATCGTAAGAGACGTGAAAGTTTGGGTCCGGGAGATATGCTCCATGAGATGGGAAAGGGGGTAATTGGACCCGAGGAGTTAGGGTGGAGAGATAATATAGTGTTAGGGATGAGCAAGGGCCTTTTCATTGAATCTATGGTGCGATTGCGGCCTTGACGGCATCGGGGACCGCTGTGCTAATTTTTCAGCTGATCATAAGAGATGGGAAAGTTTGGGTCCACGAGACATGCTCCGTGAGGTAGGCAACAGGGAATTCAACTCGGGGAGTTAGGGTGGAGAGATAAGATGGTGTCAGGGCTGAGGTAGGGCCTTGGCATCGAAGGTATGGTACGGTTGCGGCCTTGACGGCAACGGGGACTGCCGTGCTAATTTTTTGGCAGATCATAAGAGACGGGGAAGTTTGGGTCGGGGAGACATTCTCCATGAAGTATGCAAGGGGGAACTCAACCCAAGGAGTTATGGTGGAGAGATAATATAGTGTCAGGGCTGAGGAAGTGGTTTGGCATCAAAACTATGATGCGGTTGCGGCCTTGATGGCAACAGGGACCGCCATGCTGATTTTTCGGCGGATCATAAGAGACGGGGAAGTTTGGGTCCGGGAGACAAGCACCGGGAGGCGAGCAGGGGGCAATTCAACCTGAGGAGTTAGGGTGGATAGATAAGATGGTGTCAGGGTTGAGGAAGGGCCTTAGCATCGAAGCTATGGTGCGGTTGTGGCCTTGATGGCAACGGGGACCCCTGTGTTAATTTTTTGGCGGATCGTAAGAGACGGGAAAGTTTGGGTCCGATGGACACGCTTCGCAAGATGGGTAAGGGGGAACATGACCTGGGGAGTTAGGGTGTAGAGATAAGATGGTATCATTATCAATTAAGGGCCTTGGCAAAGAAGCTGTGATGCGGTTGCGACCTTGACAGCAACGGGGACCGCCATGTTGATTTTTCAGTGGATCGTAAGAGACGGGGAAGTTTGGGTCCAGGAGACATGCTCCATGAGGCGGGCAGGGGGAATTCAACCTGGGTAGTTAGGTCGGAGAGAGAAGATGGTGTCAGGGCCAAGGAAGGGCCTTGGTATTGACGCTATGGTGCGATTGCGACCTTGAAGGCAACGGGGATCGCCGTGCTCATTTTTCGGTGGATCGTAAGAGACTGGGAAGTTTGGGTCCGAGAGACATGCTCCTTGAGGCAGGCAAGGGGGAATTCAACCAAAGGATTTAGGGTGGAGAGATAAGATATTGTCAGGGCTTTAGGAAGGGCCTTGGCATCAAAGCTATGGTGCGGTTGTGGCCTTGACGGCAACAGCGACCTCCGCGCTGATTTTTTGACGGATCATAAGATGGGAAAGTTTGGGTCCGGGTGACATGCTTCGTGAGTTAGGCAAGGGGGAATTCAACCTGGTGAGTTAGGGTGGAGAGATAAGATGGTGTCAGGGCCATGGAAGGGCCTTCTTATCATAGCTATGATGTGGTTGCGGCCTTGACGGCTACGGGGACCACCATGCTGTTTTTTCGGCGGATCGTAAGAGAGAGGGTAGTTTCGGTCCAGGAGACATGCTCCGTGAGGTTGGCAAGGGGGAATTTGACCCGGGGAGTTAGGGTGGAGAGATAAGATGGTGTCAGGGGTGAGAAAGGGCCTTAGCATCGAAGCTATGGTGCGATTGCGGCCTTGACGACAACGGGGACCGCCGTGCTGATTTTTTGGCGGATCATAAGAGACGAGGAAGTTTGGGTCCGGAAGACATGCTCGGCGAGATGGGCAAGGGGGAATTTGACCTGAGGAGTTAGGGTGGAGAGATAAGATAGTTTCATTGTCGTGGAAGGGCCTTGGCATCAAAGCTATGTTGCGGTTGTGACCTTAACGGCAACGGGGACCGCCATGCTGATTTTTCGGCGGATCACAAGAGACGGGGAAGTTTGGGTCCGGGAGACATGCTCTGTGAGGCGGGCAAGGGGGAATTAAACCTGGGGAGTTTGGGTGGATAGATAAGATGGTGTCAAGGCCAACGAAGGGCCTTGGCATCAAACCTATCGTGCGATTGTGGTCTTGAATGCAACGGGAACCATCGTGCTGATTTTTTGAAGTATCATAAGAGACGGGGAAGTTTGGGTCTGAGAGACATTCAACCCAAGGAGTTAGGGAGGAGAGATAACATGGTGACAAGGCTGAGGAAGGGCCTTGGCATTGAAGCTATAGTGTGGTTGCAACCTTGACAACAACGGGGACCGCCGTGCAGATTTCTCGGCAGATCATAAGAGACGGGGAAGTTTGGGTCCGAGAGACATGCTCCGTGTGGTGAGCAAGTGGGGAATTTGACTTGAGGAGTTAGGGTGGAGAGATAAGATGGTGTTAGGGCTGAGAAAGGGCCTTGGCATTGAAGCTATGGTGCTGTTGCAGCCTTGACGGCTACGGGGACCGCCATGCTGATTTTTCGGCGAATCGTAAAAGACGGGGATGTTTGGGTCCGGGAGACATGCTCTGTGAGGTGGGCAATAGGGAATTTGACCCAGGGAGTTAGGGTGGAGAGATAACATGGTGTCAATGGTGAGGCAGGGCCTTGGCATTGAAGCTATGGTGCAGTTGCATCCTTGATGGCAACAGGGACCGCCATGCTGATTTTTCGGTGTATCGTAAGAGATGGGGAATTTTAGGTCCGGGAGACATGCTTCGTGAGGCGGGCAAGGGGGAATTCGACCCAAGGAGTTAAGGTAGAGAGGTAAGATCATGTCAAGGCTAAGGAAGGGCCTAGAAATTGAAGCTATGGTGCTGTTACGGCCTTGACGGCAACGGGGACCGCCGTGCTGATTTTTCAACGGATCATAAGAGACGGAGAAGTTTGGGTCCGAGAGACATACTCCATGATGCGGGCAATGGGAATTCAACCCGAGGAGTTAGGGTTAAGAGATAAGATGGTGTCAGGGGTGAGGAAGTTCCTTGGCATCGAAGCTATGGTGCGGTTACGGCCTTTATGGCAACGGGGATCACCGTGCTGATTTTTTGGTGGATCGTAAGAGACGAGAAAGTTTGGGTTCGGGAGACATGCTCCATGAGGTGGGAAAGGGGGGAATTCAACCCGAGGTATTAAGGTAGAGAGATAAGTTGGTGTCAGGGCTGAGGAAGGGCCTTGACATTAAAGCTATTGCGTGGTTGCGGCCTTGATGGCAATGGGGACCGCCGTGCTAATTTTTTAGCGAATCATAAGAGATGAAGAAGTTTGTGTCTGAGAGACATACTCTGTGAGGCAGGCAAGGTGGAATTAAACTCAAGGAGTTAGGGTAAAGATATTAGATGGTGTCAGGGGTGAGGAAGGGCCTTGGCATCGAAGCTATGGTGTGGTTGAGGCCTTGATGGCAACGGGGACCGTCGTGCTGATTTTTCGATGGATCGTAAGAGACGGGGAAGTTTGGGTCCGGGAGACATGCTCCATGAGGTGGGCAAGGGGGAATTCAACTAGAGGAGTTAAGGTGGAGAGATAAGATGGTGTCAGGGCTGAGGAAGGGTCTTAAAATCAAAGCTATGGTGCGGTTGCGGCCTTGACGGCAATGGGGACCGCCGTGCTGATTAATTGGCGGATCATAAGAGACGGGGACGTTCGGTCCAAGAGATATGCTCCACGAGGTGGGCAAGGGGGAATTCAAGCCGAGAAGCTGGGGTGGAGAGATAAGATTGTGTTAGGGGCGAGGAAGGGCCTTGGCATCGAAGCTATGGTGCGGTTGCGGCCTTGTTGGCCACGGGGATCGCCGTGTTAATTTTTCGGTGGATCGTAAGAGACGGGGAAGTTTAGGTCCGGGAGACATGCTCCATGAGGTGGGCAAGGGGGAATTCAACTCAAGGAGTTAAGTGAGAGATAAGATGGTGTCGGGGCTGAGGAAGGGCCTTGCATCAAAGCTATGGTGCGGTTGCAGCCTTGAGAGCAACTGGGACCGCCGTGCTGATTTTCCGGCGGATCATAAGAGACTGAGAAGTTTGGGCCCGAGAGACATACTCCATGAGGCGGGCTAGGGGTTATTCAACCCAAGGAGTTAGGGTTAAGAGATAAGATGGTGTCACAGGTGAGGAAGGGCCTTGGCATCGAAGCTATGGTGCGGTTGTGGCCTTGATGGCAACGGGGACCGTCGTGCTAATTTTTGGGTGGATCGTAAGAGACGGGGAAGTTTGGGTCCGGGAGACATGCTCTGTGAGGCGGGCAAGGGGGGAATTTGATCCAAGGAGTTAAAGGTGGAGAGATAAGATGGTGTCAGGGCTGAGGAAGGGCCTTGAAATCGAAGCTGTGGTGTGGTTGTGGCCCTGACGGCAACGGGGGACCGCCGTGCTGATTTATCGGCGGATCATAAGAGATGTGGAAGTTTGGTCTGAGAGACATGCTCCATGAGGTGGGCAAGGGGGAATTCAACCCAAGAAGTTAGGGTGGAGAGATAAGATGGTGTCAGGGATGAAGAAGGGCCTTGGCTTCGAAGTATGGTGCGGTTGCGGCCTTGATGGCCACGGGGACCGCCGTGCTGATTTTTCGGTGGATCATAAGCGACGGGGAAGTTTGGGTCTGGGAGACATGCTCGGTGAGGCAAGCAAGGGGGATTTTTACCTAGGGAGTTAGGGTGGAGAGATAAGATGGTGTCAGGGCTGAGGAAGGGCCTTGGCTTCGAAGCTATGGTGCGGTTCCGGCCTTGACGGCTATGGGGACTGCCTTGCTGATTTTTCTATGGGTCGTAAGAGACGGGGAAGTTTAGATTTGGAAGACAAGCTCCATAAGGCGGGCAAGGGGGAATTTGGCCTAGGGAGTTAGGGTGGAGACATAATATAGTGTCAGGCCAAGGTAGGGCCTTGGCATCGAAGCTATGGTTGAACTACCAAAAAAAGGGTAAACCAATGTGATCATAACATTGTAGGTGCTTGCGATGGGACGGATGCAACTTCCCTCGATGCGATGAGACATAATATAGTCCGTAGCAGAAGTCCCCTTTTTTATCCATTTCTTTATTACCCCAACCATAAGTGATTAGAGCGATGCTACTTTTTTTGCAAAGAGTTGAGTTCTTCCTCTTTCGCGTAGGATAGCCACGGACTCTTCCGAAATATTCAGATATAGGAAAAGCCAGAGCCAATGATCTCAGACTATGAAGACCTAGTTGTGCTTCTAGTTTCCATTCTCATCATTATTGAAGGAAACTCCTCATGCTCTGCCATAAGAACCCAATTTCCAAGATTGTTCATGTAACTAGCAAAAACCTAAGGCCGAGTGATAGCCCGACTAAATCAAATAGTTACAAGTTGGCTAGCTTGTTCATTCATTCTTATATCTCTGAAGCTCCACCTCTACTTCTACTGGCATCATAAGTGTACTAAGGAAGTCTTCAATAGGTACTGCTAAAACATGGTCGTAAAACCTCATTTCTCAAATGGTAGCAACAAATGTTAGGATCACTTGAACTTTTCTACCTACAATCAATGGAAGACTCCTCTCTAGTCTAAGTCATATAGTAGCTTGTAATTGTTTCATTCCCTGTCACCCAACATTCACCCTTATCTGGTGATTTTGGCCTTTCTTCTCTCTTCTTTAAGCTTCAAAGCTTTAATAATAACCAATTTGAGGTGAAGCACTTTCCCTCTTTGGTGTTTGCTTTTTTCTTTGATTATTTTTAGGATGAAATCCTGGCTACCTTCTGACATATGACTGAACCTCACCCAGTATTTGTGATTACAGCCTTGAAGGCAACGGGGATAGTCGTGCTGAGTTTTCGATGGATCGTAAGCAACGGGGAAGTTTGGGTCCGGGAGACATGCTTGGTGAGGCAGGCAAGGGGGAATTCAACCCAGGAGTTGGGGTTGAGAGATAAGATGGTGTCAGGGCCGAGGAAGGGCCTTGGCATCGAAGCTATGGTGCGGTTGTGGCCTTGACAACAATGGAGACCGCCATGCTAATTTTTCTACGGATCGTAAGAGACGGGGAAGTTGGGTCCGGGAGACATGCTCTGCGAGGTGTGAAAGGGGGAATTCGACCTAGGGAGTTAGGGTGGAGAGATAAGATGGTGTTAGGGCAAAGGAAGGGCCTTGGCATCAAACCTATGGTGTGGTTGCCGCCTTGACGGCAACGGGTTATCGTCGTGCTGATTTTGTGGCGGATCGTAACAGACGAGGAAATTTGGGTTTGAGAGACATGCTCTATGAGGTAGGCATGGGGGGAATTCAACCTGAGGAGTTAGGGTGGAGAGATAAGATGGTGGCAAGGCTGAGGAAGGGCATTGGCTTTGAAGCTATGGTGCGGTTGTGGCCATCATGGCAATGGGGACCGCCCTGCTGATTTTTCAACGGATCGTAAGAGACAGGGAAGTTTGGGTCTGGGAGACATGCTCCGTGAGGTGGGCAATGGGGAATTTGACCCAGGGAGTTAGGATGGATAGATAAGATGGTGTTAGGGCTGAGGAAGGGCCTTGGCAATGAAGCTATGGTGCGGTTGTGGCCTTGACGACAACGGGGACTGCCATGCTGATTTTTCTGCGGATCGTAAGAGACGGGGAAGTTTGGGTCCGGGAGACATGCTCTGCGAGGTGTGAAAGGGGGAATTCAACCCGGGGAGTTAGGGTGGATAGCTAAGATGGTGTTAGTGCCAAGGAAGGGCCTTGGCATGAAAGGTATGATATGGTTACCGCCTTGATCGCAACGGGTTATCGTCGTGCTGATTTTTCGACAGATCGTAAGAGACGGGGAACTTTGGGTCTGAGAGACATGCTCTACGAGGCAGACATGGGGGAATTCAACCCAAGGAGTTGGGGTGGAGAGATAATATGGTGTTAGGTCTAAGGAAGGGCATTGGCTCAAAGCAATGGTGCGGTTGCGGCCTTGACGGCAACGGGGACCGCCGTGCTAATTTTTTAGCGGATCGTAAGAGAGGAGGAACTTTGGGTCTGGGAGACATGCTCTGTGAGCGTGCAAGAGGGGAATTTGACCTGGGGAGTTAGGAAGGAGAGATAAGATAGTGTCATTTGCAAGGAAGGGCCTTGGCATCATAGCTATGGTGCGGTTGCGGTCTTAACGGGGACTGCCCTGCTGATTTTTTGACGGATCATAAGAGACGAAAAAGTTTGGGTCCGAGAGACATACTCCACGAGCCGAGCAATTGGGAATTCAATCTAAGGAGTTAGGGTTATGAGATAAGATGGTGTCAGGGGTGAGGAAGGGCCTTGGCATCAAAGCTATGGTGCGGTTGCGGCCTTGATGGCAACGGGGATCGCCGTGCTGATTTTTTGTTTGATTGTAAGAGACGGGGAAGTTTGGGTCCGGGAGACATGCTCCCTGAGGCAGGCAAGAGGGAAATTTGACCCAAGGTGTTAAGGTGGAGAGATAAGTTGGTGTCAGGGCTGAGGAAGGGCCTTGACATCAAAGCTATCGTGTGGTTGCAGCCTTGATGGCAATGGGGACCGCCGTGCTGATTTTTTGGCGGATCATAAGAGACGAAGAAGTTTGGGTCTGAGAGACATACTTCGCGAGGTGGGCAAGGGGGAATTCAAAATGAGGAGTTAGGGTTAAGAGATTAGATGGTGTCAGGGGTGAGGAAGGGCCTTGGCATCGAAGCTATGGTGCGGTTGCAGCCTTGATGGCAACGGGGACCGCCGTGCTGATTTTTCGGTGGATCATAAGAGACGGGGAAGTTTGGTCTGAGAGACATGCACCATGAGGCAGGCAAGGGGGAATTTGACCAGAGGAGTTAAGGTAGAGAGATAAGATGGTGTCAGGGCCAAGGAAGGGTCTTAAAATTGAAGCTATGGTGTGGTTGCGGCCTTGACGGCAACGGGGACCGCCGTGCTGATTTATCGGCGAATCATAAGAGACGGGGACGTTCGGTCCGAGAGACATGCTCCATGAGGTGGGCAAGGGGGAATTCAACCTGAGAAGTTGGGGTGGAGAGATAAGATTATGTCAGGGGCAAGGAAGGGCCTTGGCATCGAAGCTATGGTGCGGTTGCGGCCTTGATGGCCATGGGGACCGCCATGCTGATTTTTTGGTGGATCGTAAGAGACGGGGAAGTTTGGGTCCAGGAGACATGCTCCTTGAGGCAGGCAAGGGGAATTCGACCCAAGGAGTTAAGATGGAGAGATAAGATGGGATGAGGAAGGGCCTTAGCATCAAAGCTATGGTGCGGTTGCGGCTTTGACGGCAATGGGGACCGCCGTGATGATTTTTTGGCGGATCGTAAGAGACGGGGAAGTTTGGGTTCGGGAGACATGCTTCGCAAGGTGGACAAGGGGGAATTTGACCCAGGGAGTTAGGGTGGAGACATAATAGAGTGACAGGCCAAGGTAGGGCCTTGGCATCGAAGCTATGGTTGAACTACCAAAAAAGGGTAAACCAATGTGATCATAACATTGTAGGTGCTTGCGATGAGACGGATGCGACTTCCCTCATAAGTAATGTGTGGCATAGCCCATAGCAGAAGTCCCCTTTTTTATCCATTTCTTTATTACCCCAACCATAAGTGATTAGAGCGATGCTACTTTTTTTGCAAAGAGTTGAGTTCTTCCTCTTTCGCGTAGGATAGCCATGGACTCTTCCGAAACATTCGGATATACGAAAAGCTAGAGCCAATGATCTCGTACTACAAAGACCCAGTCATGCTTCTAGTTTCCATTCTCATCATTATTGAAGGAAACTCCTCGTGCTTAGCCATAAGAACCCAATTTCCAAGATTGTTCATGTAACTAGCGAAAACGTAAAGCCGAGTGATAGCCCGACTAAATCAAATAGTTACAAGTTGGCTAGCTTGTTCATTCATTCTTATATCTTTAAATCTCCGCCTCTTGGCATCACAAGTGTACTAAGGAAGTCTTCAACAGGTACCACTAAAACATGGTTGTAAAACCTCATTTGTCAAACGGTAGCAACAAACCTTAAGATCACTTGAACTTTTCTACCTACAATCAATGGAAGAGTCCTCTCTAGTCTAAGTCATATAGTAGCTTCTAATTGTTTCATTCCCCATCTAATACTCGGTTATGTACCCAACATTCACCCTTATCCGGTGGTTTTGGCCTTTCTTCTCTCTTCTTTAAGCTTCAAAGCTTTAATAATAACCAATTTGAGGTGAAGCACTTTCCCTCTTTGGTGTTTGCTTTTTTCTTTGATTATTTTTAGGATGAAATCCTGGCTACCTTCTTACGTATGACTGAACCTCACTCAGTATTTGCGATTGTGGCCTTGAAGGCAACGGGGACAGTCGTGCTAAGTTTTCGATGGATCGTAAGCGACGGGGAAGTTTGCGTCCGGGAGACGTGCTCAGCAAAGCAGGCAAGGGAGAATTCAACCCAGGGAGTTAGGGTGGAGAGATAAGATGGTGTCAGGGCTAAGAAAGGGCCTTGGCATCGAAGCTATGGTGCGGTTGTGGCCTTGACGGCAACAGGGACCACCATGCTGATTTTTCTATGGATCGTAAGAGTCGGGTATGTTTGGGTCTGGGAGACTTGCTCTGTGAGGTGTGAAAGGGGAATTCAACCCAGGGAGTTAGGGTGGAGAGATAAGATGGTGTTAGGGTAGAGGAAGGGCCTTGGCATCAAACCTATGGTACGGTCGCCGCCTTGACGGCAACGGGTTATCGTCGTGCTGATTTTTTGGCAGATCGTAACAGATGGGGAACTTTGGGTCTGAGAGACATGCTCTACGAGGCAGGCATGGGAGAATTCAACCTGAGGAGTTAGGGTGGAGAGGTAAGATGGTGGCAGGGCTGAGGAAGGGCATTGGCATCAAAGCTATGGTGCAGTTGCGGCCTTGACGGCAATGGGGACCGTCGTGCTGATTTTTTGGCGGATCGTAAGAGACAGGAAAGTTTGGGTCCGGGAGACATGCTCCATGAGGTGGGCAATGGGGAATTTGACCCGAGGAGTTTGGGTGGAGAGATAAGATGGTGTTAGGGCTGAGGAAGGGCCTTGGCATCCAAGCTATGGTGTAGTTCCGGCCCTGACGGCAACGGGGACCGCCGTGCTAATTTTTCAATGAATCATAAGAGATGAGGAAGTTTGGGTCCAGGAGTCATGCTTCACAAGGCGTGCAGGGGGCAAATTAACTTTGGGAGTTAGGGTGGAGAGACAAGATGGTGTCAGGGCTAAGGAAGGGCCTTGGCATCAAAGCTATGTTGCAGTTGCGGTCTTGATGTCAACGGGAACTACCATGCTGATTTTTCGGTGGATCATAAGCGACGAGGAAGTTTGGGTCCGGGAGACATGGTCGGTGAGGTGGGCAAGGGGGAATTCAACCCAGGGAGCTAGGGTAGAGAGATAAGATGGTTTTAGGGCCAAGGAAGGGCCTTGGCATTAAAGCTATGGTGTGATTGTGGCCTTGACGGCAACAGGGACCGCCATGCTGATTTTTCTGCGGATCGTAAGAGACGAGGGAGTTTGGGTCCGGGAGACATGCTCTGCGAGGTGTGAAAGGGGAAATTCACCTCGGGAAGTTAGGGTGGAGAGATGAGATGGTTTTAGGGCTGAGGAACGTCCTTGGCATGGAAGCTATGGTATGGTTGCCGCCTTGATGGCAGCAGGTTATCGTCGTGCTGATTTTTTGGCGGATCGTAAGAGATGGGGAACTTTGGGTCTGAGAGACATGCTCTACGAGGCAGATATGGGGGAATTCAAACCAAGGAGATAGGGTGGGGAGATAAGATGGAGTCAGGGCTGAGGAAGTGCATTGGCATTGAAGCTATGGTGCGGATGCGGCCTTGACGGCAATGGGGACCGCCATGCTGATTTTTTGGCAGATCATAAGAGACGGGAAAGTTTGGGTCCGAGAGAGATGCTCCTCGAGGCAGGCAAGGGGTGTTTTGACCTAGGGAGTTAGGGTGGAGATATAATATGGTGTCAGGCCAAGGAAGGGCCTTGGCATCCAAGCTATGGTGCGGTTGAGGCCTTGACGGCTACGGGGACTGCCATGCTGATTTTTCAATGGATCGTAAGAGACGGGGAAGTTTAGGTCCGAGAGACTTGACCCGGGGAGTTAGGATGTAGAGATAAGATGGTGTCATTGTCGATTAAGGGACATGGCAAAGAAGCTATGATGCGGTTGCGGCCTTGACAGCAACGGGGACCGCCATGCTAATTTTTCGGTGGATCGTAAGAGACGGGGAAGTTTGGGTCCGGGAGACATGCTCCATGAGGCGGGCATGGGGAATTCAAACTGGGGAGTTAGGTTGGAGAGAGAAGATGGTGTCAAGGCCAAGGAAGGGCCTTGCATTGATGCTATGGTGCGATTGTGGCCTTGAAGGCAATGGGGACTGCAGTGCTCATTTTTCGCCGGATCATAAGAGACTGGGAAGTTTGGGTCCAAGAGATATGCTCCATGAGGCAGGCAAGGGGGAATTCAACCAAAGGATTTAGGGTGGAGAGATAAGATGGTGTCAGGGCTTTAGGAAGGGCCATGACATCGAAGCTGATGAGGACATGGCCACGTCAAGTACAAGCCAAGGAGAGGAGGATGACCAGCGAGGACGTCCAACTCATCGTCTTCTTGGTGGAGGCCCAGTCCGGCTGAAGTTGGAGTCCATCTCAGGCTCCAGGAGCAGTCGTGGGTAATTTGATCGCCCTGGACTCATACGGACTCCGTTTTCAACGATTCAAGTATTGTTGGAAAGATAATTTGATAAGCTAACTAATGGAAGTGGTCCCACATCAAAATTAATCCTGAGTCAACGGGAATCATCAAAACAACTCAGTGTTCAGAATCTACTAGGGTGCAGCGACACCGTCCTTTGGTCCGTTGGGCCATGTATCATCTTAGTGCCCACTAGGGGGCGCGTCCAGTAGGGGTGACGTCCAAGACTCTTTAAGTAGCCGCCACCGCTGTCGTTAGGGTTGGGTTTTGTTTAGTTCTTGATTTCCTCATGGAAACAGACATTGCTGTTGCACTTGTTAATCGCGTAGATTCACTTGCAATCTAGCCAGGGCCCCTGTTCTTGATCTTATTCGCATGTTGGTGCGTAGCTCATTCCAATAAGACTTGAACTCCTCTTCATATTATTAAGCTTCGTATATATTTGCAATTTCAGATTGCGTTTACTTGTTCTTGCCGGTGTTCTCGATTCGCTTGTAGGAAAGCCTTCTCGGCGAGGTCAATCGCGTGCGCGTGGTTGATAACCAACGGAGCGGTGGTGTAACAGTTGTAGGGGTCCGAATTAGTCTTGGTTCAAAGCCTAAGATCGTGAACATCAAGTCTCCATCAATCGACTTATCATACCTTTCAGAAGATCGGGCTCATTCTCATCAAGTGGTACCAGCTCTTTTGGTTGCCCGTTAGGTATAATTTTGTTATCCCCTTGAGATTCATTTGATTTTTACATTACCTAGAGTCCACAAAAAGCCAAAAAGAAATACACATCACCACATATTTCCTGTCCTACAACCCTTTGTGCCATTGCAATATTTTATTTCAGTTTGCTTTGTTGAACGGTTGTCCCTCGTAGATTACTGTGATCATTGTGTTATAATCTTGTCTCTGGAACGTCTTGTTCTGCTGAGTCCATCTCTTTGTTATCGTCATCCATAGCAGATCAATCGTGTGTGGTAATAGTATCCTGTTTTTTTCCTTTTGAGTCTAAAAAATATACAGAACGTGTGCAAAAAATCTTGGATTATTTATTTGAAGGCAATCAACGCAGGACACAATCTTTTCCTGTGATTTACACATGACCTTTCTTGGCCTTGAAGGAGTTCCTTTTGGTCACGTTGCTAGAAGGACACTATGTACAGATTAGGTGCAAATTAACTCTAGGGTGTCTTTGTCATATATATATTTCCTTTCGGAGAAGTTTGCTACAACGTCAAAGGCTACAATTTTATCTATCTTGCAATTCAATCCTGCAGCCTAGTATTTTTGAGTTTTTCTTTACGGCATTCTGATTAAAAAAATTATAAAAGGCAAGAAGTGCAAAAAAACAAAAGCCGCACAAAAAAAATCAAGAGAAAAAGGAAAAAGGTGCAAAAGAAAAGCCGCACCAAAAAAAATTGAAGAAAAAAGTGTAAAAAAATCAGAAGTGCTTTGCATCCTTTGGAGTCCTTGTGTGCTGAGTTGTATTGTCGGCTGCTTGAACTAGGTCTAGGACGAGTTTAAACCGACGACACAGACTAGCTTGGGACTACTTTTCAATCTATGCAATTTCTGAATTAAATTATTGCCAATCCTTGCTACCATACTTTGCCTGTCCAAGCTCCACTTTCTTCTAACCAAGTACAGGTTAACCTTTGCAACTGTTACACTCAAGCTTCAATGGTATCACAGTCACCCACTGATTGTACCACCTGCTGCGTTGGTAAGAACACTTGCAAGCGCGTGGTAAGATGCTTGAGAGTTGAGTGCCTTGTTTCCTTGTCCACATCCTAGTAGTTGATAGGGATAATACTTTTCGTGTTGTCTTCTTTCTCTGCTAACCATGGCAAGAGCACCAACAGATTTCAATGATTGTGTGTCTAAGAATGAGCTGAACACGCTCGTCGACGGGAAGCTCACCGAGATCCTTGATCAAATCACCCGTTTGGCAAGGCGAGTTGAGGATGTTGAACAACAACGTCCACATCGAGCTAATGATGATGGCATCAAACAAGAGGATGATGATGGAGAAGATAATGGAGAAGATGCTAATGCTGATGCAGACGCTGAGAGGCGTGCAGAAGAACAATGACAAGAGGATGATCAGCGTAATCGTGATCGTCTCAATTATAACCATCGTGGAATGGGAGGTAATGATCGAGGTAATAACGACCCTTTCTCCAAAATTAAATTTAAGATACCCGGATTTAATGGTGCTGCAAATCCAGAGGTGTATTTAGATTGGGAGATGGCTGTAGATCAAAAATTTAACTCTCATCAAGTACCTGAAGAACATAGAGTTAGACTAGCTACTACTGAGTTTACTAGTTTGGCTCTTTTCTGGTGGAATGATCTCTGCAATGAAGCTCATGTTAATCCTGCTAATGTTCAAATACCTACAAACTGGGGTGCTCTTAAGCGTAGAATGAATTCCAGATTTGTTCCCCCTTATTATGAACGAGATCTACAAATAAAATTGCAATGTTTAAACCAAGGTAGAAAAAGTGTTGAGGAATATTATCAAGAACTTACTATTGGTTTAGCACGCTGTCACATACGTGAAGGAGAACGACAAAAGTGCGTTAGATTTTTAGGCGGTTTGCATCGTGAAATACAGGATATACTTGAATATAAATAGTGGAATAGATTTGAAACATTGTATCATTATGCTCTACAGGCTGAACTAGAAGTACAGGGACGACAACATTCAACACATTTCACACCTTCACGTCCAAGCGAGGCGAGTAAATTTTCTAATGTGCAACCTTCAGTACCTGTTAAGAAGAGCTCATCTTTCACACCTTCTATGGGAAGATCTACTACTCCTTCATCGAGTTCTTCTTCAAATATTATTTGCCACCGCTGCAAGGGCATGGGACATGTTGTGAAGGAATGCCCTAGCAAACATACATATGTTGCTACTGATGATGGTGGGTATGTTAGTGCTAGTGATGAAGAGACAGATCATGTACTTGCAACTAACCATGATGCAGGAAATCTTGAGGAAAACCTGATGACGATAATGAGGTAATTGATAGTGTTGCGTACACAGCAAACTACCAATCCATCCTCGTCCAGTGAGTTCTTAGTACTCAAGTTGAACAAGTGGACAAGCTGCAACGCAATAATTTGTTCCACGTGTTTCTCATTGTCAATAATTGTCGTGTTCATACTATAATTGATGGTGGGAGAAGCAATAATTTGGTAAGTTCTGAGCTCATCAAGAAACTTGGGTTGACTACACGTGCTCTTCAACATCCATATCACGTCCAATGGTTTAACAACAGTGGTAAGGCAAAGGTAACAAAATCTGCACGTGTACATTTTTCTATTGGAACATACCATGATTATGCTGATTTTGATGTCATGCCTATGCAAGTTTGCTCTCTTTTGCTAGGCCGTCCTTGGCAATATGATAATGATGTAGTACACCATGGTAGGCAAAATAAACTTACTTTCATGAATAAAGGAAAGAACATCACTTTGCTTCCATTAACTCCTGCTAAAATTATGAAATATGAAAAAGAACTGTCTGAAAAGAAAAAGGATGAGCATGCTAATAATACTTCCAAACCAGCACATGATGGATCAACTAATTCTAAAATGAATGGAGTTTTTTTATTTTCTTTGAAATCTGCTCTTGCTGAAATTGATGATCATAATGAACCGCAATATACTTTAGCTGACAAATCAACTATATGTTCTGTTGATTCTTCTCCTAGTTCTATGCCGCATGTTGGAACTAACCTTTTGCAGGACATCAAGGATGAAGCACCAGCAGGAAGGCCACCATGGCCACCATCTTTGCATCGGATTGGGCATCAAGAAGAACAACTACTTTCGGTGCAACCATTGTTGCCATCCATGGGAGAAGGAGATCTACTTCAGTCGAGGACGACTTCAATTCAAGAAATGGAGGATGATGAGGACATGACCACGTCAAGTACAAGCCAAGGAGAGGAGGATGACCAGTGAGGATGTCCAACTCATCGTCTTCCTGGTGGAGGCCCAGTCCGGCTGAAGTTGGAGTCCATCTCGGGCTCCAGGAACAGTCCTGGGTAATTTGATCACCCTAGACTCATACGGACTCCATTTTTGATGATTCAAGTATTGTTGGAAAGATAATTTGATAAGCTAACCAATGGAAGTGGTCCCACATCAAAATTCATCATGAGTCAACAGGAATCATCGAAACAACTCAGCATTCAGAATCTGCCAAGGTGCAGCGACACCGTCCTTTGGTCCGTTGGGCCGTGTATCATCTTAGAGCCCACTAGGGGGCGCGTCCAGCAGGGGTGATGTCCAAGACTCTTTAAGTAGCCACCACTGCTGTCGTTAGGGTTGGGTTTTGTTTAGTTCTTGATTTCCTCGTGGAAACAGACATTGCTGTTGCACATGTTAATCGCGTAGATTCACTTGCAATCCAGCCAGGGCCCCTGTTCTTGATCTTATTCGCATGTTGGCGTGTTGCTCATTCCAATAAGACTTGAACTCCTCTTTATATTATTAAGCTTTAATATTTAGTTTTTTATATATATTTGCAATTTTAGATTGTGTTTACTTGTTCTTGCCGGTGTTCTCGATTCGCTTGCAGGAAAGCCTTCTCGGCGAGGTCAATCGCGTGCGCGTGGTTGATAACCAACGGAGCGGTGGTGTAATGGTTGCAGGGGTCCGAATCAGTCTTGGTTCAAAGCCTAAGGTCATGAACGTCGAGTCTCCATCAATTGACTTATCATACCTTTTAGAAGATCGGCTCATTCTCATCAGAAGCTATGGTGCGGTTGTGGCCTTGACGGCAACAGGGACCTCCACGCTGATTTTTCGGTGGATCATAAGATGGGGAAGTTTGGGTCCAGGTGACATGCTCCACGAGGTGGGCAAGGGGGAATTCAACCCAGTGAGTTAGGGTTGAGAGATAAGATGGTGTCAGGGCCATGGAAGGGCCTTGTCATCAAAGCTATGATGCGGTTGCAGCCTTGACAGCTACGGGGACCACCATGCTGATTTTTGGTAAATCATAAGAGACGGGGAAGTTTGGGTCCGGGAGACATGCTCCACGAGGTTGGCAAGGGAGAGATTGACCCAGGGAGTTAGGGTGGAGACATAAGATGGTGTCAAGGTTGAGGAAGGTCCTTGGCATCCAAGCTATGGTGTGGCTACGGCCTTGACGACAACGGGGACCGCCGTGCTGATTTTTTGGCAGATCGTAAGAGACGAGGAAGTTTGGGTCTGAAAGACATGCTCGGTGAGATGGGCAAGGGGGAATTAGACCTAGGGAGTTAGGGTGGAGAGATAAGATAGTTTCATTATCGAGGAAGGGCCTTGGCATCAAAGCTATGTTGCGGTTGTGACCTTAACGCCAACAGGAACCGCCATGCTGATTTTTCGGTAGATCGCAAGAGATGGGAAAGTTTGGGTCTAGGAGACATGCTCTGTGAGGTGGGCAAGGAGGGAATTCGAACCGAGGAGTTAGGGTGGAGAGATAATATGGTGTCAAGGCCAAGGAAGGGCCTTGGCATCGAAGCTATCGTGCGATTGCGGTGTTGCATGCAACGGAGGCGCCGTGCTGATTTTTTGGCGTATCGTAAGAGATGGTGAAGTTTTGGTCTGAGAGACATGCAACTCGAGGAGTTAGGGAGGAGAGATAACATGGTGTCAGGGCTGAGGAAGGGTCTTGGCATTGAAGCTATAGTGCAGTTGCGGCCTTAACGACAACGGGGACCATCATGATGATTTTTCGGCGGATCATAAGAGATGGGGAAGTTTGGGTCCGAGAGACATGCTCCGTGAGGCGAACAAGTGGGGAATTTGACCTGGGGAGTTAGGGTGGAGAGATAAGATGGTGTCAGGGCTGATAAAGGGCCTTGGCATTGAAGCTATGGTGCTGTTGCAGCCTTGACGGCTTCGGGGACAGGCTTGCTGATTTTTTCGGGAGACATGCTTCGTGAGGCAGGCAAGGGGGAATTCGACCCAAGGAGTTAAGGTGGAGAGATAAGATGGTATCAAGGCTAAGGAAGGGCCTAGAAATTGAAGCCATAGTGCAGTTAGGGCCTTGACAACAACAGGGACCGCCGTGCTGATTTTCGGTAGATCATAAGAGACGAAAAAGTTTGGGTCTGAGAGACATACTCCGTGAGGCAGGCAAGGGGGAATTCAACCTGAGGAGTTAGGGTTAAGAGATAATATGGTGTTCGGGGCAAAGAAGGGCCTTCGCATCAAAGCTATGGTGTGGTTGTGGCCTTGATGGCAACGGGGATCGCCGAGCTGATTTTTCGGTGGATCGTAAGAGACGGGGAAGTTTGGGTCCGGGAGACATGCTCCGTGAGGCGGGCAAGGGAGAATTCAAACTAAGGAGTTAAGGTGGAGAGATAAGTTGGTGTCAAGGCCAAGGAAGGTCCTTGACATCAAAGCTATCATGCGGTTGCGGCCTTGACGGCAATGGGGACCGCCGTGTTTATTTTTTTTTGGATCATAAGAGACGGAGAAGTTTGGGTCCGAGAGACATACTCCATGAGGCGGGCAAGGGGGAATTCAGCCCAAGGAGTTAGGGTTAAGAGATAATATGGTGTCAGGGGCAAGGAAGGGCCTTGGCATCGAAGCTATGGTGCAGTTGCAGCCTTGATGGCAACGGGGACCGCCGTGCTGATTTTCCAGTGGATCATAAGAGACGGGGAAGTTTGGGTCCGGGAGACGTGCTCCATGAGGCAGGCAAGGGGGAATTTGACCAGAGGAGTTAAGGTGGAGAGATAAGATGGTTTTAGGACCGAGGAAGGGCCTTAAAATTGAAGCTATGGTGCAGGTACGGCCTTAATGGCAACGGAGACCACCGTGCTGATTTATCGGCGGATCATAAGAGACAGGGACGTTCGGTCCGAGTGACATGCTCCATGAGGTGGGCAAGGGGGAATTCAACCCAAGAAGTTGGGGTGGAGAGATAAGATTGTGTCAGGGGTGAGGAAGGGCCTTGGCATCAAAGCTATTGTGCGGTTGTGGCCTTGATGGCCACGGGGACCGCTGTGCTGATTTTTCGGTGGATTGTAAGAGACGGTAAAGTTTGGGTCTGGGAGACATGCTCCGCAAGGCAGGCAAGGGGGAATTTGACTCAGAGAGTTAGGCTGAAGAGATAAGATGGTGTCAGCACTGAGGTTGGGCCTTGGTGCAGTTGCAGCCTTGATGGCAACGGGGACTGCCGTGCTAATTTTTTGGTGGATCGTAACAGACGGAGAAGTTTGGGTCCGGGAGACATGCTATGTGAGGCGGGTAAGGGGGAATTTAAATTGGTTAGTTGGGGTGGAGAGATAATATGGTGTCAGGGCTAAGGAAGGGCCTTGGCATCAAAGCTATGGTGAGGTTGCGGCCTTGATGGCAACGGAGACCACCGTGCTGATTTTTCGTTGGATCGTAAGAGACGAGGAAGTTTGGGTCCAGGAGACATGCTCTATGAGGCGGGCAAGGGGGAATTTGACTCAAGAAGTTAGGGTGGAGAGATAAGATAGTGTTAGGGCTGAGGAAGGTCCTAGCCACCAAAGCTATGGTGCGGTTGTGGCATTGATGGCCACGGGGACCGCCATGGTGATTTTTTCACAGATCATAAGAGACGGGGAAGTTTGCGTCTGGAGACTAGCTCCGCGAGGCGAGCAAGGGGGAATTTGACCCAGGGAGTTAGGGTGGAGAGATAAGATGGTGTCAGGGGTGAGGAAGGGCCTTGGCATTGAATCTATGGTGCGGTTGCGACCTTGATGACAATGGGGACCGCCGTGCTAATTTTTTGGTGGATCGTAAGAGACAGGGAAGTTTGGGTCCAGGAGACATGCTCCGCGAGGTGGGTAAGGGGAATTCAAACTGGTTAGTTGGGTTGGAGAGATAAGATGGTGTTAGGCCTGAGAAAGGGCCTTGGCATTGAAGCTATGGTGCGGTTGCCGCCTTGACGACTATGGGGACCGCCATGCTGATTTTTCAACAGATCATAAGAGACGGGGAAGTTTGGGTTCGGGAGACATGCTCCTTGAGGTGGGCAAGGGGGAATTCAACCTGAGGAGTTAGGGTGGAGAGATAAGATGGTGTCAGGGCCAAGGAAGGGCCTTGGCATCAAGCTATGATGCGGTTGCGGCCTTGACGGCTACAGGGACCACCATGCTGATTTTTGGCGGATCATAAGAGACGGGGAAGTTTGGGTGCGGGAGACATGCTCTGTGATGTGGGCAAGGGGGAATTTGACCTGGAGAGTTAGGGTGGAGAGATAAGATGGTGTCAAGGGCCAGGAAGGGCCTTGGCATCGAAGCTATGGTGTGGTTGCGGCCTTGACGGCAATGGGGATCGCCGTGCTGATTTTTTGGTGGATCGTAGGAGACGAGGAAGTTTGGATCCGGAAGACATGCTCCGTGAGATGGGCAAGGAGAGAATTCCACATGGGGAGTTAGGGTGGAGAGATAAGATGATGTCATTACTGAGGAAGGGCCTTGGCATCAAAGCTATGTTGCGGTTGCGGCCTTAACGGCAACGGGGACCTCCTTGCTGATTTTTCGACGGATCGCAAGAGACGGGGAAGTTTGGGTCCGGGAGATATGCTCCGTGCGGTGGGAAAGGGGGGAAATCAACCCAAGGAGTTAGGGTGGTGAGATAAGATGGTGTCAGGGCCAAGGAAGGGCCTTGGCATTGAAGCTGTGGTGCGATTGCGTTCTTGAATGCAACGGGGACCGCCGTGCTGATTTTTTGGCACATCGTAAGAGGCGGGGTATTTTGGGTCCGAGAGACATGCTTCACGAGGCAGGCAAGGGGGGAATGCAACCCAAGGAGTTAGGGTGGAGAGATAAGATGGTGTCAGGGCTGAGGAAGGGCCTTGGCATCGAAGCTATAGTGCGGTTGTGGCCTTTATGACAACGAGGACCGCCGTGCTAATTTTTTGGCTGATCGTAAGAGACAGGGAAGTTTGGGTCAGGAGACATGCTCCGCGAGGCGAGCAAGGGGGAATTCAACCTAAGGAGTTAGGGTGGAGAGATAAGATTGTGTCAGGGCCAAGAAAGGGCCTTGGCATCGAAGCTATGGTGCGGTTGTAGCCTTGATGGCTATGGGGACCGCCGTGCTAATTTTTTGGTGGATCATAAGAGACTGGGTAGTTTAGGTCTGGGAGACATGCTCCATGAGGCGGGTAAGGGGAAATTCAAATTGGTTAGTTTGGGTGGAGAGATAAGATGGTTTCAGGGCTGAGGAAGGGCCTTGGCATCAAAGCTATGGTGCGGTTGCGGCCTTGATGGCAAAGGGGACCACCATGCTGATTTTTTGGTGGATCATAAGAGACAGGGAAGTTTGGGTCCAGAAGACATGCTCTGTAAGGCGGGCAAGGGAGAATTTGACCCAAGGAGTTAAGGTGGAGAGATAAGATGGTGTCAGTGTTGGGAATATGCCCTGGAGCTAATCATGAGATGATGATATTTTGATTGTATCCATGATTAATAAAGTGTTCATTGAATATCCATTATAGATAACTTGTATTGATTGGCAATTATATGCATTATTTGTGGAACTCAATTACTGGAATGGTTATTCTAAAGTTGTCCCTGGTCGGCGTTCTTGTGAGAACATACTTGAATATTAGACCAGCACATGTATTAGTTGATGGCTATGTTTCACAAGTCATAGACATGGAGATGTCAAACTAATAATGTGGGCACATGTGAGACATGTAGCTGGACTGACCCAACATGAGAAAGTCTCTATTCATGTCATATACGTTATGTCCTTAGACCTGAGATTGTGGTATGTACTCAAGATGTGAAACGGCCTACTTAGGGACTATCAAACGCTGCTCCGTAACTGGGTAGTTATAAAGGTGGTCTTCAGGTGGTCGGGAAGCATGCTATGAGACATAGACAATCAAGATGGAATTTGCCCCTCTCTTCATGAGAGAGATATCACTGGATCACTCAAGTGATTGGATCAACAAATGCATGGCCGTGCTTGGGTTAAGTGTTAACCCACGAGTTGAGCGATATATTGAGTGGCAAAGGGAATAACTTGTATGTGGTCATAGTGGTTCGTCTGATATGATCTGTACTCATGCATAGGAGTTGTCACACCTTGCTAGAGGCCGCTGTCAACTATTGGGCGAGTAGGAGTACTCGGCCCATGTCAATGTGTGCGTGAACCCATAGGGTCGCACGCTTAAGGGGCTGGAAGCCTAATTTGGGTTGAACCCGAATTAGACAAGGCTTAGGGTTACTAATGGGCCTCCAACTCATGAGCTCATTGGGGACACCTATATAAGTGAAGGGGCAGGGGCGCGATCAGGGTTACACACTTTGGACAGCTACTGTCGCCCTCTCCACGCTTGCGCCTTCTGTTCCTCACGGACCTAGCAGTCCGAAGGCGCAGCGCTTCTTCCCTGCATGTGTGGGATTCCTCGGAGGTGCTGTATCTGGAGCACTAGGAAGAACTGCATGAAGGGGTTGATGTGATAGACAACCACGCAACTGCACTGTCTGCTGCGACGCGTACGACTACATCGAGTCGTCTTCCACTGCACTTGCACGTCTAGTGGTAATCCCGCAACCTGTAACTAGCAGTAGATCCTGGTTTATGAGGCAGAAAAGTTTTTTTTCTAGCTAGTGTAGCACCCTCATAACCCTTCAGTCAGGGCAGTGGAAAGGCCTTGGCATCAAAGCTACGGTGCGGTTGCGGCCTTGACAGCAACGGGGACCGCCATGCTGATTTTTGATGGATCATAAGAAACAAGGAAGTTTGGGTCTGAGAGATATGCTCCATGAGGTAGGAAAGGGGGGAATTCAACCCGAGGAGTTAGGGTGGAGAGATAAGATGATGTCAGGGTGGAGGAAGGGCCTTAGCATTGAAGCTATGGTGCGGTTGCGGCATTGACGGCAATGGGGACCGCCGTGCTGATTTTTCGGCGGATCATAAGAGACGCGGATGTTTGGGTCCGGGGGACATACTCCATGATGGGGCAAGGGCGAATTCAACCCGGGGAGTTAGGGTGGAGTGATAAGATGGTCTCAGAGCCAAGGAAGGACCTTGGCATCAGAGTTATGGTGCAGTTCCAACCATGACGGCAATGGGGACCGCCATGCTGATTTTTCAGCAGATCATAAGAGATGGGGAAGTTTGGGTCCAGGAGACATGCTCTGTGAAGTGGGCAAGGGGGAATTTGACCTAGGGAGTTAGGATAGAGAGATAATATGGTGTTAGAGGCAAGGAAGGGCTTTGGCATTAAAGCTATGGTGTGGTTGCGGCCTTGATGTCAACGGGGACCGCAGTGGTGATTTTAAGTCGGATCATAAGAGACGGGGAAGTTTGGGTCTGGGAGACATGCTCTGCAAGTTGGGCAAGGGGGAATTCAACTTGGGGAGTTAGGATGGAGAGATAAGATGGTGTCAGGGCCATGGAAGGGCCATGGGATCAAAGCTATGGTGCCGTTGCGGCCTTGACGGCAACGGGGACTGCCGTGCTAATTTTTTGGTGGATCGTAAGAGATGAGGAAGTTTGGGTCCAGGAGACATGCTCCATGAGGTGAGCAAGGGGGAATTTGACCCAGGGAGTTAGGGTGGAGAGATAAGATGGTGTCAGATCTAAGGAAGGGCCTTGGCATCAAAGCTATGCTGCGGTTGCGGCCTTGACGGCAATGAGGACCACCGTGCTGATTTTTGCTGGATCATAAGAGACGGGGAAGTTTGGGTCTGGGAGACATGCTCTGTGAGGTGGGCATTGAGGGAATTCAACCTAGGAGGTTAGGGTGGAGAGATAAGATGGTGTCAGGGCCAAGGAAGGGCCTTGGCATCAGAGCTATGGTGCGGTTGCAGCCTTGGCGGCAATGGGGATCGCCATGCTGATTTTTTGACGGATCATATGAGATGAGGAAGTTTGGGTCCAGGAGACATGCTTTGTGAGGTGGGAAAGGGGTGAATTTAACCCAAGGAGTTAGGGTAGGGAGATAAGATAGTGTCAGGGGTAAGGAAGGGCCTTGGCATCAAAGCTATGGTGCGGTTGCGGCCTTGAAGGCAACGGGGACCGCCGTGATGATTTTTCACCGGATCATAAGAGACGGGAAAGTTTGGGTCCGGGAGACATGCTCTGCTAGTTGGGCAAGGGGGAATTCAACCAGGGGAGTAAGGGTGGAGAGATAAGATGGTGTCAGGGCCAAGGAAGGGCCTTGGGATCAAAGCTATGCTGCTGTTGCGGCCTTGACGGCAACGGGGACCGTCGTGCTGATTTTTTGGCGGATCATAAGAGACATGCTCCACGAGGCGAGCAAGAGGGAATTTGACCTGGGGAGTTAGGGTCAAGAGATAAGATGGTGTCAGAGCCAAGGAAGGGCCTTGGCATCAAAGCTATGGTGCGGTTGCGGCCTTGACGGCAACGAGCACCACCGTACTGATTTTTTGGTGGATCATAAGATACGGGGAAGTTTGGGTCCGGGAGACATGCTTTGTGAGGCAGGCATTAGGGAAATTTGAGTCGGGAGGTTAGAGTGGATAGATAAGATGATGTCAGGGAGAAGGAAGGGCCTTGGCATCAGAGCTATGGTGTGGTTGTGGCCTTGATGGCAATGGGGACTACCATGCTGATTTTTCTGCAGATCATAAGAGACGAGGAAGTTTTTGGTCCTAGAGACGTGCTTTGCGAGGTAGTCAAGGGAGGAATTTAACCTGGGGAGTTAGGGTAGATAGATAATATGGTGTTAGGGGTGAGGAAGGGCCTTGGCATCGAAGCTATGGTGCGGTTGAGGCCTTGATGGCAACGGAGACCACCGTGCTGATTTTTTGGCAGACCGTAACAGACGAGGAAGTTTGGGTCCGGAAGACATGCTCTGCTAGATGGGCAAGGTAGGAATTTGACATGGGGAGTTAGGGTGGAGAGATAAGATGGTTTCATTGTTGAGGAAGGGCCTTGGCATCAAAGCTATGTTGCGGTTGCGGCCTTAACGGCAACGGGGACCGCCATGCTAATTTTTTGGAGGATCACAATAGACGGGGAAGTTTAGGTCCCGGAGACATGCTCCGTGAGGCGGGCAAGGCGGAATTTGACCCAGGGTGTTAGGGTGGAGAGATAAGATAGTGTCAGGGCCAAGGAAGGGCCTTGGCATCAAAGCTACGGTGCGATTGCGGCCTTGACAGCAATGGGTACCGCCATGCTGATTTTTCGGTGAATCGTAAGAGACGGGGAAGTTTGGGTTCGAGAGACATGCTCCACGAGGCAGGCAAGGGGCAAATGCAACCCAAGGAGTTAGGGTGGAGAGATAAGATGGTGTCAGGGCTAAGGAAGGGCCTTGGCATTGAAGCTATGGTGCGGTTGCAGCCTTGACGGCAACGAAGACCGCCGTGCTGATTTTTCGGCGGATCGTAAGACACGGGGAAGTTTGGGTCTGGGAGACATGCTCTGTGAGGTGGGCAAGGGGGAATTTGACCTAGGGAGTTAGGGTGGAGAGATAAGATGGTGCCAGGGCTGAGGAAGGGCCTTAGCATGGCAGTTGCGGCCTTGATGGCAACGAGGACTGCCGTGGTGATTTTTCGGCAGATCGTAAGAGACGGGGAAGTTTGGGTTCGGGAGACATGCTGCACAAGGCAGCATAGGGCAATTCAACCTAGGGAGCTATGGTGGTGAGATAAGATGGTTTCAGGGATGAGGAAGGGCCTTGGCATCGAAGCTATGAAATGGTTGCGGCATTGACGGCTACGGGGACCGCCATGCTGATTTTTTGGCGGATCATAAGAGACAGGGAACTTTGGGTCAGGGAGACATGCTCCGTGAGCCACGCAAGGAGGAATTTGACCTGAGGAGTTAGGGTGGAGAGATAAGATGGTGTCAGGGGTGAGGAAGGGCCTTGGCATCGAAGCTATGGTGCGGTTGTGACCTTGATGGCAACGGGGACCGCTGTGCTAATTTTTTTGTGGATCGTAAGAGATAGGGAAGTTTGGGTCTAGGAGACATGCTTCACGAGGAGGGTAAGGGGGAATTCAAATTGGTTAGTTAAGTTGGAGAGAAAAGATGGTGTCAGAGCCAAGGAAGGGCCTTGGCATCGAAGCTATGGTGCGGTTGCGGCCTTGATGGCAACGGGGACCACCAAGCCAATTTTTCGGTGGATCATAAGAGACGGGGAAGTTAGGTTGGAGAGATAAGATGGTGTCAGATCTGAGGAAGGGCCTTGGCATCAAAGCTATGGTGTGGTTGCGGCCTTCACGACAACGAGGTCCACCGTGCTGATTTTTGCTGGATCATAAGAGACGGGGAAGTTTAGGTCTGGGAGACATGCTCTGCGAAGTGGGCGTTGAGGGAATTCAACCTAGGAGGTTAGGGTGGAGAGATAAGATGGTTCCAGGGCCAAGGAAGGGCCTTGGCATCGGAGCTGTGGTGCGGTTGTGGCCTTGGCGACAATGGGGATCGCCATGCTGATTTTTTGACAGATCATATGAGATGAGGAAGTTTGGGTCCAGGAGACATGCTTCGCGAGGCGGGCAAGGGGTGAATTTAACCCAAGGAGTTAGGGCAGAGAGATAAGATGGTGTCAGGGGTAAGGAAGGGCCTTGGCATCAAAGCTATGGTACGGTTGCAGCCTTGATAGCAACGGGTATCGCCGTGCTGATTTTTCGGCGCATTATAAGAGACGGGGAAGTTTCGGCCTGGGAGACATGCTCAGTGAGGCGGGCAGGGGGAATTTGACCTGGGGAGTTGGGGTGGAGAGTTAAGATGGTGTCAGGGCCAAAGAAGGGCCTTGGCATCAAAGCTATGGTGCAGTTGCGTTCTTGACAGCAACGGGGATCGCCGTGCTAATTTTTGGGTGGATCATAAGAGACAGGGAAGTTTGGGTCCTGGAGACATGCTCTGTGAGGGGGCAAGGGAGGAATTTAACCTAGGGAGTTAGGGTGGAGAGATAGGATGGTGCTAGGGCTAAGGAAATGCCTTGGCATCAAACCTATGGTGCAGTTGCAGCCATGATGGCAATTGGGACCGTCATGCTGATTTCTCAGCGGATCATAAGAGATGGGAAACTTTGGGTCCAGAAGACATGCTCTGTGAGGTGGGCAAGAGGGGAATTTGGCCTGGGGAGTTAGGATAGCGAGATAAGATGGTGTCAGGGGCAAGGAAGGGCTTTCTCATTGAAGCTATGTTGTGGTTGTGGCCTTTAAGGCAACGGGGACCGCCATGATGATTTTTTGTTGGATCATAAGAGATGGGGAAGTTTGGGTCCGAGAGACATGCTCTGCTAGTCGGGCAAGGGGGAATTAACCCTGGGGAGTAAGGGTGGAGAGATAAGATGGTATCAGGGCCATGGTAGGGCCTTGGGATCAAAGCTATGGTGCCGTTGCGGCCTTGACGGCAACGAGGACCATCGTGCTAATTTTTTGGCGGATCATAAGAGACAGGGAAGTTTGGGTCCAGGAGACATGCTCCATGAGGTGAGCAAGGGGGAATTTGACCTGGGGAGTTAGGGTAAAGAGATAAGATGATGTCAAAGCTAAGGAAGGGCCTTGTATCAAAGCTATGGTGCGGTTGCAGCCTTGACAGCGACGAGGACCACCGTGCTGATTTTTTGGTGGATCATAAGATACGGGGAAGTTTGGGTCTGGGAGACATGCTTCGTGAGGTAGGCATTGGGGAAATTTGACCTAGGAGGTTAGGTTGGAGAGGTAAGATGGTGTCAGGGAGAAGGAAGGGCCTTGGCATCAGAGCTATGGTGTGGTTGTGGCCTTGACGGCAATGGGACTGCCATGCTAATTTTTCTGCGGATCGTAAGAGACGAGGAAGTTTTGGTCCTGGAGACATGCTTTGCGAGGTAGGCAAGGGAGGAATTTAACCTGGGGAGTTAGGTTAGATAGATAATGTTGTGTTAGGGGTGAGGAAGGGCCTTGGCATCGAAGCTATGGTGCGGTTGCGGCCTTGACGGCAACGGGTACCGCCGTACTGATTTTTTGGCAAATCGTAAGAGACGGGGAAGTTTGGGTCCAAGAGACATTCTCCGTGAGGCGGGCAAGGAGGGAATTTGACCCAGGGAGTTAGGGTGGAGAGATAAGATGGTGTCTAGGCTGAGGAAGGGCCTTGGCATCAAAGCTATGGTGCGGTTGCGGCCTTGACGGCAACGGGTACCGCCGTGCTGATTTTTTGGCAAATCATAAGAGACGGGTAAGTTTGGGTCCGAGAGACATTCTCCGTGAGGCGGGCAAGTAGGGAATTTGACCCAGGGAGTTAGGGTGGAGAGATAAGATGGTGTCAGGGGCAAGGAAGGACCATGGCATCGAAGCTATGGTGCGGTTGCAGCCTTGATGACAACGGAGACCACCGTGCTGATTTTTCGGCGAATCGTAAGAGATGGGGAAGTTTGGGTCAGGGAGACATGCTCTGTGAGGTAGGCAAGGGAGAATTTGACTTGGGGTGTTAATCTGGAGAGATAAGATGGTGCCAGGGCTGAGGAAGGGCCTTAGCATCAAAGCTATGGTGCAGTTGCGGCCTTGACGGCAATGAGGACCGCCGTGGTGATTTTTTGGCGGATCGTAAGAGATGGCGAAGTTTGGGTCCGAGAGACATGCTCCATAAGGTAGGCATGGGGCAATTCAACCCAAGGAGTTAGGGTGGTGAGATAAGACGGTGTCAGGAACAAGGAAGGGCCTTGGCATCGAAGCTATGGTGTGGTTGCGGCATTGACGGCTATGGGGACCGCCATGCTGATTTTTTGGCGGATCGTAAGAGACAGGGAACTTTGGGTCCTGGAGACATGCTCCATGAGGCGCGCATGGGGGAATTTAACCTAGGGAGTTAGGGTGGAGAGATAAGATGGTGTCAGGGGTGAGGAAGGGCCTTGGCATCGAAGCTATGGTGTGGTTGCGACCTTGATGGCAACGGGGACCGCCGTGCTAATTTTTCTGTGGATCGTAAGAGATAGGGAAGTTTGGGTCCAGGAGACATGCTCTGTGAGGAGGGTAAGGGGGAATTCAAATTGGTTAGTTAAGATGGAGAGAAAAGATGGTGTCAGAGCCGAGGAAGGACCACGACATCGAAGCTATGGTGCGGTTGCGGCCTTGATGGCAACGGGGACCACCATGCTGATTTTTTGGTGGATTGTATGAGACATGCTCCATGAGGCGAGCAAGGGGGTATTTGACCTGGGGAGTTAGGGTCAAGAGATAAGATGGTGTCAGAGCCAAGGAAGGGCCTTGGCATCAAAGATATGGTGTGGTTGCGGCCTTGACGGCAACAAGCACCACCGTGCTGATTTTTTGGTGGATCATAAGATACGGGGAAGTTTGGGTCCGGCAGACATGCTTCGTGAGGCAGGCATTGGGCAAATTTGACTCAGGAGGTTAGAGTGGATACATAAGATGGTGTCAGGGAGAAGGAAGCGCCTTGGCATCAGAGCTATGGTGTGGTTGCGGCCTTGACGGTAATGGGGACTGCCATGCTGATTTTTCTGTGGATCATAAGAGACGAGGAAGTTTTGGTCCTGGAGATGTGCTCCGTGAGGTAGGCAAGGGAGGAATTTAACCTGGGAAGTTAGGGTAGATAGATAATATGGTGTCAAGGGTGAGGAAGGGCCTTGGCATCGAAGCTATGGTGTGGTTGTGGCCATGACGGCAACGGGTACCGCCGTGCTGATTTTTTGGCAGATCATAAGAGACGGGGAAGTTTGGGTCTGAGAGACATGCTTTGTGAGGCGGGCAAGGAGGGAATTCAACCCAGGGAGTTAGGGTGGAGATATAAGATGGTGTCTAGGCTAAGAAAGGGTCTTGGCATCAAAGCTATGGTGCGGTTGCGGCCTTGACGGCTATAGGGACCACCATGCTGATTTTTTGGCGGATCGTAAGAGACGGGGAAGTTTGGCTCTGAGAGACATGCTCCACGAGGTAGGCATTGGGGAATTTAACCCATGGAGTTAGGGTGGAGAGATAAGATGGTTTCAGGGGCCAGGAAGGACCTTGGCATCGAAGCTATGGTGCAGTTGCGGCCTTGACGGCAACGGAGACCGCCGTGCTGATTTTTTGGCGGATCATAAGAGACGGGGAAGTTTGGGTCCGGGAGACATGCTCCACAAGGCAAGCATGGGGCAATTCAACCTGGGGAGTTAGGGTGGTGAGATAAGATGATGTCAGGGATGAGGAAGGGCCTTGGCATCAAAGCTATGGTGTGGTTGCGGCATTGACGGCTACGGGGATCGCCATGCTGATTTTTTGGCGGATCGTAAGAGACGGGGAACTTTGGGTCTGGGAGACCTACTCCACAAGGCGCGCAAGGGGGAATTTGACCTAGGGAGTTAGGGTGGAGAGATAAGATGGTGTCAGGGGTGAGAAAGGGCCTTGGCATCAAAGCTATGGTGCGGTTGCAGCCGTGACGGCAATAGGGAAGTTTAGGTCCAGGAGACATGCTCTGTGAGGTGAGAAAGGGGAAATTTGGCCTGAGGAGTTAGGATAGAGAGATAAGATGGTGTCAAGAGCAAGGAAGGGCTTTGGCATCGAAGCTCTAGTGCAGTTGCGGCCTTGATGGCAACGGGGACCGCCGTGATGATTTTTCGCTGGATCATAAGAGACGGGGAAGTTTGAGTCCAGTTGACATGCTTTGTGAGTCGGGCAAGGGGGAATTCAACCTGGGGAGTTAGAGTGGAGAGATAAGATGGTGTTAGCACCATGGTAGGGCATTGGGATCAAAGCTATGGTGCCATTGTGGCCATGTCGGCAACGGGGACCGCCGTGCGGATTTTTTGGTGGATCGTAAGGATCGTAAGAGACAGGAAAGTTTGGGTCCAGGAGACATGCTCCATGAGGCGAGCAAGGTAGAATTCAACCTTGGGAGTTAGGGTGGAGAGATAAGATGGTGTTAGATCCAAGGAAGGGCCTTGGCATCAAAGCTATTGTGCGGTCACGGCCTTGACGGCCATGAGGACCACCGTGCTGATTTTTTGGTGGATCATAAGAGATGGGGAAGTTTGGGTCTGGGAGACATGCTCTGCGAGGTGGGCATTAGGGGAATTCAACCCAGGAGGTTAGGGTGGAGAGATAAGATGGTGTCAGGGGCAAGGAACGGTGTTGGCATCTAAGCTATGATGTGATTGCGGCCTTGACGGCAATGAAGACCGCCATGGTGATTTTTTGGCGGATTGGAAGAGGATGTTTTAGTCCAGGAGACATGCTTCACGAGGCGGGCAAGAGGGAAATTTAACCTGAGGAGTTAGGGTAGAGAAATAAGATGGTGTCAGGGGTGAGGAAGGGCCTTGGCATCAAAGGTATGGTGTGGTTGTGGCCTTGACAGCAACGGGTACTGCCATGCTGATTTTTCAGCGGATCGTAAGAGACAGGGAGGTTTATTTCTGGGAGACATGCTCCATGAGGCAGGCATGGGGGAATTTGACCAGGGAGTTAGGGTGGAGAATTAATATGGTGTCAAAGGCTAAGGAAGGGCCTTGGCATATAATCTATGGTGCGGTTGCAGCCTTGACGGCAACGGGGACCGCCGTGCTAATTTTTTGGCGGATCGTATGAGATGGGGAAGTTTGGGTCTGAGAGACATGCTCCACAAGGGGCAAGGGGGAATTCAACCCAGGGAGTTAATGAGGAGAGATAAGATCGTGTCAGGGCCAAGAAAGGGTCTTGGCATCAGAGCAATGGTGCGGTTGCGGCCGTGATGGCAATAGGGAAGTTTAGGTCCAAGAGACATGCTCTGTGAGGTGAGCAAGGGGGAAATTTGGCCTGAGGAGTTAGGATAGAGAGATAAGATGGTTTTAGGAGCAAGGAGGGGCTTTGGCATCGAACCTATGGTGCGGTTGCGACCTTGATGGCAACGGGGACCGCCGTGATGATTTTTCACTAGATCATAAGAGACAGGGAAGTTTGGGTCCAGTTGACATGCTATGTGAGTCGGGCAAGGGGGAATTCAACCTGGGGAGTTAGGGTGGAGAGATAAGATGGTGTCAGGGCCATGTAAGGGCCTTGGGATCAAAGCTATGGTGCCATTGTGGCCATGTCAGCAACGGGGACCGCTGTGCTGGTTTTTTGACGGATCATAAGAGACAGGGAAGTTTGGGTCCAGGAGACATGCTCCACGGGGCGAACAAGGAGGGAATTTGACCTAGGGAGTTTGGGTGGAGACATAAGATGGTGTCAGAGCTATGGAAGGGCCTTGGCATCAATGCTATGGTGCGGTTACGGCCTTGACGGCAACGAGGACCACCGTGCTGATTTCTTGGTGGATCATAAGAGACGGGGAAGGATGGGTTCGGGAGACATGCTCCATGAGGTGGGCAATGGGGAATTTAACCTGAGGAGTTAGGGTTGAGAGATAAGATGGTGTCAGCGGTGAGGAAGGGCCTTGGCATCGAAGCTATGGTGTGGTTGTGGCCTTCACGACAACGGGTACCTTCGTGCTAATTTCTTGTTGGATCGTAAGAGACGGGGAAGTTTGGGTCCTGGAGACATGCTTCGTGAGGCGGGCAAGGGGGAATTTAATCTTGGGAATTAGGGTCAAGAGATAAGATGGTGTCAGGGGTGAGGAAGGGCTTTGTCTTGGAAGCTATGGTGCGGATGCAGCCTTGACAGCAAAGGGTACAGCCATGCTGATTTTTCAGCGGATCGCAAGAGACGAGGAAGTTTGGGTCCGGGAGACATGCTCTGTGAGGCGGGCAAGGGGAATTTGGCCCAGGGAGTTAGGATGGAGAGATAAGATGGTGTCAGGGCCGAGGAAGGGCATTGGCATCGAAGCTATGGTGCGGGTGCAGCCTTGATGGCAACGGGGACCGCCGTCCTGAATTTTCGGTGGATCGTAAGAGACAGGGAAGTTTGGGTCCGGGAGACATGCTCCGCGAGGTGGGTAAGAGGGAATTCAAATTGGTTAGTTAAGGTGGAGAGATAAGATGGTGTTAGGTCCAAGGAAGGGCCTTGGCATCGAACCTATGGTGCGGTTGCAGCCTTGATGGCAACGGGGACCACCATGCTGATTTTTCGTTGGATCATAAGAGACAGGGAAGTTTGCATCCAGGAGACATGCTCCGTGAGGTGGGCAAGAGGGAATTCAACCTGAGGAGTTGAGGTGGAGAGATACGATAGTGTCAGGGCTGAGCAAAGGCCTTGGCATCAAAGCTATGGTGCGGTTGCGGCCTTGACGGCGACGGGGATCGCCGTGCTGATTTTTTGGTGGATCATAAGAGACTGGGATGTTTGGGTCCGAGAGACATGCTCCGCGAGGCGGGCAAGGGGGAATTCAAATTGGGAAGTTAGGGTGGAGAGATAAGATCGTGCCAGGGCTAAGGAAGGGTCTTGGTATTAAAGCTGTGGTGTGGTTGCGGCCTTGACGGCAACGGGGACCGCCGTGCTGATTTTTTGGCGGATCATAGGAGACGGAGAAGTTTGGGTCCAGGATACATGATCCACGAGATAGGCAAGGGGGAATTCAACCTGAGGAGTTAGGGTGGAGAGATAAGATGGTGTCAGGGCCAAGGAAGGGCCTTTGCATCAAAGCTATGGTGCGGTTGCGGCCTCGACGGCAACGGGGACCGCCGTGCTGATTTTTCGGTGGATCGTTAGAGATGGGGAAGTTTGGGTCTAGGAGATATGCTCCGTGAGGTGGGCAACGGGGGAATTTGACCTAGGGAGTTAGGATAGAGAGTTAAGTTGGTGTCAGGGGTGAGTAAGGGCCTTGGCATTGAAGCTATGGTGCGGTTGCAGCCTTGACGGCTGCGGGGACCGCCATACTGATTTTTCGGCGGATCGTAAGAGACAGGGAAGTTTGGGTCTGGGAGACATGCTCCGTGAGGCCGGTGTTGACACCCTTTTTTGGCACGTGTCAATAAGGATTGGAATACTAAACTGAATCAGCAAAAGGATGGTTGCTCTTCAGCATCGCTTCTGAGTTGCCGATGGGTGGTTGCCAATGAAGGACATGTTGATCTTGCACATTGCCGATGAAGCCAAAAAGTTATTGCCGATAAGACAGGCGGGAAGGCTAGAAGGTTGTTGCCGATGCCAGGGATGTGTCGATAAGGAGATGACTTCATCGTGATGGGAGCGGACAAAGGATCGGTGACACGAAGCTTAGGATTTTTCGTATCGTAGTTTAAGTCCAACTCTTATACAAGTTTTATTTCATTTTTAAGAAATAGCGTTCATATAAGGAATTAGTTTATTTCTTCTATATTTGAGCTTTATGTATTAAATTAGGACTCTTTTGATTAGCAGAGTATAAATATATGCCGAAGGGCATTGTAATAGATATCCAAGCATCAACAAACCAATCTACTTTTTATTTACCTTTACCAGTACTTTACTTTTCAGCGACTTCGCCAAGTACCTTTTCTTTTTCAACGAGTTCTTTCAAGAATCGATGGGCTGCATCAACTTGATCTCCGGTGACCTTGCAGGTTTCGTGTCTACCGAGCACGATTCAGGCTTTGACGTCCGGGCGTATCGCTGTCGTCTCGTCTGATCTGTTCAACAGTTATCGAATACCTTCTGAGCTTTGACGTCCGGGCGTATCGCTGTCGTCTCGTTTAGATCTTATTCAAATTTGTCATCCTTGTTGATTAACAGGTCAAATCGACTGGCACACTTTGGATATCGATTATGGGTATTAGCCCGGTGTGTTTGTAGATATAATTTTGCATCAACACATCTTTTGGCACGCTCGGTGGGACCAAGTCAATAGATCTATCATGAAGAATCCTACTGATATCAATCTAGAAAACATCATCGAGATATCAGAGTCAGATCTCAAGGAGGATCAGAAGCTAGCCATGGAAAAAGCTATGGAGGATTACAGGCAGCTCTGCTTGAAGTCTTTTAGCATGAATAGGGGCGGAGAAGTCATCCAGAAGCAAGATCTGCCGTTGCCTCGGTAGGTAACCTTTGACTCCAACTCTGGTAAATTACAGGAGATGGTTAATTTTGCATTAAATCAAGCTTTGATCAACCACTCCACCATACTGTCCAATACTATTTACAATGCTATTGTGCAAACATTAAGAGAAGGACAAGCACCAGGGTCTGTCGGGCCGGTATATCATCAGCCAGGATCGGCATCTATCAGTACTCCATCGGCAACTCCAGCCGTTGAGAGTATGGAAGCGCCTACTCCTCCAGTTATATCAGGACCATCTATCATTGAAGCCATGCCGATAGGATCTAACATCTCAGGAGAGGCCTAGTACTCAGTTGAGAACAGATCTATCGGCATCGGCAATATCAGGTCCTTCAGGTCAACACAGTCAAACTGCTGCTAATTGGTGGGGATATGGTATGCCTCCAGGTCCATCTACTACCAACTCTGGACTGCCTCAAGTGCATGGTGTAGCAGGGAAAGGTCCAATGACATTAGCTACTCCAATTCGGCTGATGGCTCAAGTGTCACATTATTCCACTGCACCTCCTACTATACAACCATTGTCAATGGGATTCTACGCGCCTCCTCAACAGATATCTTATGCGAATCCTTTGACTAATCCTCCACCAATTCAACAGAGAGCTTCACTGCAGAACAGCCTATAGTACCATTCATATCTCAATCTGGGTTATCTGTAATCCAGGGCAATCATGCTGGTTATCATCTACCTATACAAGAGCATCAATTGTCTGCAAACTGTCAGCCATCGGCAAATCAGGTGCCGATGAACTATAATTGGTTAGGGCAAGCACCAGTTCAGCACTCTGCTATTCAGCCAAGCTACCAAGCAATGGGGACTCAGCAGTGTAGTCCACAGGCAACTTTCTAGGAACAAGCATCAGCAAAATAGCCGATGAACTTTACTCCACAGATTGGTGCCATGAATATACCGATCCCTCCAAGCCAAGTGCCACAGGGGTATGTAGAAGCATATCAGCCAACGCCTCCAGTGGAGATTCAGCCAGTGCATCAGCAAGATCAGGATGCACTCTTAACCGATAAGATTGCAGAAGTGATGAAAGAGCAATTTGGGATTCAGCCCAAGATTAACACTTACTCTTATCGGACTCCGTATCCTTCAGCTTATGACTCAATTCCGTTCCTGAATCGGTACAAAGTGCCATATTTCACCAAGTTTTTTGGGCAAGATGATACATCAACAATGGAGCACATCAACCGATTCATCATCCAGTGTGGGGAAGCAGCAAACAGGGATGTGCTAAGGATCCGTTTATTCTTGTCCTCTTTGTCTGGATCAGCATTTGTGTGGTTTATATCATTGCCACCAAACTCTATTCTTACTTGGGCTAACTTGGAGAGACAATTTCATAAGTACTTCTTTGCTGGTGTCCATGAAAAGAAGCTTACTGATTTGATGAAGTTGAGACAGCGAAGCGATGAATCGGTAGAAGGTTTTGTGCAAAGGGTATGAGATATGAAGAACAGGTGCTACAGTCTAGTACTTGATGATTGCCAATTAGCTGGTTTGGCTTTCCAAGGTTTATTGTCGCATCTCAGGGACAAATACGATTCTCAGGAGTTTGAAAGCTTAAGCCATATTGTGCAGAGGATTTCTGATCAAAGTGCTCAAGCTCTAGAACATAGGAAGAGCTGGAACAAGAAGGTGTCCTTTGTAGAAGAGGCAGAGGAATTAGATTCAGATGAAGAACCAACTATCGGCCTGGCTGAGTGGGTGAAGGGTAAAAAGCCTTTATCTTGTCCTTTTGGTCAGAAGGAGCCAGAAAGATTCACGTTCGACGTCGCAAAGGCCGATAAAATATTTGATCTGCTACTCCAAGAAGGACAAATCAAGCTGTCACCCAATCATGTGATTCCATCGGCAGATGAGCTGAAGAAGATGAGGTACTACAAGTTTCATAATGCAACCTCGCACAGTACCAATGACTGCAAGGTTTTCAGACAGCAGTTGCAATCGGCAATTGAATCTGGGAGGATCAAGTTTGACAACTCTAAAGCTCAGAGGCCGATGAAGATTGATCAACATCCTTTCCTAGCAAACATAGTGGAGGCCATAAACAAGACCAAAGTGTTGACATCGGTAAGCGCTAAGAGGAGAGCATCGGTGGATCCTAGAAATCAAGCAACTGCCGATGACTTGAAAGGGAAAGAGAGAGTTGAAGAAAGCAGTAGTTCCAGAAGACCTCCTAGACCAACTCTGTACAGAATTTCAGGTGACCGCTATCGACATCGACAAGAAGAGTTGCATCGGGAAGCGTGGCATCGGCATAAAAATCATTGGAGATGCCCCTTCTTCATCTACTGCTGGGAAGAAGGCATTAAATTGCCTACTACTGATAGCTGCCTCGAGTGCAATGGTTATGATCGAGCCAATCAGGCAAAAAGAAGGCAGCGCTATGGTGATTGGAGCAGATACATCGGTAAGCCGATCAGAGAGAGGGCATCGGTACATGATCGGCTGGGGGGCAGAACCAGTGTGCATGAAAGGCTGGGTAAGCATGACGACTGTTTGCCGATGAATGAAGAGGGGCTCAAGGAGATGGCCAATGCGAGAGTTCCTGATGAGACGGTTCTTTGTAGAGATCCCAATATAAATTACCCAGATTCAAGTGCAAAAATTTATCAGCCCGTCTGGAAGACGAAGCTTCCTCAGTGGTGCCCTGTAGGTCTAACAAAGACTCAGAAGAGGAAATTGCAGCACGAGCATAAAGAGGAAAACTCCCGTGGGGAAAAAACTTAAGTATGGTAGCCGAAGAGCGAAAATGAATGTCCATCGGCAGACATCAACATGGTTTTCATATTGCCGATGAAATTCTTAACACTTGCCAATGCAAAAGAAGAAAACAGATAAAGTGCTTGTTCAAAAAAGAGTGTATCAGCACTATGTTAATGTGAAGTTTTACAAATTGCCGATGCATTACATTGCCAATGAGGAAAAAGGTTTACAAGTTCAACAATGAACGGATGGTTGATATCGCACGCAGGCAAATTTGGTCGGCTTCCTCCAATGTCTTTGCGTCTTCATCAACATTGCCTTCAACTGGCTTGATCTTCTTCTTAAGCGCCAGCGTCTTGAGGACTTGGTTGTCCCTTTCTTGCTGAAGAGTCTTGATAGCTTCAGGCATTTGGGCCTTCTCCTGATTTGCTGCGTCCAAGGCTCCTTCAATCTATCTCAGCTCCACTAGCAGGGCTTCTCTTCTTGCCGATAATTGAGCAATCGTGTCTTCCAGATCTGCATGAGAGGCTTCTAGTTTATCGATGTCTTTGTGTTTCTCATCGGCAAATTGCTTGTGCTTCATCATGTCCTCCTAGAGTTTTGCCTGAGTGGCCCTATCGGCAATCCGTTGGGCAGCCCTCTGATACTGCAACTGCTGACTCTCTAGATGTGCAGCTTGGAAAAGTGCCTCCTCAACATCGGCAGGAATATGACCTCGAATTCCTTTAAAAGTTGCTCTTACAGAATCAGAATCCTAGATCAGTAAAGAGGTCTCCTGTTGCAGCAAGGATAATAGCATCTCCAGCTATGACTTAGTTTTAGATGATAGAGCTTCAAGGGCTGGAGCAGAGCTTTCTTCAGGCTCTTCATCATCAGGAACAATCCCACTGATAGAGAAGGAAAACAAACTGTCGGGGGAATCTTGCTCCTAAAAAGGAAAAGGTGACGTCAGCAGAAGAACCCAAGTGTTAAAGGTTATCTAAGGGAGTTAACTTACTTGTTTCAAGGCAATCTCTTGCCTTTGGCTTGAAGAAGCAACCTCAGGTACAATTGCTGATGGCGTTTCTTGTGTTAGTACCTCGATCAGTTGCTGCTGCGATATCGATGCCGATGAAGATCCTTGTACGGGTACAATTGCCGATGGAAGAGCAGTTGCTGATGGAGAAGTCTGCACAGGTACGTCAGGCGATATCGGGCGAGGCGGGGATGCCGATGGTGAAATTGGAGATGGTGTAAGTCTTGCCCGCTTTGATTGAGATTCTTCTCCCGATGAAGCCTTACGCTTTTGCTGTAAAATATCGGCATCGGATGGCTAGGGGGCATCGGCAATGGATGGCTGAGGAATCGGTACACTTGGGACGGTTGCCGATGCAATTACTTGGTGCTGCGAGAGAAACAGATGAGTGAAAGTGCCGATCCAATAATCAAGGTTTAAATAAAGAATACCTCTGGAGAATCATCAAGGACGACGAGGTGTGGCGACGAAGGTGCTGCAGGTGGAGACGAAGGGCGAGTTACCAATGAAGATTCCAGTGGTGTAGAACTCGCGCCCTGAAATGTGAAATCGGTAAATCATAGCAATCGGCATCTGCAAAAGAAAGTGAGGTGATTACCTAAGATGCATGTGCCGAGGATGCGATCGACTTGGTGCTCTTCTTGGAACGACCACGGCCCATCAGAGCATCTAGTGAAGGAGCTTTATGGCTGATGATGGATACTGGGGAGATCGGCTGCAGCCGTATGACCTTGCCGCTCTTACTTAGTGTTGGAACTGGGTCATCGACCTATTAAAAAGGAGTTAGTTGTCGATGGATTAAAGGGGAGTTGAAAGAAGTGCAGAGGGTTAGACTTACCGCATCGACAGGGATGGCATGATCAGGATCAATGAGATTCCAGTAAAGATAAGGAGATGCAAAGAATAGATGCTCTTTCCATTCTTGCCACCATAATTTAAAGGACTCGGTGACGAAGGAAGCCGGTACCCAATCGGTCAGATAAACATTAGATGTATCGGCATCAGGAAGGAGAGTAACAATCTTGTGCCAATCTATATGGTTCGCAATAGTCTCTCTTGGTTTAATCACATCGGCAAAGCAGAGGTTGATGGGCAGTTGTCCAAAGGCTAGTTGTCTTGCTGTTACTGATGGATAATAGAACTCATATGTGGGGTTGATGTTCTTCCCACTACCAAATATGTTGACTGGGATGGCGCGAGGGGTGATTATTGCACTAAGAATGTCGGCATCTTTGTTCAAAGCCTCATCGGTAAGGTTAAAAGAGAGAGGGAATCTTGCCTCCTCATCAACATACGAAACCCAGACCCGAAGCTCAGAGGGGATGCCGATGTAGAGTCTGTGGAAGAGATTGCCAATCTGAACTCTGTTCGCTTTCGCCCCTGGTAATACTGCCAGTGCCTCTCCAAAGTTGATAGGGGGCGTGTTGTCGATTCTTCTTCCCTGAGTTGATAGTCTTCGGGAAGACTTTGAGGAAATCGCTGGGCGAACAGATCAATGTGGAAATACTTGTGCATATGGGTGTTCAACCACATATTGATGAACCACCAAGGGCCCCCAGATTGCCAATGGATTTGCCTTGCAGCAGCCTTTGCGACACTTGGTGAAGGAGATGGTAAACTGAGCCAAGGAGATATCGGCCCAGTGGGAGTCTGACGCCGCTAGCCAACATCTCTACTGCAGGAAGGTGCATGTTGGTCGGTCCAACTGTTCTACTGCAGAAGATAAATTTCTCAAGCCACATGTTCAAAAAAGCCGAATGTTCCCTGTGACTGACTGAGCTAGATTTCTTATATTCACTAATATAACCAGTCCAGCCACCGATGTTCCTAGTAATCAGCCGATGCTCAGGTTTTCTCTGGAATAGTGCGTTGTCATCGGCAGATGAGATGTCCAAGCCAGTGAGCATATACACATCGTCAAGGGTTGGAGAAGCTGGTCCATGTTTGAAAATGAAGGCATTTAGAGTATCAGACCAGAAATAGGAGGTGGTGATTAACAGTGACTCATTCCTCTCCATATCGGCAATAGATAGTATGATGCACTGTTCTAATTTACGTTCCACCCAATACAGCTCCATTGGCCTTGCGACCCTCAAATACCAGTCTTTCCATCCCTTAGTGGTTTTCAGCCAGGATCGAAAGGTATCAGTCCAGAATACCAAATCAAAATTCTGAGCTCTAAAGGGGACTCGATTGGTTTCTGTGTTTATAATGTTGATTGGGTCTGGATTTCCCATTGGGCCAAGGCAGATAAATTAGTTTTGATGCGTTAGGATAAGAAGATTATTGCAAAGTTCCTGAGATTAAAGATTGAAATAAGGAAGAGTCATAAAATGCGCGGAGGAGGAGAAACGAAATGTCAAAGGACGGGTAAAAGAATAAGACTAACCTTGGGGACGTTGAAGCAAATAGCCATGGCCGCAATGAAGATGGGGAAAACAAAGGATGCTAATGGAGGCTAAGAATCACCGTCAAGAGTGCCACCGATGGAGTTCATCGAAGGATCGCCTGTTGATATCGCCACTGGAGAGAGAAAAGCTAGGGTTTGAATCGCAGATGAAAAATGGGCCACGGCGGAGGAAGCATTATATGGGCCTGCTGGTACAGGATTTCCGCTACCGCGTGCACAACCCTCAAGGAGAAGTTCAAGCGGTTTGGGTAATCATGACCTGGAGGAAATTTCGGTGCATAAAGTATTTTATACTCCGAAATTAAGGGGCATGTGTTGACATCGTTTTTTGGCACGTGTCAATAAGGATTGGAAGACTAAACTGAATCGGCAAAAGGATGGTTGCTCTTCAGCATCGCTTCTGAGTTACCGATGGGTGGTTGCCGATGAAGGGCATGTTGATCTTACACATTGCCGTTGAAGCCAAAAAGTTGTTGCCGATAAGATAGGTGGGAAGGCTAGAAGGTTGTTGCCGATGCCAGGGATGTGCCGATAAGGAGATGACTTCATCGTGACAGGAGCGGACAGAGGATTGGCGACACAAAGCTTAGGATTTTTCGTATCGTAATTTAAGTCCAACTCTTATACAAGTTTTATTTCTTTTTAAGAAATAGAGTTCGTATAAGGAATTAGTTTATTTCTTCTATATTTGAGCTTTACGTATTAAATTAGGACTCTTTTGATTAGCAGAGTACAAATATATGCCGAAGGGCATTATAATGGATATCCAAGCATCAATAAACCAATCTACTTTATATTTACCTTTACTAGTACTTTACTTTTTGGTGATTTTGCCAAGTACCTTTTCTTTTTCAACAAGTTCTTTCAAGAATTGACGGGCTGCATCAACTTGATCTCCGGCGACCTTGCAGGTTCCGTGTCTACCGAGCACGATTCAGGCTTTGATGTCTGGGCGTATCGCTGTCGTCTCGTCTGATCTGTTCAATAGTTATCAAATACCTTCTGAGCTTTGATGTCCGGGCGTATCGCTGTCGTCTCGTTCAGATCTTATTCAAATTTATCATCCTTGTCGATTAACAGGTCAAATCGACTGGCACGCTTCGGATATCGATTGTGGGTATTAGCCCGGAGTGTTTACGGATATAATTTTGCATCAACAGCCGGTAAGGGGAATTTAACCCGAGGAGTTAGGGTAGAGAGATAATATGGTGTCAGGGGTAAGAAAGGGCCTTGGCATTGAAGCTATGGTGGGATTGCGGCCTTGATGGCAATGTGTATCGCCATGCTAATTTTTCGGCGAATGATAAGAGACAGGAAAGTTTAGGTCCGGACAGGCTCCGTGAGGTGGGCAGGGGGAATTTGACCTAGGGAGTTAGGGTGGAGAGTTAAGATGGTGTCAAGGCCAAGGAAGGGCCTTGGTATTGAATTTAAGGTGTGGTTGCGGCCTTGATGGCAACAGGGACCGCTGTGCTGATTTTTTGGTGGATCGTAAGAGAAGAAAATTTAGGTCCGGGAGACATGCTCCGCGTGGCGGGCAAGGGGGAATTCAAACTGGGGAGTTAGGGTGGAGAGATAAGATGGTGCCAAGGGTGAGGAAAGGCCTTGGCATAAAAGCTATGGTGCAGTTGCAACCTTGATGGCAACGGGGACCGCCGTGTTGATTTTTTGGTGCATCCTAAGAGACAGGGAAGTTTGGGTCCGGGAGACATGCTCCTTGAGGTGGGTAAGGGGGAATTCAAACTGGGTAGTTAAGGTGGAGAGATAAGATAGTGTTAGGGCTGAGGAAGGGCCTTTGCATCAAAGCTATGGTGCGGTTGCAGCCTTGATGGCAAGAGGGACCACCGTGCTGATTTTTCAGCGGATTGTAAGAGACGGGGAAGTTTGGGTTTGGGAGACATGGTCCGTGAGGCGAGCAAGGGGGAATTTGACCCAAGGAGTTAAGGTGGAGAGATAAGATGGTGTCAGGGCCGAGCAAAGGCCTTGGCATCAAAGCTATGGTGTGGTTGCGGCCTTGACGGCAACGGGGATCGCCGTGCTGATTTTTCGGTGGATCACAAGAGACTAGGAAGTTTGGGTCTGAGAGACATGCTTCGCAAGGCGGGCAAGGGGGAATTCAACCCGAGGAGTTAGGGTGGAGAGATAAGATGGTGTCAGGGCTGAGGAAGGGCCTTTGCATCGACGCTATGGTGTGGTTGCGGCCTTGACCGCAACGGGGACCATGATGCTGATTTTTTAGCGGATCGTAAGAGACAGGGAAGTTTGGGTCTGGGAGACATGCTCCACAAGGCAGGCAAGGGGGAATTTGACCCGGGGAGTTAGGGTGGAGAGAAAAGATGGTGTCAGGCCGAGGAAGGGCCTTGACATCGAAGCTATGGTGCGGTTGCGGCATTGATGGCTACGGGGACCGCCATGCTGATTTTTTGATGGATCGTAAGAGACGAGGAAGTTTGGGCTGGGAGACATGCTCCGTGTGGCGAGCAAGGGGGAATTTGACCCAGGGAGTTAGTGTGGTGAGATAAGATGGTGGCAAGGGTAAGGAACGGCCTTGGCATCAAAGCTATGGTGCAGTTGTGGCCTTGATGGCAACGGAGACCGCTGTGCTGATTTTTCAGTGGATCATAAGAGACCAGGAAGTTTGGGTCCAGGAGACATGCTCCATGAGGTGGGCAAGGGGGAAATTCAAACTCGGGAGTTAGGGTGGAGATATAAGATCATGTCAGGGCCGAGGAAGTGATGAGGACATGAGACCTATGCATACGCCCATAGAGGCTAAAGATAAGGTGAGTTCGTTCCTTCATTTGCACAATGATTTTTGGTACATTTCACTTGGTTCCACATGTGCATGTTTTTATTTGAATGTAGGTACAAACGTGTCTCAAAGGGCAAACTCATTAATGTCCAACGTTCGGTTCGTCGGTAGCCGGATAGGGCTTCAGTGGGAAGGCCATAACTCATGCATCCAGAGTGTGATTGAGGTCAATCAGCACTTGTTGGAAAGATTATTTGATAATCTTTCCAATAGGTCTGGTCTTACCTCAATATCACATCGGGAAGACATCCAATTCATCATGACATTCCGTCACTATTTCTACCAAGGGCTACGTCATCATCATAGGCTTGTTATTCGCCATTGGGACTCTGACCCAAGTGAGAGCATGCCCCAAGGAGATGAGGAACACACCAAAGAATCCCTTAGACGTCCTCCTCCTTAGCCACCACCTTTGGATACCAGCAGGGACGTTCAAGTTAAGTTGGAGGCCCAATCCAAGTCAAGTTCGAGGCCGTCTCGGGCTCCAGGAGTAGCATGCAATAAAACAGACACCCAGGTTGCATACGGACTCTGTTTTTGATGATCCACATATGGATGGAAAGATAATTTGATAACAAAACCAATGAAAGTGGACCCATGTGAAAATTCCTTCGGGATCAACAGAAATCATCAAAACAAGTTGACATCTAGAATCTATCAGAGCGCTGCATTGTCATCTTTTGGGCCATTTGGGCCTTGTAATGTGTCGGGGCTGTGTATGGATATGTGTAGGGGTCCTTGGACACCCCTTAGGCTATATAATGAGCAGCCGCCATCTACATTAGGGTTTGGATTTTGCTTTAGATTAATCTATCTTTGAACAGTCGCCGTTATTGGTTTGTGAAACCCCACTTTGTGATCTTAATCATATATCTGTAATTTGTCCCAATATTTGAGCTGTGTACTTTTGAGTTCTTACTTGTGTTCTTCAATTTGTAGGCAGGGATTAGCCTTCTTGGCGAGGTCAACCGATTGGTGACACAGTTGATAACCAGAGGAGACGTGGTGCTAAGGTTGCAGGTTCGAGTCTTTGTGATCTGAAGTCGGATCGGTGTGTCGTGCTCCACCAAATCATTGTTTATCTTGAACTAACGGAAGATCGGGAACCTAGTTATCATCAAGTGGTATTCAGAGCTAAGGTATACCGTCAAGTTTATGTTTATCCTAGATCAATTTTGTTTCCATTCGTCCTATAAATCCAGAAAATTGGTCAAAAAAATATATTTGTTTCATCATTGTTTTCTCCCTATCCTATCACCCCTTGTGCCATTGCAATATTTATTTCAGTTTTCTTTCTTGAACGGTCATCCCTCGTTGTGTCATTGTGTTCGTTGGTTTAGATGAGTCTAGGTCTGGTTTGTGTCGCCCATCAGTTTGATCGCATTTTTTTAGCAAATCGTGCTCTAGTTGCATGTCCCTAGTAGAGTTGTGCGTGGACACAAGCTTTTGTGCAGAATACATAAATGACTACCTAGTGGAGCTCACTAATTCTTTCCATCGGTGCTGCTCTTAGATTTCAAGAAGTCAAGTTTTAGCCGAGTATATTAAAACATTTTATTTTGGCTAGTCGCACAAAGTTTTAGAATTCTATTGTGGAAGCACGTAGAGAAGGCAAGATTTTGTCCATCTAAAAGGAAGTAAATTATCTCCTTGACATCTATAGGTTTGGGGTGTGTTTCATTTGCCGTTTCCAAATCAATTAGTTGTGTATCTATACTTTGCGGCATATTCTGTAAAATAACGAAAGAAAAAGGCAATGAGGTGCAAAAAAAGTAAAAGCCGCACCAAAAACAAAAGTAAAAGGCGACGAGCTGCAACAAAAAGTAAAAGCTGCAGCCAAAAAAAAAGCTTAAAAAAAGTAGAAAAAATTCAGAAGTGCTTGCATCCTTTTATATCCTTGTGCTGAGTTGTATAGTGGTTGTTTGCTTGAACTAGGTCCACGGCGAGTTTAGGCCAACGACATAGACTAGCTTGGGACTACTTTTCAATCTTGCAATTTCTGAATTAAATTGTTGCTATTCCTTGCTACTATATTTTAAGCCTCCTAAAGCTCCAACATATATACTTCAGAATAGTACAGAAAAAGACCTTGCAATCGCGGTGCCACTTCTTTACAGGTATCACAATCAAGTCCTCGGTTGCCATCCTCTACTAGCGTTGATAAGAACTTGGTAAGAACTTGGTAAGACGTGTGTGAGGGTGTGATTCCACCAACCCATAAATAGTTGATAGGGCATTTATTGTGCTAATAATGTCAAACAACGAGTTTCTTTTTCAGAATGAATTGCAGGACATCGCACAACGAGTGCTCAGTTCTCAAATGGAGAATGCGGAGAAAAACCAGCTCAACAAATTGTTCCAAATATACTTTGTTGTAAAAGAATGGTGTTGTCAAGTTATGATTGATGGTGAGACTTGTGGCAACCTTGCAAGCCTAGAGTTGGTTGAGAAGCTTGGTCTAACCACAAGACCACATCCACATCCATACTACATTCAATGGGTAAATTCTTGGGATAAGATAAAGGTAACTGAAATTGCACGTATTGAGTTTTCCATTGGTTCTTATAAAGATAGTGCTGAATTTGATATAGTACCTATGCAATCATGTCAATTATTATTTGGTAAACCTTGGATATTTGATAATAATATTATGCACCATGTGATTACTAATCAATATTCGTTCAAATACCTTGGTAGAAAAATTACTCTTGTACCTATGATTGCTGCTGAAATTATAAAAGAAGATCTCTTGAGAGTAGAGAGAAGGAAAAATGAGCCTTTTAGAAAAGAATGGATTGTTTTAGATGTTAAAGTTTCTTCATCTAAATTTGAATTTTTGCAAAGTGAAGATATTTCTTTGCCTCTTGTTCAAACTAATATTTTGCAGCATGAATTTAAAAACGAGGACAATGTGACTGAGAATGATCAGGTAAATGTCTCAAGTAAGAACTCTCCTGCTGAGCTGAATTTGTCCACCACTCATGCTATAATAGAGCAACATTTAGCGGACACCAAATTTGAATTGCCTTTGGTACATGATGAACTTTCTACTAATATTTATGATAAAGCAGAGTTGAGTGATAGTGCTATGCTTATTCCTATGTCACAACTTATGAAGGCACCTAATTCTTTTGTTTTGGAACAAAATACTTATGCTGAAAATAAGAAATTGTTTCCCATTAACACTAAAAAAGATAAGCATAAATTATTGTTTTTTCTAAATACTTTGGGCTATATAGAGTTTGATGCTTTGTGTGCTCTTAGTAGTTTGGAAGAGAAGCTTAAATGTTTTGAACTTCCATGGTTGTCTACCTGTACATATCACTTTATTGGCAAATATAATTGTAAAGGAGAGTATATGGTGCATCGTGTCTTCATTTGTTCAAATCTGAAATCTCCTTTGACCATGCATAAATATGATCAACTAGAGGGCTGCAATAGCTATAACTATGTCTTGTCGAGATCCCCAACTTTTATTATAAAGAAGCAGGTTACATTTTAAGAAGGAGAGCAATGTTGGATACTACCTACAACCTGTAACACCTCTGGTGTTAAATTAACTAAAACATGCCATGTCATCATATGCACTGCAAAGCATCCATGTTTAAGTCAACCTTAATGTGCATTAACTAAAACAAGTTTATATTTCATAGGTTGATTGAGTTTCTGTAATGTTTGTCACATGAAATAATAAAACCCTATTTTCGAATATCATCGCAAATGCTTAGTTTATACTCTATGTACTTGAGATGTAAACTGTGTTTACACTAGTATCAAGCATAGTGTATAAGTCTAAGTCCAACCCTAAAAATGATTTCCATATTTGAAATTTAATTTGGATTCCAAAGCTTATTTCTAAGCCTGGCAATTCAAATTTAATGTCAAAATGGAAATGCTATAAAATGGTTTTGCAAAAGTCAACTTGGTCAACCAAGGGTGTCATTGGGTCAATGACCTAAAAATGTCCTTGGATGATGTTTGTGATCACTAATAACCAACCAATTAAGTTAGAAACCAAATTGAGTTTAAATTCCATTTCAAAAACCCTTTATTTCCAACCCTAGTTTTATCCCCTTTTCTCTAATTCAAATTCTATAAGGAATTTGGAGATACTCTAAAAAGATAGTTTGTAGATCTTGACAAGAGCTACAAAGTTGGTATAGAAAGTTTTTCAAGTTTCCAAAAGGAATTTCAAATTAATTTGAAAATATAGTTTCCAGCAATTATCCCCTTTTGATTTTAAAACCATAATTTAAAAATTATGCATCATCTGAGAAAACCTTGTATATGAAAAATGTTTGGTTTGACAAACTCAACATTTCATAGTTTTGAAGATTTTCAAGTTTTATTGAAAAGTCAAAAATAATTTTAAATGTTTATTTCTAGGGTTTATCCCCTTTTCAAATCTGAATTCAAATTTTAAAATCTAGACAGAATTTGAGGATGCCAGTTAAAGGAAAAGTGTAGCTCTTGAAAAGTTATGCAAATGATATTTTTGGAGATTTTCAAGTTCTTATATAAATTTGGGAGTAATTTGTGTTTTAAACCGAGTGACAATTCTGTAAATAGTTCGAACAGCACCTAACCCTATCGGCGCCCGCCATGGCCGGCTTCACATCGCGCGCCGCCGTCCACCGCCGCACCTTCTCGGCTGCCCGCGCGCTCACAGACGCGCGAAGGTTCACCGTCGTCGTGTCGCTTGCTCAGATATCGACTCCATGCTATAAATAGCAGTCGGCCGCCGTCATTCTTCTTCTTTCTTCCTCCCGCCGCCGTCGCCGACGATCTCCCTCCGCCGCTGAAATTCGCCATCGACGCTCCACCTCTATCCAATTGCCCTCGCTCAAAGCTCCGCCACTTCATCACGGTCCTTTCGGGCCAGTTCATGCCTGCTCTCCTCGCGTGAGTTGCCCGCACACTGCCTTCTTCTCCGCGGCCGGTCAGTCGCGCCGCCGTCGCCATCTCCGCCGTTTGCCGTCGCCGGAGGTAAAAATATTTTACCTTCGACCTTGTAATCATGCTCTCCATGTCATCCTGCGTCTGATGCGCACCTTGGTTCGAGCAGCGCATTACCAGAGGCCGCCGTGACGCCGTCGTGCCATCGGAGCGCCGCCGCCGCCATCACCGCCGTCGACCGCAGCTCAACCCAGCCACTCCGGACCTCTATTAACGCACGCATCAGTGCCGTGGTGAGCTCCTGCGTCTATCCGTGTCATCAATTTCATCCATTTCGCATTGGGAGTTGTTGAAGCGCAGTCCGGAGTCGTCGGAGTCCTGCTCGAGGGCTCGGCCGACGAAGTCGAGGGGTGCACTGTTCTCGAGGGGTAGTCGAGGGGTGCACTGTTCTCGAGGGGTAGTCGAGGGGTGCACTGTTCTCGAGGGGTAGTCAAGGGGTGCACTGTTCTCGAGGGGTAGTCGAGGGTTGCACTGTTCTCGAAGGGGTCGAGTCGAGGGGTGCACTGTTCTCGAGGGGAGGCTCGTTCGTCGGGCGGAGTTCCGTCCTCGAGGGGAGGCTCGTTCACTAGGGGAAGTTTCGTCTTCGAGTCTAGTCCATTCGCCCGAGCAAAGTTCTGTCTTCGAGACGATGCCCGAATTGCACCCTCGAGTGTACAATCCTTATCCGCTCAGTAGCCCCTCGAGCAAGCCTTGGCTTCGAGCCGTCATAGCCCGTCCGTGAGTTAGCCCGGCATGCCTTAGCCTGCGGGCCCTCGAGCGTCGTTAGCTAGCTCGTTGGACTCCTCGTGTTGTGCTGAGTCTGATGGACCAGACCATGTCGCCGGAGACCTCACCGACGGCGAGGAATCGGCGGTCAACCGCCGCGCGGCCGTCGGTCAGCGCGGGGTTACTGTGCCGATTTTCCTTTTTCCATTTTTAGAAAATGATTTAAATGCTATTTTCTTTGAAAATTTATAGTAATTCATATATAGCTCCAAAAATTTTGAAAATTTTTTTGAGTGTTCCTTATAATGTCCTCTACATAGGAAAAATATGAAATGTCAAATTGGGTAATTTTTGCATATGTTAAAATTAGCCCTTTTAATTGAAAAATGGACCTTCAATGATTTTTAATAATTAAAATAGTTAGCTTTTAATTCTGAAATTTGTTTTGCCATCTAATTAGGCTAAGAGATTTGTAAAATAAAATTTTGGGCTTAATTTGACAACTTTAATTTTTATGCCTTTATTTAATGCTTTTAAATAATTAATTAACCCCTTTAGTTAAACTTAATCATTATAGAAATTGTGTGACTTGGGATTGATTGATGACCTTAGGTCATTAACCCTAATGACCTTTGGCACTTTAATTAATTATTGCGCTTATCTTAATCATGTCATTAGGGCTTAATTAACGTTATTTTATGTGTTTAATTAATTATGAAAATGACGTAATTAACCCTAATCAGTTATATAAGCGAAGTTTTGTTAGCTTGCAACTTTATCGTGAAGAAAAGTTGTACTCGATCCTTTAATCTGATCATGCATCCATCGAGCATCATGTTTACTATTCCATCATGTAAAGCATATTAATTATCGAGTAGTTTCCGTTAACAGAGAGTTAACGTATCATTCAGATCCGAAGGACGAGCAGATTCAAGAATCGGGAGTTGATCCAGAGTTCGAGACCATCTACCCCGAACATCAAGGCAAGCCCCGGATGCATTCAACCCTATTCTATTTATAAAAAGTTTTAGCGCTTCAGCTATAATATGTGCATTAAGTAATAGGAGTTGAGTGAAAACCCACAAATTGCATTAACTGTCTTATTTCCTTAATCCTTGTTAACTACTTGGAAGATGAGTAGTAATGCTTAGCCCTGCTTATTTATTTAATTGTTCAAAGGAAAAATAATGAAAAAGATGAGATTGGCTTTATTGTTGGAATCTTGATAATAGTAATAAATCGAGTCCGGACGGTGAACTTGCACTGGGAATGGAGTCCCTCTGTAGTGTTCTCGTCTGTTGATGCCCTAGGTCCCGTCCGATGGTGACCTGTCGACAATCGAGAAATTAGAAAATCCACATGCACGAAGTGGTATACGGATGGTTGTAGCCGTGTATGCCATGGAGTGACCTAGCATGGGGCCAGAGAATCCCATCTGTGTCATAGTGTGTTTTACTATGGGGTTTAAGTTCCCATGTATCTCGGTACGCTGGGCCGCAGAGCTCACGTGTATGATGTGGTGATATACGGCTGAGGTTGTTATCCTGGTATACCGGTGCACCTAGGGTGCTTCGGAGTTAAAGTCTCTGGTATGCTCAGTCACCTAGGTCCCAGCTGGGTATGAAAATGGATTCGAATCGCCGTTGCTTCTCGGAGAAGAATACTCGATCACTGATCATCATCGTAGTAACAACCTAAACAAAAATTTAAGGATCAATAATGAAGTTGATTGGTAATTGGAGGTAGTCCAAGCAACCTGTTCTTTCTGTAAAGCTTTTCTGCAAAACTTCTTGTCTCCTATAGACCTTACCTTGTCCCTCTAGCCTGCATCTCTTAAGTCTCTACCCTTCTTTTTCGTCGGGTCAGTCTTGTTGAGTACTGTTGTACTCAGGGTTTGTTGAACCCCTGTTGCAGGTGAGCTTCATGGGCAGGAGTGTTATGCATCCTGTTGCATGACAGTCATCGAGGAAAGCGACAATGAATAAAGATGTTCAGCTCCTGGGCAGAGCTTTCGTAATATTGTAATCTACTGCTACTCCACTAATATTATGGTTTGTATAATTTAAACCTATCTTTGTAGATATTTGAAAGTCAGAATTTGTAAATGTATGTTATTGTAAGTCTTCCACTGTTTTACTCCGTGGTATTTTATTTATATGAAACTGTTGCAATACTGCAATGTCTCTCTACAACGATTGATCCTGCTCGGAGAATCGTGGATGATTCGGGATTTACCCGACAGACTTTTTAAGTCGTATGGAACACAGTCATGGTTATTTGGAGTCTGTTTAGACAATAATCATGCGTGTGGGCCATATGATTTAGGAGGTTCTGCCACACAACCTGTCCTCTAGCTAAGCTCAAACCGAGGATGGTTTGTTGTCAAGAAGGAGAGGATGATGAGGACATGAGACCTATGCATACGCCCATAGAGGCTAAAGATAAGGTGAGTTCGTTCCTTCATTTGCACATTGATTTTTGGTACAATTCACTTGGTTCCACATGTGCATGTTTTTATTTGAATGTAGGTATGAACGTGTCTCAAAGGGCAAACTCATGAAAGTCCAACGTTCGGTTCGTCGACAGCCGGATAGGGCTTCAGTGGGAAGGCCATAACTCATGCATCCAGAGTGCAATTGAGGTCAATCAGCATTTGTTGGAAAGACTATTTGATAATCTTTCCAATAGGTCTGGTCTTACCTCAATATCACATCGGGAAGGCATCCAATTCATCATGACATTCCATCACTGTTTCTGCCAAGGGCTACGTCATTATCATGGGCTTGTTATTCGCCATTGGGACTCTGACCCAAGTGAGAGCATGCCCCAAGGAGATGTGGAGCACACCAAAGAAGCCCTTGGACGTCCTCCTCCTTGGCCACCACCTTTGGATACCAGCAGGGACGTTCAAGCTAAGTTGGAGGCCCAATCCAAGTCAAGTTCGAGGCCGTCTTGGGCTCCAGGAGCAGCATGCAATAAAACGGACACCCAGGTTGCATACGGACTCTGTTTTTGACGATCCATGTATGGATGGAAAGATAATTTGATAAGAAAACCAATGAAAGTGGACTCACATCAAAATTCCTTAGGATCGATAGAAATCATCAAAACAAGTTGACGTCCAGAATCTGTCAGAGCGCTGCATCGTCATCTTTTGGGCCATTTGGGCCTTGTAATGTGTCGGGGCTGTGTATGGACGTGTGTAGGGGTCCATGGACGCCTCTTAGGCTATATAATGAGTAGCCGCCATCTATGTTAGGGTTTGGGTTTTGCTTTAGATTAATCTATCTTTGAACAGTCGCCGTTATCGGTTTGTGAAACCCCACTTTGTGATCTAAATCATATATCTGCAGTTTGTCCCAATATTTGAGTTGTGTACTTTTGAGTTCTTGCTTGTGTTCTTTGATTCACAGGTAGGGATTAGCCTTCTTGGTGAGGTCAACCGATTGGTGGCACAGTTGATAACCAGAGGAGACGTGGTGCTAAGGTTGCAGGTTCGGGTCTTTGTGATATGAAGCTAGATCGGTGTGTCGTGCTCCACCAAATCATTATTTATCTTGAACTGACGGAAGATCAGGAACCTAGTTGTCATCAGGAAGGGCCTTGGCATCGAAGCTGTGGTGCGGTTGCGGTCTTGATGGCAACGGGGATTCGACGGGCTAATTTATTGGCGGATCATAAGAGACGGGGAAGTTTGGGTCCGGGAGACATGCTCTGCGAGGGGCCAAAGGAGGAATTCAACCCTGGGAGTTAGGGTGGAGAGATAAGATAGTGTCAGGGCCAAGGAAGGGTCTTGGCATTTGAGCTATGGTGCGGTTGCGGCCTTGACGACAATGGGGACCGCCATGCCAATTTTTTGACGGATCATAAGAGATGGGGAAGTTTGGGTCCAGGAGATATGCTCCGTGAAGTGGGCAAGGGGAATTTGACCTGGGGAGTTAGGATAGAGAGATAAGATGGTGTTAGGGGCAAGAAAGGAATTTGGCATCGAAGCTATGGTGCGGTTGTGGCCTTGACAGCAACGGGGACCGTCGTGCTGATTTTTTAGCGGATCGTAAGAGACAGAGAAGTTTGGGTTCGGCAGTCATGCTCTGCAAGGGAGGTAAGGGGTGAATTTAATCTAGGGAGTTAGGGTGGAGAGATAAGATCTTGTCAGGGCTAAGGAAGGGCCTTGGCATCGAAGCTGTGGTGTGGTTGCGGCCTTGATGGCAACGGGGACCGCCGTGCTGATTTTTTGGTGGATCGTAAGAGACGGGGAAGTTTGGGTCCGGGATACATGCTCCACGAGGGGGCAAGGGAGAATTCAACCCAAGGAGTTAGGGTGGAGAGATAAGATGGTTTCAGGTCCAAGGAAGGCCCTTGGCATTAGAGCTATGGTGCGGTTGTGGCCTTGACGGCAATGGGGACCACCATGCTGATTTTTTGGCGGATCATAAGAGAGGGTGAAGTTTGGGTCCAGGAGACATGATCCGTAAAGTGGGCAAGGGGGAATTTGACCTGGGGAGTTAGGATAGAGAGATAAGATGGTTTTAGGGGCAAGGAAGGGATTTAGCATCAAAGCTATGGTGCGGTTGTGGCCTTGACGGCAATGGGGACCACCATGCTGAATTTTCACTGGATCATAAGAGACGGGGAAGTTTGGGTCCTGGAGATATGCTCTGCATGTTGGGCGAGGAGGTAATTCAACCTAGGGAGTTAGAGTGGAGAGATAAGATGGTGTCAGGGCATAGAAGGGCCTTGGGATCAAAGCTATGGTTCCGTTGCGGCCATGACGACAACGGGGACCGCCTTGCTGATTTTTCGGTGGATCGTAAGAGACGGGGAGGTTTGGGTCCAGAAGACATGCTCCACGAGGTGAGCAAGGGGGAATTTGACCCAGGGAGTTAGGGTGGACAGATAAGATGGTGTCAGAGCTGAGGAAGGGCCTTGGCATCAAAGCTATGGTGCGGTTGTGGCCCTGACGGCAACGAGGACCACCATGCTGATTTTTTGGTGGATCATAAGAGACGGGGAAGTTTGGGTCTGGGAGACATGCTCTATGAGGCGGGCATTGCGAGAATTTGACCTAGGAGGTTAGGGTGGAGAGATAAGATGGTGTCAGGGACAAGGAAGGGCTTAGCATCGGAGCTTTGATGCGGTTGTGGCCTTGATGGTAACGGAGACCGCTGTGCTAATTTTTGGTGGATCATAAGGGACAAGGAAGTTTGGGTCTAGGAGACATGCTCTGTGAGGTGGGCAAGGGGGAATTCCAACTAGGGAGTTAGGGTGGAGAGATAAGATCATGTCAAGGCTAAGGAAGGGCCTTGGCATCGAAGCTATGGTGCGCTTGCAGATTTGACGGCAACAGGGACCGCTGTGCTGATTTTTCGGCTGATCATAAGAGACGGGGATGTTTTGGTCTAGGAGTCATGCTTTGTGAGGTAGGCAAGGGGGAATTCAACCCAGGGAGTTATGATGGAGAGATAAGATGGTGTCGGAGCTGAGGAAGGGCCTTGGCATCAAAGCTATGGTGTGGTTGTGGCATTGATGGCTACGGGGAGCGCCATGCTGATTTTTTAATGGATCATAAGAGACGGGGAAGTTTGGATCCGGGAGACATGCTCTGTGAGGTGGGCAAGGGGGAATTTGACTCAGGGAGTTAGGGTGGTGAGAGAAGATGGTGTCAAGGCTGAGGAAGGTCCTTGGCATTAAAGCTGTGGTGCGGTTGTGGCCTTGATGGCAACGGGGACTGTTGTGCTGATTTTTTGGTGGATCATAGGAGACAAGGAAGTTTGGGTCTGGGAGACATGCTCCGTGAGGCGGGCAAGGTGGAATTCAAACTCTAGAGTTGGGGTGGAGAGATAACATCTTGTCAGGGCTGAGGAAGGGCCTTGGCATTAAAGCTATAGTGCAGTTGCGGCTTTGATGGCAACGGGGACCGCTGTGCTGATTTTTCAGTGGATTATAAGAGACGGGGAAGTTTGGGTCCGAGAGACATGCTGCGCAAGGGGGCAAGGGGGAATTCAACCTGGGGAGTTACAGTGTAGAGATAGGATGGTGTCAGGGCTAAGGAAGGGCCTTGGCATCAGAGCTATAGTGCGGTTGCAGCTTTGACGGCAATGGGGACCGCCATGCTGATTTTTTGGTGAATCGTAAGAGATGGGGAAGTTTGGGTACAGGAGACATGCTCCGTGAAGTGGGCAAGGGGGAATTTGACCTGGGGAGTTAGGATAGAGAGATAAGATGGTTTCAGGGGCAAGGAAGGGCCTTGGCATTAGAGCTATAGTGTGGTTGCGGCCTTGATGGCAACTGGGACCGACATGCTGATTTTTCGCCGGATCATAAGAGACGGGGAAGTTTGGGTCCGAGAGAAATGCTCTGTGAGTTGGGCAAGGAGGTAATTCAACCTGGGGAGTTAGGGTGGAGAGATAAGATGGTGTTAGGGCCATGGAAGGGCCTTATGATCAAAGCTATGGTGCCGTTGCAGCCATGACGGCAACGGGGACCGCCCTGCTGGTTTTTCAGTGGATCGTAAGATACGGGGAGGTTTGGGTCCAGGAGACATGCTCCACGAGGCGGGCATTGGGGGAATTTGACCCAAGAGGTTTGGGTGGAGACATAAGATGGTGTCAGGGCCAAGGAAGGGCTTAGCATCAAAGCTATGGTGCGGTTGTGGCCTTGATGGCAACGGGGACCGCTGTACTGATTTTTTGGTGGATCATAAGATACAAGGAAGTTTGGGTCTAGAAGACATGCTCTGTGAGGCAGGCCAGGGGGAATTCCAACTGAGGAGTTAGGTGGAGAGATAATATTGTGTCGGGCCAAGGAAGGGCCTTGCAATCGAAGCTATGGTGCGGTTGCAGCCTTGACGACAACAGGGACCGCCGTGCTGATTTTTTGGCGGATCGTAAGAGACGGGGAAGTTTGGTTCCGGGAGACATGCTCCATGAGGTGGGAAGGGGGAGTTCAACCTAGGGAGTTAGGGTGGAGAGATAAGATGGTGTCAAGGCCAAGGAAGGGCCTTGGCATCGGAGCTATGGTGCGGTTGTGGCCTTGATGGCAATGGGGACCGCCATGCTGATTTTTTGGCGGATCGTAAGAGATGGGGAAGTTTGGGCCCAGGAGAAATGCTCTGTGAAGTGGTCAAGGTGGGAATTTGACCTGGGGAGTTAGGATAGAGAGATAAGATGGTGTCAGGGGCAAGGAAGGGATTTAGCATCAAAGCTATGGTGCGGTTGCGGCTTTGACGGCAACGAGGACCGCCGTGCTGATTTTTGGGCGGATCGTGAGAGACAGGGAAGTTTGGGTCTGGGAGTCATGCTCTGTGAGGGAGCAATTGGGAATTCAACCTAGGTAGTTAGGGTGGAGAGATAAGATGGTGTTAGTGAAGGATTGTGAGGGTGCTACGCTAGCCAGAAAACAAAACTTTTCTGCCTCATATACCAAGATCTACTGCTAGTTACTAGTCACGGGATTACCACTAGATGCGTGGATGCAGTGAAAGATGACTCAATGTAGTCGTACGTGTCACAGTAGGCAGTGCAGTTGCGTGGTCGTCCGTCACATCAATCCCCTCGAGTGGTTCATCCCAGTGCTCCAGATGCAGCACCTCCGAGGTATCCCACATGCACAGGGAAGAAGCGATGCCCCTCCGGACTGCTAGGTCCACGAGAAACAGAAGGCGTGAGCGTGGGGATGGTGATGGCGACTGTCAAAGGTGTCCAACTGAAATGACCTTGATTTCCGCGAAGGGAAATCCACAGTGTCGGAGTGTAATATGACCATTTAAATCACATTACCCGATAACAGTTGAAATCCATAATCCATACATCGAACAAAAGAGTGCAAATAGAGGGAGTTACAATAACTTATTACATCGCCACTGGGCAAAATCAGAGTTCATGTAGCATAACAGTAAAAACTTGAGGTGCGGAAGCTTTCATCTTCTCTCCAACTTGAGCGTAGACATGAAACCCTCAATCGCTGTACTCCCCAGATGAGTACTCACTTCTTGAACCTGAAACCAAATTTTTAGTACGATTTGTACTGGCCACACTCCCATCCTATGCATTGCTTTATGGAAGTGGATGCAAAAAGAGGATATCTCAAAAGGTACCTATAAGGCTGGGGTTTTCCTAAGCATTATTCAAGTATTAAATATAATAAAACATTCAATGTTAAACACATTCCCATCCCCATCATCCATCTCTTTCCATGTCAGTAGCATCATCCCAACTCCTCCAACACTCTCAGACTCAAGTTGACAAGCCAACTCCCTCTTGGCTTGCCTCAGAGGCCCGCAGCCCTTAATCTGGCTCACGGCCGAAAATTACACTCAGGAGGAAGGTAGAACACTCCACTCTCTAGTCTGGTGCATGCGAAACATAGGAAAGGTCCATAGCCAAAGATTCGGCATATGTATTGATCAATCAATCATACACTCTACAGAGGTTTCACTAATCCACCAGATGACCATCATCGATGCACGTGCGCACCTAGATAGATTCCGGGCGCCTACTGCCATAGGCGATGCCACTCTACCATCCAGCACTGGATCACTGGAACTATGAAGAGAGCATGTATCTGCTCCCATAGAGGATGCCATGCCATGTACCCACTCCCGAAGGGGGTGCCATGATCGTCTCAGTAGGGTGTTAGCTCCATCCCATGCATATACCTTCCTATCACTTCTCGCCTAGCAGTAGTGGCATCGACCTATCCAGCGGTTCGGCCGTCTCCCCCCCATGGAGAGCGAGTGGAAAGCAAGAGATTCCTAGGTCCGGATACCAGCGCAATAGTTCCTAGATTTGACCAAACCGGGATATCTTCATTAGGGTTTATCTTTAACGTGCTACCACAGCACCTTCATCCCGGGCTCCACCTCTCAGAGGATCACACCCAAGGACCACCATCACATCTTAGTTAGCCCACCACAGGCTCCTCTCATGGGAATGTCCAGAACCATTCCCTGGCAAGACTTGCTCCAAAAGCTCGTCGTAGATCCCGGCTCGATCGACTCAACCCTCACCCTACTCCCTGCCGTAAACTCCACCCAAAACCCGGATACCACATCATCAGCTCACATGCCCATCTGAATCATCAACTCACACATCCAGCCTGGCACCCTCCAGGCCTTTCTCGGGTTCATCACGTCGCATCAAAATGTAAGCGAGTGAAGTATAGAAATTTAAATATAGCAGATAAGCAAGTGGCTATCATAACAGCGGGTAAGCAGGTGAATATTTACAACAAGGTAGGGCTCATCAAGTAAATAATCTATCATGCAGTCCTAGCACAGGCATAGCATTATAGCAACATGAATTTAAAGCACTAGCCATACTATAGTTGCCATGCGTAATGGGATCTACGAGGTTGGGTGGTGTGTGGCACCTTCACTGACGTAGCTGTCAGACTTCTCCTGGTAGTCACTGTCATCAGACTTGTCCTCGCTCGAGCCTGTAACGAGATTTAACGGTCGTGAAAGCGACCCCTATAGATTAGCACAAGGAACGATTGCAAAATAGAAGATCCAAATGCACTCAAACATAGCCTAGATAGATAGGGCTCAATTTATAGAAAATTTGGATATGTGGATCATAATTTTCTGAGCTCGTATGAATTAGTTATGAATTTTCAAAGATTTAATCATATTTTGAAAAAGAAAAAGGGCTTGAGGGTATGGTCGCGAGGGTACGGTCTCGAGGGGTATGGTCTCGAGGGTAAGGTCTTGAGGGTATGGTCTCAAGGGGTATGGTCTCGAGGGGTTGTTGATGCAAAATTATATATGCAAACACACCGGGCTAATACCCAAAATCGATATCCGGAGTGTGCCAGTCAATTTGACCTGTTAATCGACAAGGATGATAGATTTGAATAAAACCTGAATGAGACAACAGCGATACGCCCGGACGTGAAAGCTCAGATGATACTCGATAACTGTTGAACAGATCAGACGAGATGACAGCGATACGCCCGGACGTCAAAGCCTGAATCTTGCTCGGTAAAAGCGGAACCTGCAAGGCCGCCGGAGATCAAGTTGATGCAGCCCGTCGACTCTTGAAAGAACTCGTTGAAAAGGAAAAAGTACTGGTGAAGAAGTCGTCGAAAAGTAGATTGCTTGAAAAAGTAGATAAAAATAATAGGTTTGTTGTATTGATCATTTCTCTTTTTTTACATTGTCTCTCGGTACATATTTATACCCTGGTACTATGAGTCCTAAACAGACACAACAAAGTATTACCTAAACAAGTCTTATCTCTAAGGAATAAAAAATAACGACTCGTACCAAGGTCGGACTCAAAAATAAACTAATAATGTCATAAATATCGCCAGTTTCCTTATCCATTGCTTTACGATGAAACCTCTACCGGTACGCTCCTCATCTCTGTAGATTCCATCGGCAACCCATCAATAATGACTCAGACCTACTTTCCATGTCCTTCAGCTCCGCTTTCCATCGGCCACCATGCCTCAATCTCTATCGGCAACAGCCCTCTGGCTTCATCGGCAATGTACGAGATCAACATGTCCTTTATCGGCACTTACCCATCGGCAACCAGAAGCAACGCTGGAGAAGAACCACTCCCTTGCTGATCAGCACAGTTTTCGGTCCATATTGACACGTGTCAAAAAACGGTGTCAACAGGGGTATGGTATCAAGGACGGAAAAACTGCTCTGCTTCCACAGCGGTGCTCGGCCGGTGACGGCGGGGTTAATTATCCGGCGAGGGGCTGCTCCAGGACTTCGCTAACCCGTGCATCATCTTCAGGTCATCAAGGCGGACACAAAGGTGGTCATCAAGTCAGGAGCTTGGTTCCAGCGACGTGCTTTACGACGGACAGCGGCTCGAGGGTGACGGTGCTCGAGGTGTCAAACTCGAGGGTTGACGTATCAATGTGTCGATCTCAAGGGTCGGTTCGAGCACATGATCCATCTCGGACGAGATCGGCTCGAGCGCGGGGTTCCTCCTCGGTGATCGGCGGTGGGGAAACCTCGATTCCTGGTGCCACAATGGATCTTCAGCGCCATTAACCCGCCCATCAGTTTCAGGACTTCACGACGGTCACGTTGATGGGCTTCAGGGCGGCAGCTTTGCTTCCGGTGACGAGCTCTATGGCGAACGGTGGCTCGGTGGTGACGGCGCTTGATGTACACTTCACACCGAGTCACTCCAGCTCCAATTGGTGGCTTAGATGGGTGATTGGAGTCACGCAGCACCTGCCCGAGGTGCCGGCGATGACCAAAACACACGGCAGAGTCCACACGGGTAGCAACTCCCATGACGGAGCTCCGACAGGTCCTCAGTGCATGGCAACGGCACTCCGAGAGGGTCCACGGTCTCCATCTCCTTGCCCAATCGATGCGGCACATCACGGCGGAGGTTCCCAGCTTCTTCTTGCTCCTCGGGGTGGTCGGAGGTGGCAGGAAATGATGGTGAACGGCGGCGCTCTGGAGCGGCAACGCACTGACACATCGACGGCAAGGTGGTTTGGGTCAGTGCTCTGGCGAGGCAAGCGCAAAGCTAGGGTGCGCACGGAGTCCGTCTCATCAAGGCGACGCGGATCCGGGGTCAATGGAGGGCAGAGCTCAATGGAGAGGCGGCTGGGTTCACCGCGGCGGCGCTCCGTGCGTGGCGGCGGGCAAGGCGGTGCTCTGGTCCGGCATCCTCCCGATGCCGTGGTCCAAGGGGGCTTGGCTGGCCTCGTCCGTGTGTGCGGGTGTGTCCAGCGAGGTCGGTAGCGACCTGGGCCTACGCGCTCACAGCGGAGCGCCATGGCCAGCAGCACGGCGGAGGTCGAGAAGATGGCATGGCGGAGGTGCTCACCGATGTGGACGGGGATGAAGGCGCTGTACAAGTCCAAGCGGCTCCGGCTCGCGGTATTGCTCCTCCTTCCTGTTCCCGACGCAGCAACGGCGGCTCCGAGTCGGCGGCGACGGTCTTCTTCTCCAACTCCGGCGGTGGCTTCTTCTCCTTCCCTGACTCCTTTCTTCCCCCTTCCTCCACCTCTTCTCCAATTGAGGCTGGCAAGATGGAATTGAGCTCCACCAAAGTGGTGGCGGCGGCCTGGGAACCCTAGGGTGCCGAGATGCTTGCTTTATAGGGCGGACGCGGAGGTAGGTGGCCGGCGGACGGCCGATCACGGCTTCGGCTTGATCAAGCAGCCAAGGGATGTCTAGTTCAGCAGCTGAGGCTCGATCTGGGTCCATGGAGAAGCGAGGGAGGGCTAGGCAGTGCTGGGTGTCAAAGCTCTTTACGGTGGTAGCGTTCCTCCGCGGCGGCAGCGCAGGTGCGCGCGGAGAATCTCGCCTGCGACCGTGGGCACTTTGCGCGGGCTGGTCGGTCCAGGTGGCTTGCGGGCGCGCGTCGATGCGGGGTGACACGGGATCGAGCGGTCGGGGCGGGTTGCTTAGGGGCGACGCCGGGGAACAGTGCTGACGCGAGCGCGCGTGGTCGGTCGGGTGACCTCAGCGGGCGCGATGACATGTGGGTCCCGCTGCGGGACCCCATCGTCAGCGGCTGTGGCGGCTCGGTGCGGCACGCGGACGCGCGCTGCTCTTGCTGGGCCGTCGGCCTGGTTGGGCCGCGCAGCACGCGGTCGCGCGGGCGAGCATGGGCAGGCGAGCGCGGCTGGGCCGCCTTGCTAGGCTGGCCGCGCAGCGCGCGGTCACGCGGGCGAGCGCAGGCGCGCGTGCGGGCCGGGCTGGCTGGGTTGCTCGGGCCGGTTTCCTTTTCTTTTTCTTTTTCCTTTTCCTTTTCCTTTTTCATTTTCAAATACATTTTTATATATACTTATATATATACATATATATGTGGTGTGCTAAATTTGTGCAATAAAATAGTGAGCATACATGGCCCAAATAATGCTAGGGTATTATTCCCTTAATATTTATTTGTCAAAATAAATATTATGTTGCCATTTTTAATAATCATCACATAAACCAAATAAGAATCCAACTCACTCTTTTAATGCAACATGATGATTGAACTATAGAAACATTAAAACAAAACTATTGCAACATTAAAATCTAACATGTGAACATAGAGCATTGTTATGAGATGTTAATTAATTTGTAAACACTTGAATGCTATGCATGACATGCTAGGGTTGATGCATATATAAGGGGGTAGATGATGACATGTTGCACCACATCACTTAGGGTTTTGTCAAAAATTTTTGTAGTTTGGATTTTTGGGTTGTTACACCAACCCTCACCGCGCGCCCTACCCCTTGCTTATATAGGCATCCCCAATGAGCTCATGAGTTGGAGGCCCATTAGTAACCCTAAGCCTTGTCTAATTTGGGTCCAACCCGAATTAGGCTTCCAGCCCCTTAAGCGTGTGACCCTATGGGTTCACGCACACATTGACATGGGCCGAGTACTCCTACTTGCCCAATAGTTGACAATGGCCTCTAGCAAGGCATGACAACTCCTACGTGCACGCAAAGATCATATCAGATGAACCACTACGACCATATACAAGTTATTCCCTTTGCCACTCGATATATGGTTCAACTCATGGGTTAACACTTAACCCAAGCACGGCCATGCATTTGTTGATCCAATCACTTGAGTGATCCAGTGATATCTCTCTCGAGTAGAGAGGGGCAAATATCATCTTGATTGTCTATGTCTCATAGCATGCTTCCCGACCACCCGAAGACCAACTTTATAACTACCCAGTTACGGAGTAGCATTTGACAGTCCCTAAGTAGGCCGTTTCACATCTTGAGTACATACCAAAATCTCATGTTTAGGCTGTGGAAGAGCCTTTGTCAAAGGATCTGCTATATTCAAATCCATATGTATTTTGCACAGTTTGATCTCTTCTTGTTTCACAAACTCTCGAATGAGATGAAACTTTCAGAATACATGTTTGTTCTTCTGGTGATCCCTAGGCTGCTTAGCCTGTGCAATTGCCCCATTGTTATCACAATGTAAATTCAATGGGCCCAACGCATTTGGAAACACACCAAGATCAATGAGGAACCTCCTCAACCAGACACCTTCCTTTGCAGCGCCAGAAGCTGCAATGTACTCGACTTCTATTGTAGAATCAGACACCGTCTCCTGCTTGGAACTTTTCTAGCTAACTACACCACCATTTATTGTGAACACAGAACCTGATTTAGATAGTGAATCATCCCTGTCAGTTTGGAAGCTAGCATCGGTGTAACAGTTTACAACGAGCTCCTCCTCACCTCCATAGATTAGGAACACATCCTTAGTCCTTCGTAAGTACTTAAGAATGTTTTTAACCAACGTCCAGTGACTCTCACCAGGATTGGCTTGATACCTGCTCACAACACTTAGAGCATAGGCTACATCTGGATGAGTACATATCATGGCGTACATGATGGAACCAACTGCCGAAGCGTATGGAACCTTACTCATGCGGTTGCGCTCAGCATCAGTGGAAGGACACTGCTTATCATTGTAGCGCACACCATGTGACACAGGCAAGAACCCTTTCTTGGACTGTTCCATGTTGAACCACTTCAACATCTTGTCAATGTAAGTACCCTGGCTTAATCTTATCAGCCTTCTTGACCTATCTCTATAGATCTTAATGCCCAAGATGTATGTTGCTTCTCCTAAATCCTTCATAGAAAAACTATTATTCAGTGAAGTCTTTACAGATTGCAACATAGGAATATCATTCCCATTCAATAGTATGTCATCCACATACAAGATCAGAAATACAACAGCGCTCCCACTTTCCTTCTTGTAGACACAAGGTTCTTCTTCATTCTGACGAAAGCCAAACCCTTTGACGACCTTATCAAAACGAAGATTCCAACTCTGAGATGCTTGCTTTAACCCATAAATAGATTTCTTAAGCTTGCATATCTTTCCAGCATTATTAGGATCAACAAAACCTTCGGGCTGTATCATATACACGTCCTCTTCTAAATACCCATTTAGAAAGGCTATTTTAACATCCATCTACCATATCTCATAATCGAAATATGCAGCAATTGCTAGAATGATCTAGATAGATTTAAGCATCGCTACCGGTGAGAATGTCTCATCATAGTCAACCCCTTGAACTTGCTGAAAACCCTTTGCGACAAGCCGAGCTTTATAGACATGAACATTTTCGTCCATATCCTTCTTCTTCTTGAAGATCCATTTGCACTCAATGGGTCTAACCCCATCAGGCGGGTCAACCAAGTTCCAAACTTGATTGTCTCCCATGGAATCTATCTTGGATCTCATGGCACTTTGCCATTTCTTGGAATCTGGATCCATCATAGCTTTCGCATAATCCACGGGTTCATCATCGTCTAACAATAACAAATCCCCACGCGATGCATGAAGTCTTGCTGATCTTTGTAGTTGTGGCGGTGTCTCCACTGCCATGGGTGTCTCAACTTGCTCTACTACAATAGCATCACTCGTACAGTCAGTCCCTACTGGCTCATCTTGAACTTCTTCAAGATACAACTTTTGTCCATTCTTTTCTATTTTGAGAAACTCTTTTTCTAAGAAAACACCATTTCAAGTAACAAACACTTTGCCCTCTGTCCGGTTATAGACATAATACCCTAAAGTTCCTTTGGATATCCCACGAAAAAACATTTGTCCAATTTGGGTGTTAGTTTATCTGATATAAGTCATTTGACATAAACTTCACAACCCCAAATTTTCAGAAAGGACAAACTGGGTCTCTTACTAGTCCACGTCTCATATGGTGTCTTAACTATGGACTTAGATGGTACCCTATTAATGTGAAAGTGGCTATTTCTAGAGCATATCCCCAAAACAATAAAGGTAGGTCCGACTGGCTCATCATAGACCGAACCATGTCCAACAAGGTCCGATTACGTCATTCAGACACGCCGTTTCTCTGAGGTGTTCCGGGTGGCGTAAGCAGTGGAACAATTCCACAACTCTTAAGATGATTGCTAAACTCGTGACTTAGATATTCGCCTCCATGATCAGATCACAAGGCCTTGATCTTCTTGCCATGTTGATTCTCTACTTCATTCTAAAATTCTTTGAACTTTTCAAATGTTTCAGACTTATGCTTCATTAGGTAGACATATCCATATCTACTAAAGTCATCGGTAAAAGTTATGAAGTATTGAAATCCTCCTCTAGCTGTCGTGCTCATTGGTCCACATACATCAGTATGTACAAGTTCTAACAAGTCAGATGCCCTCTCAGGAAATCCTTTGAATGGCGCCTTGGTCATCTTGCCTAGCAAGAAAGCCTCATATGTCTCATATGATTCAAAATCAAATGAAGTTAGAAGACCATCATCATGGAGCCTCTTCATGCGATTCTCACTTATATGACCGAAGTGACAATGCCACATATAGGTAGGACTTCACTCATTAAGCCAAGGCCGTTTAGTAGTAACATTACAGACACGTGCATCATCAAGATTTAAAATAAATAATCCATTCAGAATAGATACAAAAGCCACAAACATGTCATTCTTAGAGATCACACAACCATTGTCTTTACTCGCAAAAGAATAACCATCCTTCATCAAACATGAAGGTGATATAATGTTTCAACTTAAGTTAGGAACAAAATAATAATTATTCAATTCCATGACAAATCCTGATGGCAGGTGAAGTTGCATCGTCCCGACGGTCAATGCAGCAACACTTGCATTGTTTCCCACACGAAAGTCAACCTCTCCCTTTTCCACGCTTCTACTTCTTATCATTCCCTGCATCGTATTGCAAATATGAGCAACCGATCCGGTATCAAATACCCAGGAATTGATATATGAGTTAGCGAGAAAAATGTCTGTAACATGAACGACAAGGGTACAAGTAGTAGTAATACCTTTACCGCCGCCATCCTTCTCTAAGGACGCCAAGTAATCATTGCAATTCCTTTTCTAGTGACCTTTTCCCTTGCAATAAAAGCAGTCTGAATTTGCAGATGGTCCAGCCTTAACAGTAGATAGGTTTGGCTTAGAGATCTCATCTATAGCCTTGCCCTTCTTCTTGCCCCACCTCTTAAACCGAGGTCTATTCTGGACCGCCAACACTTGGCTACTGCTGGCACCTTTCTTGATATCAGCTTCTGCTATTTTCAGCAGACCACACAGTTCACTCAAGCCTCTCTCCGCTCCATGCATATGGTAGTTCGAGATGAAGTTTCCATAGCTGGGCAGAAGAGATGAGAGAATAAAATTAGTGGCCAACTCTTGGCTGATTGGGAAGCCTAGCTTCTCCAACCTTTGAGTGTAACCAACCATCTTGATTACGTGTGGTCCTACTGTTGCGCCCTCTGCAAGCTTGGTTTCCACAAGCGCCCTAGAGACATTGAACCTTTCAGTCCTGGCCTACGTGTGGAACATCTCCTCAAGCACCGCGATCATATCGTTCACTGAGTGATTATTATTGAAATGCATCTACAGATCAGGTTCCATACAAGCAAGCATAAGGCAACTCACTTCAAGATCAGCATCGCATGCTTTCTTGTAAGCGGCTCTTTCAGCAGCAGGTGCATTTTCACCAGGCTCATCTGGTAATGGGGTGTCTAGAATATCTTCCTTTTTCTTAGCCCCGAGAATAATTCTCAGGTTGCAGATCCAATCCGTGTAATTTTTTCCATTGAACTTATCTTTCTCAAGAATTGTACGCAAAGAAAACGGTTGATTGCAATCGGCCATCTATAACAAAAGTAATGCAAAATACTAAGACAATGTATCCATGAAGGAGTAAATTATATCAAATAGAATATACTCCCACTAAAATCAATATCCCTTAATTGATACTTAGTGATTCAAGACCCACAACTAACATCCCGACCAGTGAGCTTTAGCATCACCGCTGGTCGGTATGGTAGATCGGTAAGCAACACCTTGCTAATCATGTCTCATATGACTCTTGTTGTTGGGCTAGCATCCCTATGCCAAGCACTCAACCTTTCCATGCTTCAAGATCCGTAACCATTAGGATGACCTTGTTCAAGTAACCAGACCTTCTTGCAGTAAGTATCCGATACGAACGTGCCTAGTCGAGGAAAACCAGTGGCACCCTAATTTCATAGACCCACCACCGATTGTACAAGACTTATGATAGTGCAAGGTTTGGGGAAGCATCTAACTTAAACATTTCTAAGGGATCGTTCTACTTCACTACCGCACTCATGTAGACAAAACATAATAGCATGTGAAAGTAGAACAAATAATGAGAATCACATTCACACATAGTGACATGGTACAGCCCTTTAATGAATGGTGATCTCCATCTCCATCATCTTGCCCATCATGGTGATCTCCATTTCCACGATCCATTGTGCCATCCTTCTTGTGATAAGTCCTTCAAGAACTATCTTATCGTAGACTATACTAATTACATAGTCGCTTAAACACAAGATGGCGCGCAGGCCAATACATCAAATGGCAACACATATGGCTCTAGTCATATTGCTTACATGACATGCAGGCCATGAAAGAATTACACACATACACATGGGCCATACCAATTCACAACATACCCAGCAAAAATAAGTTAGGCATAGAACGATTCTATGCGCTACGATAGGTAGCAACGGTGGTCCCTCTATTTTCACTAGATCAATCTCATTGATCTATGCCCAACATGTATGGTCTTACATGTATCAGTTAACTCAGATGGCGGATTAAACCGACCGGTATGAGTAGATCGTTACACGGCCATGCATCAAGAGCACGAAAACAGATTGAGTTTCCATCTACTACCCCGTTTCACAATTGATCTAATCAAACTGTGCAACCAAGACTAGCAGATCGCATCTACTATCTCTGCATATCATCTATATGCCGTCAACCGAACCTATAACGAGCAGCTACGGCTCTGATACCACTGAAGGGTTGTGAGGGTGCTACGCTAGCCAGAAAACAAAACTTTTCTACCTCATAAACCAGGATCTACTGGTAGTTACAGGTCACAGGATTATCACTAGACGCGCGGATGCAGCGAAAGATGACTTGATGTAGTCATACGCGTCGCAGCAGGCAGTGCAGTTGCGTGGTCATCTGTCTCGTCAATCCCCTCGCGCGGTTCGTCCCAGTGCTCCAGATGCAGCACCTCCGAGGTATCGCACACGTATAGGAAAGAAGCGATGCGCCTCCGGACTACTAGGTCTGCGAGGAACAGAAGGCGCGAGTGTGGGGACGGCGATGGCGGCTATCAAAGGTGTCCAACCCTCACCGCGTGCCCTACCCCTTGCTTATATAGGCGTCCCCAATGAGCTCACGAGTTGGAGGCCCATTAGTAACCCTAAGCCTTGTCTAATTCGGGTCCAAGCCAAATTAGGCTTCCAGCCCCTTAAGCGTTTGACCCTATGGGTTCACGCACACATTGACATGGGCCGAGTACTCCTACTCGTCCAATAGTTGACAGCGGCCTCACATGTGCCCAAATTATTAGTTTGACATCTCCATGTCCATGGCTTGTGAAACATAGCCATCAACTAATACATGCGTTGGTCTAATATTCAAGTGTGTTCCCACAAGAACGTCGACCAGGGACAACTTTAGAATAACCATTCAAGTAATTGAGTTCCACAAACAATTCACATAATTGCCAATCAATACAAGTTGTCTATAATGGATATTCAATAAACACTTTATTGATCATGGATACAATCGGAATATCATCATCTCATGATTAGCTCTAGGGCATATTCCCAATAGTCAGGGCCAAGGAAGGGCCTTGGCATCGGAGCTATGGTGCGGTTGCGGCCTTGATGGCAATGGGGACCGCCATGCTAATTTTTTGGCGAATCATAAGAGATGGGGAAGTTTGGGTCCAGGAGACATGCTCCATGAAGTGAGAAAGGGGGGAATTTGACCTGGGGAGTTAGGATAGAGAGATAAAATAGTGTCAGGGGCAAGGAAGGGATTTGGCATCAAAGTTATGGTGGGTTGCGGCCTTGACAGCAACGGGGACCGTCGTGCTGATTTTTCATTGGATCATAAGAGACGGGAAAGTTTGGGACTGGGAGACATGCTCTGTGAGTCAGGCAAGGGGGAATTCAACCTGGGGAGTTAGGGTGAAGACATAAGTTGGTGTCAGGACCATGGAAGGGCCTTGGGATCAAAGCTATGGTGCCGTTGCGGCCATGACGGCAATGGGGACCGCGGTGCTGATTTTTCGATGGATCATAAGAGATGGGGAAGTTTGGGTCCAGGACACATGCTCCACGAGGCGAGCAAAGGGGAATTTGACCCGAGGAGTTAGGGTGGAGAGGTAATATGGTGTCAGAGCTAAGTTAGGGCCTTGGCATCAAAGCTATGGTGCGGTTGCAGCCTTGACGGCAACGAGGACCACCATGCCGATTTTTTAGTGGATCATAAGAGACGAGGAAGTTTGGGTCTAGGAGACATGCTCCGCGAGGCGGGCATTGGAGGAATTCAACTCAGGAGGTTAGGGTGGAGAGATAAGATGGTGTTAGGGCCAAGGAAGGGCTTGGTATCAAAGCTATGGTGCTGTTGTGGCCTTGACGGCAACAGGGACTGCCGTGCTGATTTTTTGGTGGATCATAAGAGACGGGGAAGTTTGGGTCCGGGAGACATGCTTTGTGAGGCGGGCAAGGGGGGATTTGACCTAGGGAGTTAGGATGAAGAGATAAGATGGTGTTAGGGCCAAGGAAGGGCCTTGGCAGTGAAGCTATGTTGTGGTTGCGGCTTTGATGGCAATGGGGACCGCCGTGCTGATTTTTTGGCGGATCGTAAGAGATGGGGAAGTTTGGATCTGGGAGACATGCTCTGCGAGGTGGGCAATGGGGAATTCGACCTTGGGAGTTAGGGTGGAGAGATAATATGGTGTCAGGGCTGAGTAAGGGCCTTGGCATCAAACCTGTGGTGCGGTTGCGACCTCGATGGCAACGGGGACCGTCGTGCTTATTTTTCGGTGGATTGCAAGAGACGGGGAAGTTTGGGTCTGGGAGACATGCTCCGTGATGCAGGCAAGGGTGGAATTCAACCCGCAAAGTTAGGGTGAAGAGATAAATAGTGTCAGGGCTAAGGAAGGGCCTTGGACTTGAAGCTATGGTCCGGTTGTGGCCTTAGCAACGGGGATCGCCGTGCTGATTTTTCGACGGATCGTAAGAGATGGGGAAGTTTAGGTCTGGGAGACATGCTCCATGAGGTGAGCAAGGGGGAATTTGACTCAGGAAGTTAGGGTGGAGAGATAATATGGTGTAAGGGCTAAGTAAGGGCCTTGGTATCAAACTTATGGTGCGATTGCGGCCTCAACAGCAATGGGGACCGTCGTGCTTTTTTTCGACGGATTATAAGAGGGGGGAAGTTTGGGTCTAGGAGACCTGCTCCGTGAGGTGGGCAAGGGGGAATTTGATCCAAGGAGTTAGGATAGAGAAATAAGATGGTGTGAGGGGTGAGGAAGGGCCTTGGCATCAAAGCTATGGTGTGGTTGCGGCCTTGACGGCAACGGGGTGTGCCGTGCTGATTTTTTGGTGGATCATAAGAGACGGGGAAGTTTGGGTCCGGGAGACAGGCTCTGTGAGGCGAGCGAGGTGAGAATTCAACCCAAGGAGTTAGGGTGGAGAGATAAGATGGTCTCAGGGCTAAGGAAGGGCCTTGGCATCATAGCTATGGTGTGGTTGCGGCCTTGATGACAATGGGACCGCCACACTGATTTTTTCGCGGATCGTAAGAGACAAGGAAGTTTGGGTCCGGGAAACATGCTTTGCGAGGTGGGAAAGGAGTGAATTCAACTCAGGGAGTTAGGGTGAAGAGATAAGATGGTGTTAGGCCAAGGAAGGGCTTGGCATCGCAGCTATGGTGTGGTTGCGGCCTTGACAGCTACGAGGACCGCCATGTTGATTTTTTGGCGGATCATAAGAGACGGGGAAGTTTGGGTCCGGGAGACATGCTCCGTGAGGCGGGCATGGGGGAATTTGAACCGAGGAGTCAAGGTCAAGAGATAAGATGGTGTCAGGATCAAGGAAGGGCCTTGGCATTGGAGCTATGGTGTGGTCGTGGCCTTGACGGCAATGGGACCACCATGCTGATTTTTTGTTAGATCATAAGAGATGGGGAAGTTTGTGTCCAGGAGACATGCTCCGCAAGGTGGGAAGGGGTAATTTGACCCATGGAGTTAGGTTAGAGAGATAAGATGGTGTCAGGGGTAAGAAAGGCCCTTGGCATTGAAGCTATGGTGCAGTTGCGGCCTTGACGGGAATGGGGACCAACGTGCTGATTTTTCGACGGATATAAGAGGTGTGTTCAGGATACATGCTCTCTAAGTTAGGCTAGGAGAAATTCAATCTAGGGAGTTAGGGTGGATAGATAAGATGGTGTCACAGCTGTGGAAGGGCCTTGGCATTGAATTAATGGTGCCATTGCGGCCTTGACTTCAACAGGGACCGCCGTGCTGATTTTTCGGTGGATCGTAAGAGATGGGGCAGTTTGGGTCCGAGGCGAGGGGGCAAGGTGGAATTCAACCCTTGGAGTTAGGGTGTAGAGGTAAGATGGTGTCAGGGTCAAGGAAGGGCCTTGGCATCAGAGCTATGGTGTAGTTGCGGCCTTGACGGCACTGTGGACCTCCATGCCGATTTTTCGGTGGATTGTAAGAGACAGGGTAGTTTGGGTCCAGGAGACATGCTTTGAGAGGTGGCCAAGGGGGAACTTAACCTAGGGAGTTAGAGTAGAGAGATAAGATGCTGTCAGGGGTGAGGAAGGGCCTTGGCATCAAAGCTGTGGTGTGGTTGTGGCCTTAAGGGCAACGGGTACCGCCGTCCTGATTTTTCGATGGATCGTAAGAGAAGGGGAAGTTTGGGTCCGGGAGACATGCTCCACCAGGTGGGCAAGGGGGAATTTGACCTATAGATTAGGATAGAGAGATAAGATGGTGTCAGGGCCAAGGAAGGGCCTTCGCATCAAAGCTATAGTGCGGTTGCGGCCTTGATGGTAACGAGGACCACCGTACTGAATTTTGGTGGATCATAAGAGACAGAGAAGTTTGGGTCCGGTAGACATGCTCCGCGTGGCGGGCAAGGGGGAATTCAACCCAAGAGGTTAGGGTGGAGAGATAAGATGGTGTTAGGGAAGAGGAAGGGCCCTGGCATCAAAGTTATGGTGCGGTTGCAGCCTTGACGACAACAGCGTCTGCCATGCTGATTTTTTGGCGGATCGTAAGAGACGAGGAAGTTTGGGTCTAGGAGACGTGCTTCGGAAGGTGGGCATGGGGGAATTTAACCCAAGGAGTTAGGGTAGAGATATATGATGGTGTCAGGGGTGAGAAATGGCCTTGGCATCAAAGCCATGGTGGGGTTTCTGCCTTGATGGCAACGGATACCGCCGTGCTGATTTTTTGGCGAAATGTAAGAGACGGGGAAGTTTGGATCCGGGAGACAAGCTCTGCGAGGCGGGCAATGGGAGAATTTGACCCAGGGAGTTAGGGTGGGGATATAAGATGGTTTTAGGGTCGAGGAAGGGCCTTGGCATCGAAGCTATGGTGTGGTCACGGCCTTGATGGCAACGGGTACCACCGTACTAATTTTTTGGCGGATCATAAGAGACAGGGAAGTTTGGGTCCGGAAGATAGGCTCTGTGAGGCAGGCAAGGGGAATTCATCCCAAGGACTTAGGGTGGAGATATTAGATGGTGTCAGGGCTGAGGAAGGGCCTTGGCATCGAAGCTATTGAGCAGTTGTGGCCGTAATGGCAACGGGGATCGCCGTGCTGGTTTTTTGGTGGATCGTAAGAGACGGGGAAGTTTGGGTCCGAGAGACATGCTCTACGAGGCGGGCAAGGGGGAATTCAACCCAGAGAGTTAGGGTGGAGAGATAAGATGGTGTTAGGGGTGAGGAAGGGCCTTGGCATCAAAGCTATAGTACGGTTGTGGCCTTGACGGCGACAGGGACCGCCATACTAATTTTTCAGCGGATCATAAGAGACGGGGAAGTTTGGGTCCGGGAGACATGCTCCGCGAGGTGGGCATGGGGGTAATTTGACCCTTGGAGTTTGGATAGAGAGATGAGATGGTGTCAGAGGCAAGGAAGGTTCTTGGCATCAAACCTATGGTGCAGTTGCGGCCTTGACGGCAACGGGGACCACCGTGGTAATTTTTTGGCGGATCATAAGAGACGGGGAAGTTTGGGTTCAGGATACATGCTCTCCAAGTCAAGCAAGGGGGAATTCAATCTAGGGAGTTAGGGTGGAGATATAATATGGTTTTAGGGCCATGGAAGGGCCTTGGCATAGAATCTATGGTGCTGTTGTGGCCTTGATGACAACGGGGACAGCCGTGCTGATTTTTCAGCGGATCAAAAGAGACAGGGAAGTTTGGGTTCAGGAGACATGCTCCATGAGGCGGGCATGGGGGAATTGGACCTGAGGAGTTAGGGTGGAGAGATAAGATGGTGTCAGGGCTAAGGAAGGGCCTTGACATCAAAGCTATGGTGCGGTTGCGGCCTTGATGGCAACGAGGACCGCCGTGTTGATTTTTTGTGGGTTATAGGAGACGGGGAAGTATGGGTCCAGGAGACATGCTCGACAAGGTGGGCAAGGGGAGAATTTGACCCAAGAGGTTAGGGTGGAGAGATAGGATGGTTTTAGGGCTAAGGAAGGGCCTTGGCATCAAAGTTATGGTGCGGTTATGGCCTTGACGGCAACGGCGATGGCAATGCTGATTTTTTGGCGGATCATAAGAGACGAGGAAGTTTGGGTCCAGGAGATGTGCATCGCGAGGCAAGCAAGGGGGAATTTAACCCACAGAGTTAGGGTAGAGAGATAAGATGGTTTTAGGGGTGAGGAAGGGCCTTGGCATCAAAGCTATGGTGTGGTTGCGGCCTTGATGGCAACGAGTATCGCCGTCCTGATTTTTTAGCGGATCATAAGAGACGTGGAAGATTGGGTCCAGGAGACATGCTACACGAGGCGGGCTAGGGGAATTTGACCTAGAGAGCTAGGGTACAAAGATAATATTGTGTTAGGGGTGAGGAAGGGCCTTGGCATTGAAGCTATGGTGCGGTTAGGGCCTTGACGGCAACAGGGACCGCCGTGCTGATTTTTCAGCGGATCATAAGAGACGAGGAAGTTTGGGTCCGGGAGACATGCTCCGCAAGGCGAGCAAGGGGGAATTTGACTCAGGGAGTTAAGGTGCAGAGATATGATGGTGTCAGGGCCCAGAAAGGGCCTTGGCATCGAAGCTATGGTGCAGTTGCGGCCTTGACGGAAACGGGGACCGCCGTGCCGATTTTTCGGCGAATCATAAGAGATGGGGAAGTTTGGGTCCGGGAGACAAGTTCTGCGATGCGAGCAAGGGGGGAATTTGACCCAAGGAGTTAGGGTGCAGATATAAGATGGTGTTAGGGCCAAGGAAGGGCCTTGGCATCAAATCTATGGTGCGGTTGCGGCCTCGATGGCAACGGGTACTATCGTGCTGATTTTTCAGCGGATCATAAGAGACAGGGAAGTTTGGGTCTAGAAGACATGCTCCACCAGGTGGGCAAGGGGGAATTTGACTTAGGGACTTAGGCTAGAGGGATAAGATGGTGTCAGGGCTGAGGAAGGGCCTTGGCATTGAAGCTAGTGTGCAGTTGCGGCCTTGACGACAACGGGGATCGCTGTGCTGATTTTTTGGCGGATCGTAAGAGACGGGGAAGATTGGGTCTGGGAGACATGCTCCCGAGGCGAGCAATGGGGAATTTGAGTCAAGGAGTTAGTATGAAGAGATAAGATGGTGTCAGGGTTGAGGAAAGGCCTTGGCATCAATGCTTTGGTGCGGTTGCAGCCTTGATGGCAACAGGTACCGCCATGCTAATTTTTCGGCGGATCGTAAGAAACGGGGAAGATTGGGTCTGGGAGACAAGCTCTGCGAGGCGGGCAAGGGGGGAATTTGACCCAGGGGGTTAGGGTGGAGATATAAGATGGTGTCAAGGCTGAGGAAGGGCCTTGGCATCAATGTTGTGGTGCGGTTGCGACTGGCAACAGGTACCGCCGTGCTGATTTTTCGGCGGATCGTAAGAGACGGGGAAGATTGGGTCTGTGAGACAAGCTCTGTGAGGTGGGCAAGGGGGAATTTGACACAGGGAGTTAGGGTGGAGATATAAGATGGTTTCAGGGCTGAGGAAGGGCCTTGGCATCAATGCTGTGGTGCGATTGCGGCCTTGATGGCAACAGGTACCACCATGCTAATTTTTCGGCGGATCGTAAGAGACGGGGAAGATTGGGTCTAGGAGACATGCTCCGCGAGGCAAGCATGGGGGAATTTGACCTAGGGAGTTGGTTTGAAAAGATAAGATGGTGTCAGGGCCAAGGAAGGGCCTTGGCCTGGAAGCTATGGTGCGGTTGTGGCCTTGATGGCAACGGGTACCGTCGTGCTGATTTTTCGGCGGATCGTAAGAGACAGGGAAGTTTGGGTCCAGAAGACATGCTCTGTGAGGCAGGCAACAGGGGAATTTGACACAGGGAGTTAGGGTGGAGAGATAAGATGCTGTCAGGGCTAAGGAAGGGCCTTGGCATCGAAGCTATGGTGCAGTTGCGGCCTTGATGGTAACAGCGACCGCCGTGCTAGTTTTTTGGTGGATTGTAAGAGACGGGAAAGTTTGGGTCTTGAAGACATGCTCTATGTGGCAGGGAATTTGACCCGGGGAGTTAGGGTGGAGAGATAAGATGGTGTCAGGGCTCTGGAAGGGCCTTGGCATAGAATCTATGGTGTCATTGCGGCCTTGACGGTAACAGGGATGACCGTGCTAATTTCTCGACGGATCAAAAGAGACGGGGAAGTTTGGGTCTAGGAGACATGCTCCATGAGGCGGTCAAGGGGGAATTGGACCTAGGGAGTTAGGGTGGAGAGATAAGATGGTGTCAGGGCTGAGGAAGGGCCTTGGCATCAAAGCTATGGTGCTATTGCAGCCTTGACAGCAATGAGGACCGCCGTGTTGATTTTTTGGTGGATCATAAGAGAAGGCGAAGTTTGGGTCCGGGAGACATGCTCTGCGAGGCGGGCAAGGGAGAATTTGACACAAGAGGTTAGGGTAGAGAGATAAGATGCTGTTATGGTGCTATTGCGGCCTTGACGGCAATGGGGACAGCCGTGCTAATTTTTTGGCGGATCGTCAGAGACGATGAAGTTTGGGTCCAGGAGATGTGCATCATGAGACGAGCAAGGGGGGATTTAACTTGAGGACTGAGGGTAGAGAGATAAGATGGTGTCAGGGGTGAAGAAGGGCCTAGGCATCAAAGCTATCGTGCGGTTGCGGCCTTGATGGCAACGGGGACCGTCGTGCCAATTTTCCGGTGAATCATAAGAGACGGGGAAGTTTGGGTCCGGGAGACAAGTTCTGCGAGGTGGGAAAGGGGGAATTTGACCCAAGGAGTTAGGGCACAGATATAAGATGATGTCATTGCCAAGGAAGGGCCTTGGCATCGAAGCTATGGTGCCATTGCAGCCTTGACGGCAACGGGTACCGCTGTGCTGATTTTTCGGCGGATCGTAAGAGACAGGGAAGTTTGGGATCGGAAGACATGCTAAAGCCAGGCGGGCAAGGGGGAATTTGACCTGAGGAATTAGGGTAGAGAGATAAGTTGGTGTCAGGGCTAAGGAAGGGCCTTGGCATTGAAGCTATGGTACAGTTGCGGCCTTGACGGCAACGGGGACCGTCGTGCTAATTTTTTGGTGGATCGTAAGAGACGGGGAAGATTGGGTCCAGGAGACATGCTCCGCGAGGCGGGCTAGGGGAATTTGACCTGGAGAGTTAGGGTACAGAGATAAGATGGTGTTAGGGGTGAGGAAGGGCCCTGGCATTGAAGCTATGGTGCGTTTGTGGCCTTGACAGCAACGGGGACCGCCGTGCTAGTTTTTTGGCGGATCATAAGAGACGGGGAAGTTTGGGTCCGGGGGACATGCTCCGTGTGGGGAACAAGGGGGTATTTGACCCGGGGAGTTAGTGTGAAGAGATAAGATGCTGTCAGGGCCAAGGAACGGCCTTGGCATCGAAGCTATGGTGTGGTTGCGGCCTTGACGGCAACGGAGACCGCCGTGCTGATTTTTCGGCGGATCATAAGAGACGGGGAAGTTTGGGTCCGGGAGACAAGCTCTGCGAGGCGGGAAAAGGGGAATTTGACCCAGGGAGTTAGGGTGGAGATATAAGATGGTGTCAGGGCTGAGGAAGGGCCTTGGCATTGAAGCTATGGTGCAGTTCTAGCCTTGATGGCAATAGGTACTGGCGTGCTAATTTTTCGGTGGATCGTAAGAGATGGGGAAGATTGGGTCCAGGAGACATGCTCCATGAGGCGGGTAGGGGGAATTTGACCTGGAGAGTTAGGGTATAGAGATAAGATGGTGTTAGGGGTGAGGAAGGGCCTTGGAATTGAAGCTATGGTGCTGTTGCGGCCTTGACAGCCACAAGGACCGCCGTGCTGATTTTTTGGCGGATCGTAAGAGACGGGGAAGTTTGGGTCAGGGAGACATGCTCCATGAGGTGAGCAAGGGAGAATTTGACCCAGGGAGTTAGGTTGTGGAGATAAGATGGTGTCAGGGCTGAGGAAGGGCCTTGGCATTGAAGCTATGCTGCGGTTGCGGCCTTGACGGCAACGGAGACTGCCGTGCTAATTTTTTGACAGATCAAAAGAGACGGAGAAGTTTGGGTCTGAGAGACAAGCTCTACCAGTCAGGCAAGGGGGAATTTTATCTAGGGAGTTTGGGTGGAGATACAACATGGTGTTAGGGCCGAGGTGTTAGGGCCGAGGAAGGGCCTTGGCATCAAAGCTATGGTGCGGTTGCGGCCTTGATGGCAATGGGTACAGCCGGGCTTATTTTTCGGCGGATCATAAGAGACAAGGAAGTTTGATTCCGGAAGACGTGCTTTGTGAGGTAGGCAAGGGGGAATTTGACACGAGGAGTTAGGGTGGAGAGATAAGATCTTATCAAGGCTGAGGAAGGGCCTTGGCATCAAAGCTATGGTGTAATTGCGGCCTTAAAGGCAACGGGGACCGTCGTGCTGGTTTTTTGACGGATCATAAGAGACGGGAAAGTTTGGGTCTGGGAGACATGCTCTACAAGGCAGGCAAGGGGGAGTTTGACCCAGGGAGTTAGGGTAGAGAGATAAGATGGTGTCAGGGCCATGGAAGGGCCTTGACATAGAATCTATGGTGCTGTTGCGGCCTTGACGGCAACGGGGATAACCGTGCTGATTTTTCGGTGAATCGAAGGAGACGGGGATGTTTGGGTCCAGGAGACATGCTCCATGAGGCGGGCAAGGGGGAATTAGACCCAAGGAGTTAGTGTGGAGAGATAAGATGGTGTCAGGGCTGACATAGGGCCTTGGCATCAAAGCTATGGTGCGGTTGCGGCCTTGACAGCAACGAGGACCTCCGTGTTGATTGTTTGGTGGATCATAAGAGATGGGGAAGTTTGGGTCCGGGAGACATGCTCTGCGAGGTGGGCAAAGGGAAATTTGACACAGGAGGTTATGCTGGAGAGGTAAGATGGTGTTAGGGCTAAGGAAAAGCCTTGGCATCAAAGTTATGGTGCTATTGCAGCCTTGACGGCAACAGCGATAGCCGTGTTGATTTTTTGGTGGATCATAAGTGATGATGAAGTTTGGGTCCATGAGATGTGCTTCATGAGGTGGGCAAGAGAGGAATTTAAATCAAGGAGTTAGGGTGGAGAGATATGATGGTGTCAGGGGTGAGGAAGGGCCTTGGCATCGAAGCTATGGTGTGGTTGCGGCCTTTACGCCAACGGGGACCGCCATGCTGATTTTTTGCGGATCGTAAGAGACGGGGAAGTTTGGGTCCAGGAGACATGCTTTCGCGAGGTGGGCAGATGGAATTTGACCTGGAAAGTTATGGTAGAGAGATAAGATGGTGTTAGGGGTGAGGAAGGGCCTTGGCATCGAAGCTATGGTACGTTTGCGGCCTTGACGGCAACGGGGACCGTCGTGCTGATTTTTCGACGGATCATTAGATACGGGGAAGTTTTGGTCCGGGAGACAGGCTCTGAAAGGGGGCAAGGGGGAATTCCACCCAGTAAGTTAGGGTGGAGAGGTAAGATGGTGTCATGGTCAAGGAAGGGTCTTGGCATCGGAGCTATGGTGTGGTTGCGGCCTTGACGGCAATGGGGACCGCTATGCTGATTTTTTGGCAGATCGTATGAGATGGGGAAGTTTGGGTCCAGGAGACATGCTCCACGAGGTGGGCAAGGGAAAATTTGACTCATGGAGTTAGGATAGAGAGATAAGATGGTGTCAGGGGCAAGGAAGGGCCTTGCTATTAAAGCTATGGTGTAGTTTTGGCCTTAACAACAACGGGGATAGCCGTGCTGATTTTTTGGTAGATCAAAAGAGACAGGGAAGTTTGGGTCCAGTTGACATGCTCCACGAGGCGAGCAAGGGGAAACTAGACCTGGGGAGTTAGGGTGGAGAGATAAGATGGTGTCAGGGCTAAGGAAGGGCCTTGGCATCAAAGCTATGGTGCGGTTGCGGCCTTGACGGCAACGAGGGCCGCCATGTTGATTTTTTTGTGGATCGAAGTGTTGATGCAAAATTATATCTGCAAACACACCGTGCTAATACCCGAAATTGATATCCGGAGCGTGCCAGTCGATTTGACCTGTTAATCGACAAGGACGATAGATTTGAATAAAACCTGAACGAGACGACAGCGATACGCCCGGACGTCAAAGCTCAGATGATACTCGATAACTGTTGAACAGATCAGACGAGACGACAGCGATACGCCCGGACGTCAAAGCCTGAATCTTGCTCGGTAAAAGCGGAACCTGCAAGGCCGTCGGAGATCAAGTTGATGCAGCCCGTCGACTCTTGAAAGAACTCGTTGAAAAGGAAAAAGTACTGATGACGAAGTCGCCGAAAAGTAGATTGCTTGAAAAGTAGATAAAAATAGTAGGTTTGTTGTATTGATCATTCTTTTTATTGTCTTTCGGTACATATTTATACCCTGGTACTATGAGTCCTAAACAGACATGACAAAGTATTACCTAAACAAGTCTTATCTCTAAGGAATAAAAAATAACGACTCGTACCAAGGTCGGACTCAAAAATAAGCTAATAAAATAATGGCATAAATATCGCCAGTTCCCTTATCCATTGCTTTACGATGAAAACTCTACCGGCATGCTCTTCATCCCTGTAGATTCCATCGGCAACCCATCAATAATGGCTCAGACCCGCTTTCCATGTCCTTCAGCTCCGCTTTCCATCGGCAACCATGCCTCAATCTCTATCGGCAACAGCCCTCTGGCTTCATCGGCAATGTACGAGATCAACATGTCCTTTATCGGCACTCATTCATCGGTCAACTCAGAATCAACGCTGGAGAAGAACCACTCCCTTGCCGATCAGCACAGTTTTCGGTCCATATTGACACGTGTCAAAAAACGGTGTCAACACGAAGAGACGAGGAAGTTTGGGTCTGGGAGACATGCTCCGCGAGGTGGGCAAGGGGGAATTCGACCCAGGAGGTTAGGGTGGATAGATAAGATGGTGTTAGGGCCAAGGAAGGGCCTTGGCATCAAAGTTATGGTGCAGTTACGGCCTTGACGATAACGGCGATGGCTGTGCTGATTTTTTGGCTGAGATCGAGTATGGAATTATGTTTACTCACTTTAAATTGAGTATCTGTTTCCCTCCTTTTCCCGCTAGGACCAGAATCGTAAGAGACGAGGAAGTTTGGGACCAGGAGATGTCCATCACGAGGCGAGCAAGGGGGAATTTAACCCGAGGACTTAGGGTAGAGAGATAAGATGGTGTCAGGGGTAAGGAAGGGCCTAGGCATCAAAGCTATTGTGCATTTGCAGCCTTGACGGCAACGGGTACCGCCATGCTGATTTTGTGGCAAAATGTAAAAGATGGGGAAGTTTGGGTCCAGGAGACATGCTTCGTGAGGTGTGCAAGGGGGAATTTAACCTAGGGAGTTAGGGTAGAGAGATAAGATGGTTTCACTGGTGAGGAAGGGCCTTGGCATTGAAGCTATGGTGGGGTTGCGGCCTTGACGGCAACGGGGACCGCCATGCTGGTTTTTCGATGGATCATAAGAGACGGAGATGTTTGGGTCAAGGAGACATGCTTCGTGAGGTAGGCAAGGGGTAATTTGACCCAGGGGGTTAGGGTGCAGAGATAAGATGGTGTCAGGGCCGAGGAAGGGCCTTGGCATCGAAGCTATGGTGCAATTGTGACCTTGACGTCAACGGGGACCGCCGTGCTAATTTTTTGGCGGATCGTGAGAGACAGCGAAGTTTGGGTCTGGGAGACATGCTCCATGAGGTGGACGAGGAGGGAATTTGACTTGGGGACTTAGGTTGGAGAGATAAAATGGTGCTAGGTCTGAGGAAGGGCCTTGGCATTGAAGCTATGGTGCGGTTGCGGACTTGACAGCAACGGGGACCACCGTGCTGGTTTTTCGGCGGATCATAAGAGACGGGGAAGTTTAGGTCCGAGAGACATGATCCGTAAGGTGGGAAAGGGGGTAATTTGACCTAGGGAGATAGGGTGGAGAGATAAGATGGTGTCAGGGCTAAGGAAGGGCCTTGGATTTGAAGCTATGGTGCAGTTGCGGCCTTGACGGCAACGGGGAGCAACATGCTAGGGTTTTTGGTCGATCATAAGAGACGGGGAAGTTTGGGTCTGGAAGACATGCTTTATGAGGTAGGCAAGGGGGGAATTTGACTCAAGGAGTTAGGGTGGAGAGATAAGATGGTCTCAAGGCTGAGGAAGGGCCTTGGCATCGAAGCTATGGAGCGGTTGCAGCCTTGACGCCAACGGGGACCGCCATCCTGATTTTTTGGCTGATTGTAAGAGATGGGGAAGTTTAGATCCAGGAGACATGCTCCACAAGGCAGACAGGGGGGAATTTGACCTGGAGAGTTAGGGTAGAGAGATAAGATGGTGTTACAGGTGAGGAAGGGCTGTGGCATTAAAGCTATGGTGCGGTTGCAACCTTGACGGCAACGGGTACCGCCGTGCTGATTTTTCAGCGTATCGTAAGAGATGGGGAAGTTTAGGTCCAGGAGACATGCTTTGCAAGGTGGGAAAGGGAGGAATTTAACTCAAGGAGTTTTGGTAGAGAGATAAAATGGTGTCAGGGGTGAGGAAGGGCCTTGGCATCGAAGCTATGGTACGGTTGCGGCCTTGACGCCAACGGGGACCGCCATGCTGATTTTTTGGCGGATCATAAGAGACGGAGAAATTTGGGTCTAGGAGACATGCTCCACAAGGGGGCATGGGGGAATTCCACCCAGCTAGTTAGAATGGAGAGATAAGATGGTGTCAGAGCTGAGGAAGGGCCTTGGAATTGAAGCTATGGTGCAGTTGCGGCCTTGATGGCAACGGAGACCAACGTGCTGGTTTTTTGGCGAATCGTAAGAGACGGGGAAGTTTCGGTCCGAGAGACATGCTCTGCGAGGTGGGAAAGGAGGAATTTGACCCAAGGAGTTATGGTGGAGAGATAAGATGGTGTCAAGGCCAAGGAAGGGCACTGGCATTGAAGCTATGGTGCAGTTGCAGCCTTGACGCCAACGGGGACCGCCATGCTGATATTTTAGTGGATCATAAGAGATGGGTAAGTTTGGATCCATGAGACATGCTCCACAAGGTAGGCAGGGGGAATTTGACCTAGAGAGTTAGGGTAGAAGATAAGATGGTGTTACGGGTGAGAAAGGGCTGTGGCATTGAAGCTATGGTGCGGTTGCAGCTTTGATGACAATAGGGACCGCCGTAATGATTTTTCGCCGAATCGTATGCGATGGGGAAGTTTGGGTCTGGGAGACAAGCTATGCCATGTAGGAAAGGGGGAAATTTGACCAAGGGAGTTAGGGTGGAGATATAATATGGTGTCAGGGCCGAGGAAGGGACTTGGCATCGAAGCTATGGTGCGGTTGTGGCCTTGATGGCAATGGGTACCGCTGTGCTGATTTTTCAGCGGATCATAAGAGACAGGGAAGGTTGGGTCTGGAAGACATGCTCTGCAAGGCAGGCAAGGGGGAATTTGACCCAGGGAGATAGGGTGGGGAGATAAGATGTTGTCAGGGCTGAGGAAGGGCCTTGGCATTGAAGCTATGTGCAGTTGCATCCTTGACGGCAACGGGGACCGCCATGCTGGTTTTTTGGCGGATCGTAAGAGACGGGCAAGTTTGGGTCCGGGAGACATACTCTTCGAGGCGGGCAAATGGGGAATTTGAGCTGGGAGTTAGGGTGGAGAGATAAGATGGTGTCAGGGCTATGGAAGGGCCTTGACATAGAATCTATGGTGCTGTTGCGGCCTTGACGACAACAGGGATAGCTGTGCTGATTTTTCGGCAAATCAAAAGAGACAGGGAAGTTTGGGTCCAGGAGACATGCTCCACAATGTGGGCAAGGGGGAATTAGACCTAGGGAGTTAGGGTGGAGAGATAAGATGGTGTCAGGGCTAAGGAAGGGCCTTGGCATCAAAGCTATGGTGTGGTTGCGGCCTTGACAGCAACGAGGACCGCCATGTTGATTTTTTGGTGGATCGTAAGAGACGGGGAAGTTTGGGTCCGAGAGACATGCTCCACGAGGCGGGCAAGGGGGAATTTGACCCAAGAGATTAGGGTGGAGAGATGAGATGGTGTTAGGGTCAAGGAAAGGCCTTGGCATCAAAGATATGGTGCGGTTGCGGCCTCGACGGCCACTGCGACAGCCGTGTTGATTTTTTGGCGGATCGTAAGAGAACGAAGTTTAGGTCTAGGAGATGTGCAACGCAAGGCGAGCAAGAGGGAATTTAACCCGAGGACTTAGGGTAGAGAGATAAGATGGTGTCAGGGGTGAGGAAGGGCCAAGGCATCGAAGCTATGGTGCGATAGCAGCCTTGATGGCAACGGGTACCGCCATTCTGATTTTTTGGTGGATCGTAAGAGACAGGGAAGTTTGGGTCCAGGAGACATGCTCTGCGAGGCGGACAAATGGGAATTCAACCCAGGGAGTTTGGTGGAGAGATAAGATAGTTTCAAGGTTGAGGAAGGGCCTTGGAATCGAAGCTATGGTGCGGTTGCGGCCTTGACGCCAACGGGGACCGCCATGCCAATCTTTTGTTGGATCGTAAGAGACGGGGAAGTTTGGGTCCAGGAGAAATGCTCCGCGAGGCAGGCAGGGGGAATTTGACCTGGAGAGTTAGGGTAGAGAGATAAGATGGTGTTAGGGGGTGAGGAAGGGCCTTGGCATCAAAGCTATGGTACGTTTGTGGCCTTGACGGCAATGGGGACCGCCAGTGCTGATTTTTCGGCGGATCATAAGACACGGGGAAGTTTGGGTCCGGGAGACATTCTCCACGAGGTAGGCAAGGGGTAATTTGACCCAAGGAGTTAGGGTGGAGAGATAAGATGGTGTCAGGCCTGAGGAAGGGCCTTGGAATTGAAGCTATCGTGCAGTTGCGTCCTTGATGGCAACGGGGACCAACATGCTGGTTTTTTAGCGGATCGTAAGAGACGGGGAAGTTTGGGTCCGGGAGACATGCTCTGGAAGGCGCGCAGGGGGGAATTTGACCCAGGGAGTTAGGGTGGAGAGATAAGAAAGTGTCAAGGCTGAGGAAGGGCCTTGGCATCAAAGCTATGGTGCGGTTGCAGCCTTGTCGCCCACGAGGACCGCCATGCTGATTTTTTGGTGGATCATAAGAGATGGGAAAGTTTGGATCCAGGAGACTTGCTCCATGAGGCAGATAGGGGGAGTTTGACCTGGAGAGTTAGGGTTGAGAGATAAGATGGTGTTATGGGTGAGGAAGGGCCGTGGCATTGTAGCTATGGTGCAGCTGCAGCCATGACGGCAACCGGGACCGCCGTGCTGATTTTTCGGCGTTTCATAAGAGACGGGGAAGTTTGGGTCTAGGAGACATGCTCTGTGAGGCAGACAAGGGGGAATTCAACCCAAGGAGTTAGTATGGAGAGATAAGATGGTGTCAGATCTAAGGAAGGGCCTTGGCATCAAAGCTATGGTGTGGTTATGGCCTTGACGGCAACGGGGACCACCGTGCTGATTTTTCGAAGGATCATAAGAGACGGGGAGGTTTGGGTCTGGGAGACATGCTCTGTGAGGTAGATAAGGGGAATTCAACCTAAGGAGTTAGGGTGGAGAGATAAGATGGTGTTAGGTCCAAGGAAGGGCCTTGGCATCGAAGCTATGGTGCGGTTGTGGCCTTGACGGCAACGGGGACCGCCGCGCTAAGTTTTTGGTGGATCATAAGAGACAGGGAAGTTTGGGTCTGGGAGACATGCTCCACAAGGTGTGAATTTGACTCAGGGAGTTGAGGTGTAGAGATATGATGGTGTCAGGTCCCAGAAAGGGCCTTGGCATCGAAGCTATGGTGCAGTTGCGGCCTTGACGGAACAGGGACCGCCGTGCCGATTTTTCGGCGAATCATAAGAGATGGGGAAGTTTGGGTCCGGGAGACAAGTTCTGCGATGTGGGCAAGGGGGAAATTAGACCCAAGGAGTTAGGGTGCAGATATAAGATGGTGTCAGGGCCAAGGAAGGGCCTTGGCATCAAAGCTATGGTGCGGTTGCGGCCTCGATGGCAACGGGTACTGTCGTGCTGATTTTTTAGCGGATCATAAGAGACAGGGAAGTTTGGGTCCAGAAGACATGCTCCACCAGGTGGGCAAGGGGGAATTTGACTTGGGCAGTTAGGCTAGAGGGATAAGATGGCATTGAAGCTAGTGTGCAGTTGCGGCCTTGACGGCAACGGGGACCGCTGTGCTGATTTTTTGGCAGATCGTAAGAGACGGGGAAGATTGGGTCTGGGAGACATGCTCCGCGAGGCGAGCAATGGGGAATTCGACTCAAGGAGTTAGTGTGAAGAGATAAGATGGTGTCAGGGCTGAGGAAGGGCCTTGGCATCAATGCTTTGGTGCGGTTGCAGCCTTGATGGCAACAGGTACCGCCGTGCTAATTTTTCGGCGGATCGTAAGAAACGGGGAAGATTGGGTCTGGGAGACAAGCTCTGCGAGGTGGGCAAGGGGGGAATTTGACCCAGGGGGTTAGGGTGGAGATATAAGATGGTGTCAAGGCTGAGGAAGGGCCTTGGCATCAATGTTGTGGTGCGGTTGCGACCATGATGGCAACAGGTACCGTCGTGCTGATTTTTCAGCGGATCGTAAGAGACGGGGAAGATTGGGTCTATGAGACAAGCTCTGCGAGGTGGGCAAGGGGGAATTTGACATAGGGAGTTAGGGTGGAGATATAAGATGGTTTCAGGGCTAAGGAAGGGCCTTGGCATCAATGCTGTGGTGCGGTTGCGGCCTTGATGGCAACAGGTACCACCGTGCTAATTTTTCGGCGGATCGTAAGAGACGGGGAAGATTGGGTCTAGGAGACATGCTCTGTGAGGAGAGCATGGGGGAATTCGATATAGGGAGTTGGTTTGAAAAGATAAGATAGTGTCAGGGCCGAGAAAGGGCCTTGGCCTAGAAGCTATGGTGCGGTTGCGGCCTTGATGGCAACGGGTACCGTTGTGCCGATTTTTCGGCGAATCATAAGAGACAGGGAAGTTTGGGTCCAGAAGGCATGCTCTGTGAGGCAGGCAATGGGGTAATTTGACACAGGGAGTTAGGGTGGAGAGATAAGATGCTGTCAGGGCTAAGGAAGGGCCTTGGCATCGAAGCTATGGTGCAGTTGCGGCCTTGATGGTAACGGGGACCGCCGTGCTGGTTTTTTTGGTGGATTGTAAGAGACGGGAAAGTTTGGGTCTTGAAGACATGCTCTACGTGGTGAGGAATTTGACCCAAGGAGTTAGGGTGGAGAGATAAGATGGTGTCAGGGCTCTGGAAGGGCCTTGGCATAGAATCTATGGTGTCATTGCGGCCTTGACGACAACAGGGATAACCGTGCTAATTTCTCGGTGGATCAAAAGAGACGGGGAAGTTTGGGTCTAGGAGACATGCTCCACGAGGCGGTCAAGGGGGAATTGGACCCAGGGAGTTAGGGTGGAGAGATAAGATGGTGTCAGGGCTAAGGAAGGGCCTTGGCATCAAAGCTATGGTGCGGTTGCAGCCTTGACAGCAATGAGGACCGCCGTGTTGATTTTTTGGTGGATCATAAGAGAAGGCGAAGTTTGGGTCTGGGAGACATGCTCTGCGAGGCGGGCAAGGGAGAATTTGACACAGGAGGTTAGGGTAGGGAGATAAGATGCTGTTATGGTGCTATTGCGGCCTTGACAGCAACGGGGACAGCCGTGCTGATTTTTTGGCGGATCGTCAGAGACGATGAAGTTTGGGTCCAGGAGATGTGCATCATGAAATGAGCAAGGGGGAATTTAACCTGAGGACAGAGGGTAGAGAGATAAGATGGTGTCAGGGGTGAGGAAGGGCCTAGGCATCAAAGCTATCGTGCGGTTGCAGCCATGACAGCAATGGGGACCGTCGTGCTGATTTTTCGGCGAATCATAAGAGACAGGGAAGTTTGGGTCCGGGAGACAAGTTCTGTGAGGTGGGCAAGGGGGGAATTTGACCCAAGGAGTTAGGGCACAGATATAAGATGATGTCATTTCCAAGGAAGGGCCTTGGCATCGAAGCTATGGTGCCGTTGCAGCCTTGACGGCAACGGGTACCGCTATGCTGATTTTTCGGCGGATCATAAGAGACAGGGAAGTTTGGGTTCGGAAGACATGCTCCGCCAGGTGGGCAAGGGGGAATTTGACCCGAGGAGTTAGGGTGGAGAGATAAGATGGTGTCAGGGCTAAGGAAGGGCCTTGGCATTGAAGCTATGGTATAGTTGCGGCCTTGACAGCAACGGGGACCGTCGTGCTGATTTTTTGGTGGATCATAAGAGACGGGGAAGATTGGGTCCAGGAGACATGGTCCATGAGGCGGGCGAGGGGAATTTGACCTGGAGAGTTAGGGTACAAAGATAAGATGGTGTTAGGGGTGAGGAAGGGCCCTGGCATTGAAGCTATGCTGCGTTTGTGGCCTTGACAGCAACGGGGACCGCCGTGCTAGTTTTTCGGCGGATCAAAAGAGACGGGGAAGTTTGGGTCCGGGAGACATGCTCCGCGTGGGGAACAAGGGAGAATTTGACCTAGGGAGTTAGTGTGAAGAGATAATATGCAGTCAGGGCTGAGGAAGGGCCTTGGCATCGAAGCTATGGTGTGGTTGCGACCTTGACGGCAACGGAGACCGCCGTGCTGATTTTTTGGCAGATCATAAGAGACGGGGAAGATTGGGTCCAGGAGACATGCTCCATGAGGCGGGTAGGGGGAATTTGACCTGGAGAGTTAGGGTACAGAGATAAGATGGTGTTAGGGGTGAGGAAGGGCCTTGGAATTGAAGCTATGGTGCTGTTGCGGCCTTGACGGCCACAAGGACCGCCGTGCTGATTTTTTGGCGGATCGTAAGAGACGGGGAAGTTTGGGTCAGGGAGACATGCTCCATGAGGTGAGCAAGGGAGAATTTGACCCAGGGAGTTAGGGTGCGGCGATAAGATGGTGTCAGGGCTGAGGAACGGCCTTGGCATTGAAGCTATGCTGCGGTTGCGGCCTTGACGGCAACGGAGACTGTCGTGCTAATTTTTTGACGGATCAAAAGAGACAGAGAAGTTTGGGTCCGAGAGACAAGCTCTACCAGTCAGGCAAGGGGGAATTTGACCCAGCGAGTTTGGGTGGAGATACAACATGGTGTTAGGGCTAAGGAAGGGCCTTGGCATCAAAGCTATGGTGTGGTTACGGCCTTGATGGCAATGGGCACCGCCGGGCTGATTTTTCGGCGGATCGTAAGAGACAAGGAAGTTTGATTCCGGAAGACATGCTTTGTGAGGTAGGCAAGGGGGAATTTGACACGAGGAGTTAGGGTGGAGAGATAAGATCCTATCAAGGCTGAGGAAGGGCCTTGGCATCAAAGCTATGGTGCAATTGCGGCCATGACGGCAACGGGGACCGCCGTGCTGGTTTTTTGGCGGATCATAAGAGACGGGAAAGTTTGGGTCTGGGAGACATGCTCTACAAGGCAGGCAAGGGGGAGTTTGACCCAGGGTGTTAGGGTAGAGAGATAAGATGGTGTCAGGGCCATGGAAGGGCCTTGACATAGAATCTATGGTGCCGTTGCGGCCTTGACGGCAACGGGGATAACCGTGCTGATTTTTCGGTGGATCGAAGGAGACGGGGATGTTTGGGTCCAGGAGACATGCTCCACGAGGTAGGCATGGGGGAATTAGACCCAAGGAGTTAGTGTGGAGAGATAAGATGGTGTCAGGGCTGAGGTAGGGCCTTGGCATCAAAGGTATGGTGCGGTTGCGGCCTTGACAGCAACAAGGACCGCCGTGTTGATTTTTTGGTGGATCATAAGAGATGAGGAAGTTTGGGTCTGGGAGACATGCTCTGCGAGGCGGGCAAGGGGAAATTTGACACAGGAGGTTATGGTGGAGAGGTAAGATGGTGTTAGGGCTGGGGAAAAGCCTTGGCATCGAAGTTATGGTGCTATTGCGGCCTTGACGGCAACAGCGATAGCTGTGCTGATTTTTTGGTGGATCATAAGCGACGATGAAGTTTGGGTCCACGAGATGTGCTTCACGAGATGGGAAAGAGAGGAATTTAAATCAAGGAGTTAGGGTGGAGAGATATGATGGTGTCAGGGGTGAGGAAGGGCCTTGGCATCAAAGCTATGGTGTGGTTGCGGCCTTTACGCCAACGGGGACCGCCATGCTGATTTTTTGCGGATCGTAAGAGACAGGGATGTTTGGGTCCAGGAGACATGCTTCGTGAGGTGGGCAGATGGAATTTGACCTGGAGAGTTAGGGTAGAGAGATAAGATGGTGTTAGGGGTGAGGAAGGGCCTTCGCATCGAAGCTATGGTACATTTGCGGCCTTGACGGCAACGGGGACCGTCGTGCTGATTTTTCGACGGATCATTAGATACGAGGAAGTTTGGGTCTGGGAGACAGGCTCTGAAAGGGGGCAAGGGGGAATTCCACCCAGTAAGTTAGGGTGGAGAGATAAGATGGTGTCATGGTCAAGGAAGGGCCTTGGCATCGGAGCTATGGTGTGGTTGCGGCCTTGACGGCAATGGGGACCGCTATGCTGATTTTTCGGTAGATCGTATGAGATGGGGAAGTTTGGGTCCAGGAGACATGCTCCACGAGGTGGGCAAGGGAAAATATGACTCATGGAGTTAGGATAGAGAGATAAGATGGTGTCAGGGGCAAGGAAGGGCCTTGGTATCAAAGCTATGGTGTAGTTTTGGCCTTAACAACAATGGGGACAGCCGTGCTGATTTTTTGGTAGATCAAAAGAGACAGGGAAGTTTGGGTCCAGGAGACATGCTCCACGAGGCGAGCAAGGGGAAATTAGACCTGGGGAGTTAGGGTGGAGAGATAAGATGGTGTCAGGGCTAAGGAAGGGCTTGGCATCAAAGCTATGGTGCGGTTGCGGCCTTGACGGCAACGAGGGCCGCCGTGTTGATTTTTTTGTGGATCGAAGAGACAGGGAAGTTTGGGTCTAGGAGACATGCTCCATGAGGCGGGCAAGGGGGAATTTGACCCAGGAGGTTAGGGTGGATAGATAAGATGGTGTTAGAGCCAAGGAAGGGCCTTGGCATCAAAGTTATGGTGCGGTTACGGCCTTGACGATAACAGCGATGGCTGTGCTAATTTTCTGGCTGAGATCGAGTATGGAATTATGTTTACTCACTTTAAATTGAGTATCTGTTTCCCTCCTTTTCCCGCTAGGACCGGAATCGTAAGAGACGAGGAAGTTTGGGACCAAGAGATGTGCATCACGAGGCGAGCAAGGGGGAATTTAACCCAAGGACTTAGGGTAGAGAGATAAGATGGTGTCAGGGGTAAGGAAGGGCCTAGGCATCAAAGCTATTGTGCATTTGCAGCCTTGATGGCAACGGGTACCGCCATGCTGATTTTGTGGCAAAATGTAAAAGACGGGGAAGTTTGGGTCCAGGAGACATGCTTCGCGAGGTGTGCAAGGGGGAATTTAACCTGGGGATTTAGGGTAGAGAGATAAGATGGTTTCACTGGTGAGGAAGGGCCTTGGCATTGAAGCTATGGTGGGGTTGCGGCCTTGACGGCAACGGGGACCGCCATGCTGGTTTTTCGATGGATCATAAGAGACGGAGATGTTTGGGTCAAGGAGACATGCTTCGTGAGGTGGGCAAGGGGTAATTTGACCCAGGGGGTTAGGGTGTAGAGATAAGATGGTGTCAGGGCTGAGGAAGGGCCTTGGCATCGAAGCTATGGTGCGATTGTGGCCTTGATGTCAACGGGGACCGCCGTGCTAATTTTTTGGCGGATCGTGAGAGATGGTGGAGAGATGGTGGAGAGATGGGGAATTTGACCCAAGCAGTTATGGTGGAGAGATAAGATGGTGTCAAGGCCAAGGAAGGGCACTGGCATTGAAGCTATGGTGCAGTTGCAGCCTTGACGCCAACGGGGACCGCCATGCTGATTTTTTAGCGGATCATAAGAGATGGGGAAGTTTGGATCCAGGAGACATGCTCCACGAGATAGGCAGGGGGAATTTGACCTAGAGAGTTAGGGTAGAGAGATAAAATGGTGTTACGGGTGAGGAAGGGCTGTGGCATTGAAGCTATGGTGCGGTTGCAGCTTTGATGGCAACAGGGACCGCCATAATGATTTTTCGCCGGATCGTATGCGATGGGGAAGTTTGGGTCCGGGAGACAAGCTATGCCATGTAGGGAAGGGGGAAATTTGACCTCGGGAGTTAGGGTGGAGGTATAAGATGGTGTCAGGGCCGAGGAAGGGACCTGGCATCGAAGCTATGGTGCGGTTGTGGCCTTGATGGCAACGGGTACCGTCGTGCTGATTTTTCAGCGGATCATAAGAGACAGGGAAGGTTGGGTCTGGAAGACATGCTCTGCGAGGTAGGCAAGGGGGGAATTTGACCTAGGGAGATAGGGTGGGGAGATAAGATGTTGTCAGGGCTGAGGAAGGGCCTTGGCATTGAAGCTATGTGCAGTTGCATCCTTGACGGCAACGGGGACCGCCATGCTGGTTTTTTGGCGGATCATAAGAGACGGGCAAGTTTGGGTCCGGGAGACATACTCTACGAGGTGGGCAAATGGGGAATTTGAGTTGGGAGTTAGGGTGGAGAGATTAGATGGTGTCAGGGCTATGGAAGGGCCTTGGCATAGAATCTATGGTGCCGTTGCGGCCTTGACGACAACGGCGATAGCTGTGCTGATTTTTCGGCGAATCAAAAGAGACGGGGAAGTTTGGGTCCAGGAGGCATGCTCCACGAGGTGGGCAAGGGGGAATTGGACCCAGGGAGTTAGGGTGGAGAGATAAGATGGTGTCAGGGCTGAGAAAGGGCCTTGGCATCAAAGCTATGGTGTGGTTGCGGCCTTGACAGCAACGAGGACCGCCATGTTGATTTTTTGGTGGATCGTAAGAGACGGGGAAGTTTGGGTCTGGGAGACAATGTCCACGATGCGGGCAAGGGGGAATTTGACCCAAGAGATTAGGGTGGAGAGATGAGATGGTGTTAGGGTCAAGGAAAGGCCTTGGCATTGAAGATATGGTGCGGTTGCGGCCTCGACGGCAACTGCGACAGCCGTGTTGATTTTTTGGCGGATCGTAAGAGAATGAAGTTTAGGTCCAGGAGATGTGCAACGCAAGGCGAGCAAGAGGGAATTTAACCCGAGGACTTAGGGTAGAGAGATAAGATGGTGTCAGGGGTGAGGAAGGGCCAAGGCATCGAAGCTATGGTGCGGTAGCAGCCTTGATGGCAACGGGTACCGCCATTCTGATTTTTTGGTGGATCGTAAGAGACAGGGAAGTTTGGGTCCAGGAGACATGCTCTGCGAGGTGGACAAATGGGAATTCAACCCAGGGAGTTTGGTGGAGAGATAAGATAGTTTCAAGGCTGAGGAAGGGCCTTGGAATCGAAGCTGTGGTGCGGTTGCGGCCTTGATGCCAACGGGGACCGCCATGCCAATCTTTTGGTGGATCGTAAGAGACGGGGAAGTTTGGGTCCAGGAGACATGCTCCGCGAGGCAGGCAGGGGGAATTTGACCTGGAGAGTTAGGGTAGAGAGATAAGATGGTGTTAGGGGGTGAGGAAGGGCCTTGGCATCGAAGCTATGGTACGTTTGTGGCCATGATGGCAATGGGGACCGCTGTGCTGATTTTTCGGCGGATCATAAGAGACAGAGAAGTTTGGGTCCGAGAGACATGCTCCATAAGGGGGCATGGGGGAATTCCACCTGGGGAGTTAGGTTGGGGAGATAAGATGGTTTTGGGGTCAAGGAAGGGCCTTGGCATCGGAGCTATGGTGCGGTTACGGCCTTGACGGCAATGGGGACCGCTATGCTGATTTTTGGCAGATCATAAGAGATGGGGAAGTTTGGGTCCAGAAGACATGCTCCGCGAGGTGGGCAAGGGGGGAATTTGACTTGTGGAGTTAGGATAGAGAGATAAATGGGGTCAGGGGCAAGGAAGGGCCTTGGCATCCAAGCTATGGTGCAATTGCGGCCTTAACGACAATGGGGATAGCCGTGCTGATTTTTTGGTGGATCGTAAGAGACGAGGAAGTTTGGGTCCTCGAGTCATGCTCCGCGAGGTGAGCGATGAGGGAATTTGACCCGAGGACCTAGTTTGGAGAGATAAGATGGTGCCAAGCCAAGGAAGGGCCTTGGCATCCAAGCTATGGTGCGGTTGCGGCCTTGACGGCAACGGGGACCGCCGTGCTGGTTTTTCGGTGGATCGTAAGAGACGGATAATTTTGGGTCCAGGAGTCATGGTCCATGAGGTGAGGAAGGGGAATTTGATCCAGGGAGTTAGGGTGTAGAGATAAGATGGTGTCAGGGCTGAGAAAGGGCCTTAGCATCGAAGCTATGGTACGGTTGTGGCCTTGACGGCAACGGAGACCGCCAGTGCTGATTTTTCGACGGATCATAAGACACGAGGAAGTTTCGGTCCGAGAGACATTCTCCACGAGGCAGGCAAGGGGTAATTTGACCCAAGGAGTTAGGGTGGAGAGATAAGATTGTGTCAGGCCTGAGGAAGGGCCTTGGAATTGAAGCTATGGTGCAGTTGCGTCCTTGATGGCAACGGGGACCAACGTGCTGGTTTTTTAGCAGATCGTAAGAGACGAGGAAGTTTGGGTCCAGGAGACATGCTCTGGAAGGCGCGCAGGGGGGAATTTGACCTAGGGAGTTAGGGTGGAGAGATAAGAAAGTGTCAAGGCCGAGGAAGGGCCTTGGCATCAAAGCTATGGTGCGGTTGCAGCCTTGACGCCCACGAGGACCGCCATGCTGATTTTTTGGTGGATCATAAGAGATGGGAAAGTTTGGATCCAGGAGACATGCTCCATGAGGTAGATAGGGGGAGTTTGACCTGGAGAGTTAGGGTAGAGAGATAAGATGGTGTTATGGGTGAGGAAGGGCCGTGGCATTGTAGCTATGGTGCAGTTGCAGCCTTCACGGCAACCGGGACCGCCGTGCTGATTTTTTGGCGGATCATAAGAGACGGGGAAGTTTGGGTCCAGGAGACATGCTCTGTGAGGTAGACAAGGGGGAATTCAACCCAGGGAGTTAGTAAGGAGAGATAAGATGGTGTCAGATCTAAGGAATGGCCTTGGCATCGAAGCTATGGTGTGGTTATGGCCTTGACTGCAACGGGGACCACCGTGCTGATTTTTTGAAGGATCATAAGAGACGGGGAAGTTTGGGTCTAGGAGACATGCTCTGTGAGGTAGATAAGGGCGAATTCAACCTAAGGAGTTAGGGTGGAGAGATAAGATGGTGTTAGGTCCAAGGAAGGGCCTTGGCATCGAAGCTATGGTGTGGTTGTGGCCTTGACGGCAACGGGGACCGTCGCGCTATTTTTTTGGTGGATCATAAGAGATAGGGAAGTTTGGGTCTAGGAAACATGCTCTGCAAGGCGGACATGGGGGAATTCAACCCAGGGAGTTTGGGTGGGGAGATAAGATAGTGTCAGGGCTAAGAAAGGGCCTTGGAATCGAAGCTATGGTGCAGTTGTGGCCTTGATGGCAACAGGGACCGCCGTGCTGGTTTTTTGGTTGATCGTAAGAGACAGGGAAGTTGGGGCCCAAGAGACATGCTCTATGAGGTGGGCAAGGGGGAATTCGACCCAAAGAAGGGCCTTGGCATTGACGCTATGGCACGATTGTAGCCTTGACGGCAAAAGGGACCGTCGTGCTGATTTTTTGGCGAATCGTAAGAGACGGGGAAGTTTGGGTCCAGGGTGGACAAGAGGAAATTCAATCCAAGGAGTTAGGGTGGAGAGATAAGATGGTGTCAGGTCCAAGGAAGGGCCTTGGCATCAAAGCTATGGTGTGGTTGTGGC
>CM041631.1:68753813-68769569 GCA_023333625.1 Bothriochloa decipiens
TATCTCTCCACCCTAACTCTCTGGGTTGAATTCCCCCTTGTCGGTCTCGTGGAGCATGTATCCCAGACCAAAACTTCCCCGTCTCTTACGATACGCCAAAAAATCAGCACGACTGTCCCCTTTGCCGTCAAGGCCGCAACCGCACTATAGCTTCATTGCCAAGGCCCTTCCTCAGCCTTGACATCATCTTATCTCTCCACCCTAACTCCCTGGGTCAAATTAACCCCTAACCCACCTTGCGAAGCATGTCTCCCGGACCCAAACTTCCCTGTCTCTTACGATCCACTGAAAAATCAGCATTGCGGTCCCCGTTGCCATCAAGGCCACAACTGCACCATATATTCGATGCCAAGGCCCATCCTTGGCCCTGAGACTATCTTATCTCTCCACCCTAACTCCCCAGGTTGAATTCCCCCTTGCCCGCCTCACAGAGCATGTCTCCCAGACCTAAACTTCCCCATCTCTTATGATCCACCGAAAAATTAGCACGGCGGTCCCCGTTGCCGTCAAGGCCGCAACCGATCCATAGCTTCAATACCAAGGCCCTTCCTCACCCCTGACACCATATTACCTCTCTATCCTAACTCCCTGGGTCAAATTACCACCTTGCCCACTCACAGAGCCTGTCTCCTAGACCCAAACTTCCACATCTCTTACGATCCGCTGAAAAATCCGCATGGCGGTCCCCGTTGCCGTCATGGCCTCAACCGCACCATAGCTTCGATGAAAAGGCCCTTCCTCGACCCTAACACCACCTTATCTCTCCACCCTAACTCCTTGATCAAATTCCCCCGTGCCCATCTCACAGAGCATGTCTCTCGAACCCAAACTTCCCCGTCTCTTATGATCTGCCAAAAAATCAGCAAGGCGGTCCACGTTGCCATCAAGGCCGCAACTACACCATAGCTTTAATGTTAATGCCCTTCCTTAGCCCTGACACCATCTTATCTCTCCACCATAACTCCTTGGTGGAAGTCCTCCTTGCCCACCATGCAGAGCAAGTCTCTCGGACCTAAACTTCCCCGTCTCTTACGATCCACTGAAAAATCAGCACGGCGGTCCCCGTTGCCGTCAAATCTGGAACTACACTATAGCTTCGATGCTAAGGCCCTTCCTTAGCCCTGACACAATCTTATCTCTCCACCCTAACTTCCCTAGTCAAAATATGCCTTGCCCGCCTCGCAGAGCATGTCTCCCGGACCCAAACTTCCCCATCTCTTATGATTCGCCAAAAAATCAGCACAGCGGTCCCCATTGCCATCAAGGCTGCAACCGCACCATAGCTTTAATGCCAACACCCTTCCTCGGCCCTGAAACTATCTTATCTCTCCACCCTAACTCCCTGGGTCAAATTCACCCCTTTCCCACCTCGCGAAGCATGTCTCCCGGACCCAAACTTCCCCATCTCTTACGATCCACTTGAAAATCAAGATGGTGGTCCCCGTTGCCGTCAAGGCCGCAACCGCACCATATCTTTGATGCCAAGGCCCTTCCTCAACCTTGAGACCATATTATCTCTCCACCCTAACTCCCTAGGTCAAATTCCCCCTTTCCCGCCATGCAGAGCATGTCTCCCGGACCCAAACTTCCCCGTCTCTTATGATCCACCAAAAAATCAGCACGGCTGTCCTCGTTGCCGTCACGGCCGCAACAACACCATAGCTTTGACACCAAGGCCCTACCTCAGCCCTAACACCATCTTATCTCTCCACCCTAACTCTCCAGGTCAAATTCCCCCTTGCCCGCCTCGCAGAGCATGTGTCCCAGACCCAAACTTCTCCGTCTCTTACGATACGCCAAAAAATCAGCACGGCTGTCCCCGTTGCTATCAAGGCTGCAACCGCACCATAGCTTCATTGCCAAGGCCCTTCCTCGGCCCTGAGACCATATTATCTCTCCACCCTGACTCCCCGGGTTGAATTCCCCCTTGCCCGACTCGCAGAGCATGTCTCCCGGACCCAAACTTCCCCGTCTCTTATGATCCGCCGAAAAATCAGCATGGCGGTCCCCGTTGCCATCAAGGCCATAACCGCACCATAGCTTTGATGTGGGGAAACATGCTCCGCGAGGTGGGCAAGGGGTGAATTCTACCCGGGGAGTTAGGGTGGGGAGATAAGATGATGTCAGGGCCAAGGAAGGGCCTTGGCAACGAAGCTATGGTGCGATTGCGGCCTTGACGACAACAGGGATTTAGGGTTTAGGGTTTAGGGTGCAAAACCTAGTGGAAGTCACAGAAATAGGAGGCGAGGATTGGGAGGTTTACCAACGTAGAAGCCGATGACATTGATGGGGCCATGGGAGGATGTCGACGATGCGCTTGCGGGTGTCACCGGCGATTACGGCAACGTCCCTGGTGGTGCGTATCCTCGTCTCCGCAGGCGATCGTCCGCATCCTTGGTGGTGCATAGCTGTTTACCGATCCCCTCACGGCGTGAGTCCCGTCATGCATCCGACGGCGAGTGGCCAACTGGCCCTGGCCTAGTGTGGCAGCTGGCGACCTCGTGTTGTGCGGCCGGGGTACTAGCGACGGTGGCCTGGCCACTGCCTAGAGGCGGTGGAGTAGGTGGAGCAGCCATCGCCCGTGTGGGGAAGAGAAGCCATGATCGTTGTGCCTGGGAAGAGGAGGTGGCATAGGCGTCACGCGTGGGGATAGGGTCGTGCCTCAAGAAAGGAGGAGCCGTGCAAGGTTCAGGCATGCTTTGCGCGTGGTGGTGGATGCCAGACCAGTTTTGGATGAATGATGAGGTTTGATCCCAGCTATCACATTCGTTGGATGTGAGTAAGAGAAATGGGGAATTAGAGTGAATCTCGTCCATTCATTTGAAAGGTTGGCTGAGTTTTGGGTGCATTTGTTTGGATGTACTTAGGAAAGATTAGGAGAGATAATGACTCTAGGGGATATTTTGTTGTGTGGCTTTAGGGATGTTTTTTTTGCATTATATGTAGTAGAGATTCCTCGATCAGCCTCCTCATATAGACTGAGAGATTGAGACGCAGTTGCCGATGAACGAAAATGGATGCTTTTGATTTTCTCCCTGCTGTCAAAGCCATGGCCCACCTAGTCCATAGATGGACATCTGGCCTGGCCTACACGAGGGTGAGGCCACAGTGCCCCAAGGACCACAATCCGGCCTACCCACGGCCCATGAGGGTGGGTGAGGTGAGGTCTTACTGATTATGCTTGGGAAAAAGTCTACTTTTGCTTCCTCAACTTTAGCGAAAGTTTGATTTTGCTCCCTAAACCCGAATGGGAGAATTGCTTATTTGGCCCTAAAAACTTCACTTACTTATTTGGCCCAACTTTTTTTGAACTTGTCTATTTGGCCCAGAAGTGAAATTTTGTTACTTATTTGGCCCTCCGTCGGGTTCCGTCGGGCCTTCCTGTTAGTTGGCCACTCTGCCTCATGCAAAAAGACAAAAGTACCCTCGACCATCCTACACTCTACCGAATCAAACACCGCTCCAGCCCTCGACCTCGACTCTCCCGACCCCGACGCCCGATGCCACGAAAAAAATGCCGCTCCAACCACCGTCGGCCATGGTGGACGGTCGGCCCCCCGTCGCTCCAGGCGGCCTTTCGGAGCCGCCGTCATTGCCCCCAGATGCAGATCCGCCGTCGTCTACTCCTCTTCGTCGCTCGGGGGTGGAGATCGGCCAGCCTTCTCACGAGGAGCTCCAGGTCGGGGGCGCCAGATGGAGGCCACCAAGGGGCACTACTGTAGCCCTGGAGCAGGCCCCCCCGGCGGTGTGACGTGCCCGGGGCGGCCAGTCCCCTCTGCCGGCAGTCCCTGCAGGCCGGGGCGGACAGCCCCCCTCGCGGTCAGGCCTTGCAGGCTGGGACGGCCAACTCCCCCCGTGGTCAGGCCTTGCAGGCCAGTGAGGACAGCCCCCTCAGTGACCAAGCCCCCCATGGAGGTGTTGAGAAGCCATCTTCGGAGGACCCCAACGCCCACAGCTGCTCAGACCTAGAAGGGTGAGTTTTTTCTTTCTCCCTCCCTTCCTAAAACTAGTTACAAATGTATGTCAATCTAAAACTCCCAATATGATTTTGTTTACAGCATGGATCCGAATACTAGTTTTAAGCTAGAAATCAAATTGCTTGCCAACCATAAGAAGTGTAAACAAGAATTCAATTGTTATGCCTTTGACATGGATGTTGATTCAGACAAAGCAAGTTTTATGGACCTTCATAAATCAGTGGTAGATAAGTACCCACCCAATTATTTGGAATTAGCTCATTTTCAATATTATGATAAAGAATTGAAATCTTTCCTAAAGTAAAAACTAACCAAGATTTGATGGCTATGTTTGAGAGACATTCGAAGAAAAAGTTGGTTATCATGTTTGTTGTGTACTGAGGTCCTTCTGAACCATATGAGCCTGTAACAGATTTTGGTGAGGAAGAGGAGCCTACTGTAGAGGATAATAATGTTGTGGAAGTGGATGATGATGACTACCTTAGAAACCCTAAACCACAGAATGAACATGTAGGTGTTGATGAGGAAGATATGTACCTTGACACTGTACAACCCAACACCCTACAGGTGGTTCAGAGGCCAGTTGAGAAGGAGCCGGCATATGTTGTTGATGAGAATGAGGATGAAAGTGGAAGAGGTGAGTCAGAGGATGAGGATGAGGATGAGGATGAGGAAGAGGAGCAATGCAATGAGCATAGCTATGCTCCAAGTGTAGAGCATGATCCTAAGGATCCACCAATGATACAAGGGTCTACTTATGCAAATATGTACACCTTCAAAGTGTCACTATCTCAGCATGCAATCAAACACTGCTTCCAGTTCAATCTTAAAAAGAGTGGACCAAATAGATACAGGGCATATTGTGCAATGAGAGACAAAGAGGGATGTCCATGGTGGATATATGCAACTACAACTAAGGATGACTCCACTGTAATCGTAAGGTTTCGTGCATTTGTTAAATGTGTTTGCATATTGTTTATATTGGTTGCTAAATGTTTGTCTTCATGCAGGTGAAAAACAAGGTTTGTATTGCTGATCATAAGTGCACTAGCCGAAGGTTGTCAAAGAAGACAAAGAATGCAACAAAATATTGGATATGTGAAAATGTGAAGGACTTCCTCATAGTGGATGCAATTTTGGGTCCAAAGGAATTGGTGAAGAAATTGAAAGAACACCATGCGGTGACTGTACCATACCATAGAGTGTTTCAAGGTAAGACATTAGCACTAAAACACCTTTATGGTGATTGGGATGCCAGCTTTGATAATTTGTTCAAGTTTAAAGCACAAGTTGAGCATTGTTGCCATAGTAACTTAGTAATCATTGACCATCGCATGGTAGATGAAAAGATCAAGATTCTTTTAGTATTCAAGCCATGCATAGATGGGTTCCTTACTACTTGTAGGCCATACCTTGCAATAGACAGTATATTCTTGACAGGCAGGTACAAGGGACAACTGGCTAGTGCAATTGCTGTTGATGGGCAGCATCAGTGCCCCATTTGCTTCGACTATGGACATCATTGGCACAAATGCAAGAGGGGCATACCAGAAGATATTGAAGCTATGAAAAACATCAAGTAATGATTTGTCTAGTCTTGTCTACCATTTGTGTCTTTCCTTTATTAGTATATGATATTCATTATTTCCATTCTACTCTTGTTTCAAGGCAGCAGAAAAGAAGAGGGCAAGGAGCAACAAATGTGCACAAAGTTCCATTATTCCATTGTTGGAAGATGCACCATCGGCAACAATGACAATGCCCCCCAGGTTTGGTCTTTCTTTCTTTCTCTCATGGTAACAAGATCTAATAACTTCGGACTGATTCTAAATACATCTTTGTGACCGTAGTGAAAACTTGGTGACAACATCTAATAACAAAAAGAGAATTGAGGATTGTACACCTGAATCCTCTAAAAGGTATGTCACATATTGTTGCAATCTTTGCACAATCACATCTTCCTTTAAAACTTAAATTAGTTGACTATTGTGACAACCATAGCTTGGAGGTTTCAAGTAAGAAAAAGGGAACCAAACTAACTCCAACTCCGAGCATTTAGAATTGTATGTTTACTAATTCTGAAATTAACTTATAGTCATTGAATTGTTTCCCCTAATCTAAACCATATGACAATGTATAACATTTGAAGGTCAAGAAGTGGGTCAAATTAGCCTGAAGCACTTTCTATTGCTCAAATCGAACATTTTCTTATTCAAGTAAAAAAGAAGTGGATGGCCATAAATAAGAAACTAGGCCTTCCAAAGAAAAAGGCCACAATCAATCCCAAGGTGCCACCTAACAGCCCATCGAAGGGTACAAGAAGCAAGAAGGGATTTCCTAGCAGCCCTGCAATGAGCACGCGAAGCAAAAGAAGGCTCGGTCTTTGATTTGTGATATTTGATTTGCTTCCCTTTTGTCTATGTATGTGAGACCAATGTAGCACTTTCATTTGATATTCTGATTGTGAGAACTGAACTATGGTGACTATGTTGAATTTGTGAACTATGTAATTGTGCCACGTTATTTATGAGAGTGTGAAACTATGTGGAATTTGTGAACTATGTGTTGCTGATATGGTGATTTGATTCCTTTATTTATTTGAGAATATATATGTTGATGATGTGAATATTTGAGAATATATATGTTGCTGATAAGGTTATTCGACAATATATATATATATATAATATACTCAATATATACATTAAACAAGAAAGACCCTGTTTTTATTTTTTTTTACCGCATGGGTAAAAGGGTCTTTTACATGACAGTTGACACCGTTAACTCCTCCAAACTAACGGAAGGCCAAATAAGTAACGAAATTTCACTTGAGGCCAAATAGATAAATTCAAAAAAATTTAGACCAAATAAGTAATCGAAGTTTTTTAGAGCCAAATAAGCAATTCTCCCAACCTGAATACCAGACAAAAATTCTCCCTCGTCTATTGAAACCATGCACATAACCCCATAGCTGGTTTGGACTCTGGTTTTAACACAGCTGCCGCCACGTCGGATGTAGGCCCATGATGACTCAGCCCAAGAAAAATAGAAAAGAAGTTTGGCCTTGGGCCGGCGGCATCCCTCCGCGGCGTTGGCATCGGCGTCGCCACCGTCGTCGAAGATGTCAAGATGAGCCCGCGATCCGGTGCATGCATCCAAGTCCAAATTGCCTTTTGTATCAGAGGATCTTTTTCCTCCATGATTGGTCGCGAAGGACTTCCCAGTTGCACGACAGGGCAGGCCCGCACCCGGCACCCGTAGCATATCACGCGACGCATGCCCAGGCTCGGCCTGTTGCGTCGGCACACCGTGAGCAGCGGCGTGTCGGCCACATCCATCAGCACCACCTCGCGGGCGCGCCGCAGCCCACGGAGGGCGGAGTTGTAGTGTAGCCGTTGAAGCGGAAGGCGAGGACGCCGAAAACATCGAAGACAGTGAAGCCAGCCTAGCAGCGACTTGCGCCACACCATCGTCACCGGCGGCTGCTCCTGGTCATGGTGGTTTTGCCCGCCTGTTGTTCACGTGCGCGGCCGGCACAGGGGTGGTAGAGGTGGCACTGGCATCAGCGGCAAGTGCGGCGAGAATGCATCGAAGCCGAGGAAGAGCGCTGCCCATGGCGCGACGTTGGCCGTGCCAAAGCACCGCCTCGCTGGGTGGCGGCCTACACCGCGGCCTACCTTGTGGCCAGCGCGACGGAGAGTGGGGAAGGGAAGAGTCGAGACGGAGGACGAGACGGCGGGGCAGCAGCGGACAGTGCAGGAGAAAGGGGTACGACCGTAGAGACGAGATGAACGGACGGACACTCTTTTCTATTTACCTTGGTTGAGTCATCATGGGCCTACGTCTGACGTGGCGCCAGCTGCTGTATCAAAACCAGAGTCAAAACCAGCTATGGAGGTCATGTGCATGGTTTCAATAGATGAGGGAGGACTTTTGTCTGGTTTTCGGGTTCAGGGAGCAAAATCAAACTTTCACGAAAGATGAGGGAACAAAATCAGACTTTTTCCTCAGGCTTGTATTTCTTTCGTGCTTGATCGATTCAGATCAAACATAGAATTCTACATCCTTTCTGCACGGAGACTGAGATAGTATACAATATCATCGAACGTATAAAATTCATTACCTTTTGAATAAATCTGGTTGTGAGGAATCAAATCGCACTATGAAACCCCATGTGGCGAGTTGCATTTTCAGTATGCGCGAGATCGCACAACTCGAGAGCAGATGAGCCGTCCTGCATGTCCAGTTTTCCTATTATGGCGCAAAAGCACTTAAAAAGTGTGTTTCCTCTTATTGCAAGCGGTGAACTTGCGCAAGCAGCGAGGTGTCCTACGTGCTGGCGTCGCTGGAGGAGGCCCGCCCGGCGTTGCTGCTGTCCATGAACCCCGACGGCAGCACGGTGGCGGTGATTGTAACAACCAAAAATTCGAGCTATAAATTTTTTTTAATAAAACCCTAAGTGATGTGGTACAACATATCATCATATACCCCTTAACCTTGCATTAACCCCATCATATCATGCATAGCATTCATGTGTTTATAAATCAATAATGTCTCATATCAATGCTCTATGTTTCGCATGTTATATCTTAATATTGCAATAGCTTTGTTTCAATGTTTCAATAGTTTATACATCATGTTGCACTAAAGGGTTATTTGGATTTTATTTGGTTTATGTGTTGAATAATAAAAATAACAATATAATATTTATTTTGACAAATAAATATTAAGGGAATAATACCCTAACATTATTTGGACCATGTATGCTTACTATTTTATTGCTCATGGTTAGCACATCATAAAAATATATATATAAATGTATTTGAAAATAGAAAAAGGAAAGAAAATGAAATCAAAAAATGGAAAAGCAATCCGGCCCGTGGAGGAAAGCAGCCCAACCCCGCCGGCCCAGCTCCCTCTCTTTCCCTCTCCCTTTCCCTCGCGCCCGAGCGGCCCGACCGGCCCAGCTGCTCGCTTGCCTGCTCGCTCGCCCGCGCCCCGCGCAGGCCGGCCCAGCAAGGCCGCGAGGCCCAGCAAGAACGCGGCCGCCCGCGCCACGCCAGGCCGTCCGCCGCAGCCGCTGACGAGTGGGTCCCGCCGTGGGACCCACATGTCATCACGCTGCTAAGGTCACCCCCGACCGCTCTGCTTTTTCTTCCCCGCGCGCAGCGCACACCCGCCTGAGCTCGCCCGCATCTCTGGCCGCCCGATTCCCTGTCACCCCGCATCGACGACCATCCGACCTGCCACCTCGGCCGACAAGTCCTGCCACAAAGCGCCCACGGCCGTTACTATCTCTCTCGTGCGCACACCCGCACCGCTGCACGCCCGCTGTCCCCTGCCGGTCCCCTTGCTCCCTTCGCCGCGAAGCCATCTTGGCTTGAGTCACTGCCCGCTAGAGCCCACAAGAGCCGAGGGAGCTTCCTGGAAGCATCCTTTGGACGGGATTGCCGCCGGCTGCCCGGGCTTTCCTCCGCCATGCCCTCGCCAGCCACCTACCTCCGCGGTGCCCCTATAAGAGCAAGGCTAGAGCCCTAGGGTTCCCAGGCCACCGCTACCACTCTGGTGGAGCCCCAATTGCACCACCAGCCAGTCCAATTTGGGGAGAAAGGGGGGAGGAGGAGAAGGGGGCGGAAGAGCAAGGAAGCCGCCACCGCCGGAGTTGGAGAAGAAGGTTGCCGCCGACCCGGAGCCGCTACTGCTGCATCGAGAGCAGGAAGAGGGAGCTGTACCGCGAGCCAGAGATGCTTGGACGTGTACTGCAACTCCATCCTCGACCACGCCAGTGAGCACCGCTGCCATCACCTTCTTCCGCCCCGACCTTGCTGCTCTGGTCATGGCGCTCTGCCTTGGAGCGCGTAGGCCGAGGCCTCTACCGGCCATCTTGGACACCAGCACGCACACACGCACAGTCTAGCCCAGCCCCTTGGACCACGGCATCGGGAGGATGCCGGAGTGGAAGCCGCCCTGTCCGTCACTGCGCGCCGAGCGTCGTCGCGGCGAAGTCACCCAGCCACCTCACCATCGAGCTCTGCCCTCCTTTGACCTCGGATCCATGCTCGCCTTGATGAGACGGACCCCGTGCACTTCTTGGCTTCGCGTTTGCCTCACCGGAGCACCGTCCCCAAGCCACCTTGCCATCGTCGTGCCGGTGCGCTGCCGCTCCAGAGCGCCACCGTTCATCGCCGCTCTCTGCCATCTCCGACTGCCTCGAAGGACAAGGACGCGATGACAACCTCCGCCATGATGAGCTGCATCGACTGGACAAGAGAATGGAGGCCGTGGAGCCTTCCTGAGAGCCATAGCCGTGCACCGTGGACACGCCAGAGCTCCGCCGTGGGAGTTGCTGCCCGCGCGGACTACGCCGTGGATTATGGTCACCGTCGGCGCCTCGGGCAGGTGCTGCGTGACTCCAATCGCACATATGCCACGATTTGGAGCCGGAGTGACTCGGTGTGAAGAGTACACCGAGCGCCGCCGCCGCCGTCCGCCGTGGAGCTCGTCACCGGAAGCCAAGCTGCCGCCTTGAAGCCCACCGTCGTGATCGCCTTGACGTCCTGAAGCTGATGGTCGAGTTGATGAGGCTGGAGATCCACCGTGGCACCGGGAATCGAGGATTTTGTCACTGCCGGTGAGCCGCGCCGTCGGGCCGAAGGAGAAAGGAGAAGGGGATGAGTGCGGCCAGAAGGGGATGGACGTGGTCCACATGAACCGTGTCGCTGATAGTGGGACCAGGAGGAGCTGGCGCGCCGTGGAACCGGTCGGTGAACCGTATGGACCCGAGAACATGCCTGTGCACCCGGCTCATGTGGATTAGTCACTGACAGTGGACCCCGAGGACGCCGGTGCACCATGGACAAGCAACCGTGGACCGAGCCCAGTTCGAATCCAGAGCAGTGACATGGCAGCACCAGAGCGTGCCACGTGGCAGCCCTGGCCCGGCCCATTAACGGCCCGTTAATGGCCCAGTGGGGCCCACCTGTCAGTTGACCGTTGACCGTTGACCGATGACGTCAGCATGACGTTACCCCGGACCCACCTGTCAGACCTTTGTTGACCCGGTCAATGCTGGCGTCAGCATGATGTCAGCATGACGTCATCCGCCACGTCAGCCGCTGTGTTGACCCCGTTTGACCCGCCCATGACACGTGGCCCAATCCCGTGCTGCCACGTGTCAGCACTAGATAAATTGGCCCTTTTCTTTTTCAAAAAATGGTTAAATCTTTGAAAAATCATAACTAATTCATACGAGCTCCAAAAAATGCGATCCACATATCCAAATTTTCTATAAATGGAGCCTTACCTATCTAAGCTATGTTTGAGTGCATTTGGATCTTCTATTTGGCATTCGTTCTTTGTGCTAATCTATAGGGGTCGCTTCTGAAACGACCTTGATTTTCACGAAGGGAAATCCACAGTGTCGGAGTGTAATATGACCATTTAAATCACATTACCCGATAACAGTTGAAATCCATAATCCATACATCGAACAAAAGAATGCAAATATAGGGAGTTACAATAACTTATTACATCGCCACTGGGCAGAATCAGAGTTCATGCAGCATAACAGTAAAAACTTGAGGTGTGGAAGCTTTCATCTTCTCTCCAACTTGAGCGTAGACACGAAACCCTCAATCGCTGTACTCCCCAGATGAGTACTCACTCCCTGAACCTGAAACCAAATTTTTAGTACGATTTGTATTGGCCACACTCCCATCCTATGCATTGCTTTGTAGAAGTGGATGCATAAAAAGGATATCTCAAAAGGTACCTATAAGGCTAGGGTTTTCCTAAGCATTATTTAAGTATTAAATATAACATAATGATAAATCAAGTTTTAAAACACATTCCCATTCCCATCATCCATCTCCTTCCATGTCAGTAGCATTATCCCAACTCCTCCAACACCATCTCAGACTCAAGTCGACAAGCCGACTCCCTCTCGGCTTGCCTCAGCGGCCCGCAGCCCTCAACCTGGCTCACGGCCGGAAATTACACTCAGGAGGAAGGTAGAACACTCCACTCTCTAGTCTGGTGCATGTGAAACATAGGAAAGGTCCATAGTCTGGTGCGTTTGTTTCAGCTTCAGAATCAGATAAATCAGTTAAATCAGGTGATAAATAGTGAGAGAGGAATAGTAAATAATCAGTAGAATCGGAGCGAGCTGGAGCTAAAACAAACGGACCCTTACCTTACTCAGGATATCAATCATGTGGCAATTTGGCACAGCTAGTTACTTGCTGTCACTAAAACGTGCGGAGCACAAGAAATTCACTGAAGAAATCTTTTCTTTAATAATAGTACTTTTTGCACCAGAACACAGCCTTATTATTTTGCCACGTATACATCTCTTTATAAGGCCACGTATACAGTTGTTGACAAGGCCAACCTCGGCCGGAGCACGAGCCATCGCAAGGGTCGTTTTCCAGCGCCTTCGGGAGGAAGCGACGTGGTTCTCGACGTACGGCCATATATCGCAACGACTCTTCCATCGGCAGTAGTGTGGCCGAGGCATCCGCGGTTGAAGCTACTGTCGGGCCGAGCAGACTGCTCCGCCGCGGATGCCGGGGCCGGCGGGCCGCCATGGCCGCGGCCCCGCCGCACGCGCCAGGGGCTGCCAGAGTCACCCGGTGTCGGGGTCACCGGGTTGGTCGACGCCGTCGCACCTACGCAGGGGTCGCCAGGGTCGGTAGGGACCCCTGCCCGTGGAGAGATGGCCGGGCTACCGCCGGAGACGTCGCCATGCCACGGTGCCCGCGCCCCCCGCACGCTCACGCGCTCACCTGCCGCTCGTCGCCTTACAAACATCTGGGTCCAACTGCCATGTCATTCTAATCGACAGCACGGCCATCCTCGCAGCAAGATATACCAGTCCTTGCTGTCCATTACCAAAAGCCGCTCACGTCCATGGTAATCAGTAATGTACTAATGGTACTCAAGTTTGATGCATGTAAGTATCAAAACGACATAATGTTGTACCCACTTTAGTGATGTTCTGTGGTCACAAATCCTCTACGGCGGTGACTATGGTCAGGTCGGCGCAGGATTATGCCTGATCTAGGAATCTGGCAATATTAATCAGCGATAGCAGGTTGTTGAAAGCTAATACTAATCTTCTCATCGAAAGTAATTCTGATTTGCGTCAATCAGTACATGAAGGTGGATGGCTCTTTGGGTGTCTGTTCTCATCTGAAAAATTGTTTAGTAGCATGAATACCATCGAAGTACTCAGAAATTGTGTCAGCAGCAGATTAAAAACTTATGAGCAGAATAGCTTAGCTTTAACTGCAACATGGAATTAATCTTTCTATATAAGTATTTATGAAAATTTCCAGTAATTAGGATGAAAGTTGTTTCACTATATGCCTTTTCAAAAAATAAGTCTTTTGACGTATGTATGTCAAAAAAACAAATTGTTCCTTTGTGCTTGTACCAAAATAATCTGAAAGGTAGCTATTATGTATTCCTTAAATCTGATTATACCTTTATTCAATGCACACTATCAACTCCGTTGTTGTATAACAGTGATATATTGATTGGCATGATACTGTTATCCCTTTCGAATGAGTATTGTACAAGTTTGAGGAATGTATCAGATATAGCATACTACTGAAAAAGAAGCAAGAACGAACTAACATTGTAGCATGTTAACTTACTGCGTTGCAGCTACATCTGTATCACATATCAAACCTCTCGTGATATTGTACAATCACAAGGATCATGGCTTTGTAATAGGTTGGCAACATAAGCTTTACTATAGGTTGTTAATGTTTTTCGGTATCTCTCAAGTCGCAACTCAACCCTTACAATTTTTCTTAAAGTGTTCCTCTTTAATCTATCTTATTTGTAAATGAGACAAAGATCCACAGGCTGGTTCACATCAAGGGAATGGCGCGGCTGCGCGGCAAAGCCGCGCCTATGTTTCTAGTAATAGGCGAAAACCGTGCCATGATATCTTCCAGTCCATTGAGCCACGTGTCAAGCGATAAAACGGCTACGTTTTCAAGCACTCGATTCAGCCTCCACTCGATTCAGCTACGTATTCACATGGACGCATGGCCTGCTACAATTCGTGAGCATGTGGCCTCCTATAGTGGTTCTATAGAAAACATATTACAGAATTCTCCAAAAAATATAAGGCCACATGTCAATCATCAAAACAACATTTACATTTCCATAATCCCATTCAGACACGTTTCAGTCCCTAATACATTCTAAAACTCTTATATTCCAGACAACTCTACCATCGGCTGAATACCTCGCTTTTGAGGTCCTAGGAAAGATCGACTATATATATAAAAGATACAATCAAGTTATTATAGATCAAGTTTACCAGGTGCAATATAAATGATTGCAGCTACTTTGAATTTATGCAAGCTGGTTCATTAAAGATATAAATTTCTATACCCAAATACTTTCAAGATAACAGGTATTATCTGGCGGCAAACCGCCTGCTATGTTCTTGGCCCAAGCTATACAAATAAAGAAAAAAAAAAATACCTTTATCCTAGCCTACACAGGTAGAGGCGCGCCAAAGCCGCGCCAGGTTTCCTAGTATGTAAGAAATTCAGTTCCGTCAAAATCACATGGAAACCATGCTGCCAAAGATTACCTCATCCAGAAAAACATTTCAAACAACATGTTGCCCAAAGCTGAACTTAAATTTCAGACTTCCAAGTTGCAACCACTCATGTGAGATGAAATCCCTGCCCACCACAGCAAGCTAAAAACTGATGTGTGGCTAAGAAAAATGCAAACAAGATTGCTGATAATATAATTTAGTTCATGATTCCAATATGACAACTAAATTAAGGTAATTAGCCATCTTAGCCTCAAGAAAGAGATACAGGTAAACAGCCTGTTCGCTTGGTCGTTTCTGGCTGGCTGATTCTGGCTGCTGCTGATTTTTTATGAGAGAAAAATACTGTTAAATGACTGGCTGGTTTGGCTGATAAGTTCAAACGAACAGGCTGAACTGCACTCACAGGTAAAATGTGAATTTAGACAAGGTTGCATCGAAGTGAGGTTGCCAATAGGAAAAATGCAAACAAGATTGCTGATAATATAATTTAGTTTATTATTCCAATATGACAACTAAATTAAGGTAATTATCCATCTTAGCCTCAAGAAAGAGATACAGGTAAAACCTGCACTCACAGGTAAAATGTGAATTTAGACAAGGTTGCATCGAAGTGAGGCTGCCAACAGGAAAATTAGTGTTGTTAGCAGGCGGGCTCAGATCAGTTTGACCACCTTAACAAACATGAGCATTGCACTGTTGGTCCCTGATCCCCCTCCTATCTATTTAAACTCCAACTTAATCCCACGGATCTCTTGGTATATCTGTATATACTAATACCAGATTGTGTCCCTACTCCCTAGACCCTTTATCTTTAGCCCTTGCACAACAACATATCACCAAGCTCTGTTGAAACTGAGTTTAGTTTCTGAACTGAAATAAGATATCTATTTACTAACAATTAAACTGCAACTAGGTAACTCCAATAAGCCTGAAAATGCAACTTTGTGTATCAAGTACAGAGATACAAAAAAGGACACAAATTTTTCATACTCATCAAAGCTGGTTTATGGAAAATAAAGCACCAATCCTCCTAAAAATAACACATGCACTTAGCCAAGAGATAGCCAAACACATAACCAACAAACAAATCAATGCAGGCTGACGAGATCAACAACAGTCTGAACTCTGAAGCCAATTCCTTAGAGCTAGCCTATCCTAATTTACTACACACACTAGCTAACAGGCTCTGTTTCCTAGTGG
>CM041631.1:68775568-68820627 GCA_023333625.1 Bothriochloa decipiens
CTCCATTCCCAGTGCAAGTTCGCCGTCCGGACTCGATTTATTACTATCATCAAGATTTCAACAGAAAAACCAATCTCATCCTTTTCATTCTTTTGCCTTTGAACAATTAAATAAATAAGCAGGGCTAAGCATTACTACTTATCTTCAAAGTAGGTAACAAGGATTAAGGAAATAAGACAGGTAATGCATTTTGTGGGTTTTCACTCAACTCCTACTACTTAATGCAACATTTCAGAGCTGAAGCGGTAAAACTTTTATAAATAGAATAGGGTTTAAATGTATCCGGGGCTTGCCTTGATGTTCGGGGTAGAGGTTCTCAAATTCTGGATCAGCTCCCGATTCTTGAATCTGCTCGTCCTTAGGATCTGAGCGATAACGTTAACTTTCCATTAACGGAAACTACTCGATAATTAATATGCTTTACATGATGGAATAATAAATATGATGCTCGATGGATGCATGATTAGGTTAAGGGGTTGATAAATTATTTAAAAGCATTAAATAAAGACATAAAAATTATAGTTACCAAATTGATCTCAAAATTTTATTTTAGAAAGCTCTTAGACTAAATAGATGGCAAAACAATTTTCAGAATTAAAAGCCAATTATTTTAATTATTAAAAATCATTGAAGGTCCATTTTTCAATTAAAAGGGCTAATTTTAACATATGCAAAAAGTACTCAATTTTGGTATTTCATATTTTTCCTATGCAGATAACATCATAAGGAACATTCACAAAAATTTTTAGAATTTTTGGAGCTATAAATGAATTACTATGAATTTTCAAAGAAAATAGCATTTAAATCATTTTCTAAAAATAGAAAAAGAAAATCGGCACAGTAACCCCGCGCTGACCAATGGCGGCGCGGTGGTTGACCGCCGATTCCTCGCCGTCGGTGCGATTTTCGGCGACATATTCTGATCCATCAGGCTCAGCACAACACGTGGAGTCCAACGAGCTAGCTAACGACGCTCGAGGGCTCGCAGGCTAAAGCATGCCGGGCTAACTCACGGACGGGCTATGACGGCTCGAAGCCAAAACCTGCTCGAGGATCTACCGGTCGGTTAGGTACTGTACATTCGAGGGTACAATTCGGGCATCCTCTCGAAGACTGAATTTCGCTCGAGCGAATGGACCAGCCTCGAAGACGAGACTTCCCCCAGCGAACGAGCCTCCCCTCGAGGACGGAACTCCGCCCGACGAACGAGCCTCCCCTCGAGACCAGTACACCCCTCGACTCGAACCCTTCGAGAACAGTACAACCCTCGACTACCCCTCGAGAACAGCGCACCCCTCGACTCGACACCCTCGAGAACAGTGCACCCCTCGACTCGACACATTTGAGAACAGTGCACCCCTCGACTTGATCCCTCGACTCAATCCCTCGATTCGAGCCCGCACCTCGACCGTCACCCCCTCGACTTTGTCGACCGAGCCCTCGAGCAGGACTCCGACGACTTCGAACTGCACTACAACAACTCCCGATGCGAGATGGATGAAATTGATAATACGAATAGACGCAGGAGCTCACCACGGCGCTGATGCGCACGTTAGTAGAGGTCCGGAGTGGCTGGGTTGCGCTGCGGTCGATGGCGGTGATAGCGGCGGCGGCGCTCCGATGGCACAACGGCACGGTGACCTCCGGTAATGCGCTGCTCGAACCAAGGCGCACATCAGACGCAGGATAACACGGAGAGCACAATTAAGGGGTCGAAAGTAAAATATTTTCACCTCCGGCGACAGCAAACGGCGGAGATGGCGGCGGCGGCGCGACTGACTGGCCGCGAGGAAGAAGACTGCGTGCAGGCAGCTCGGGCGATGAAAGAAAACACGGACTGGCCCAAAAGGACCGTGAGGAAGTTGCGGAACTTTGGACGAGAGCAATTGGACAGAGGTTTAGCGTCGACGGCGAATTTCGGCGGCGGAGGGAGATCGTCGGCGACGGTGGTGGGAGGAAGAAAGGAAAAGAACGGCGTCGTCCGATCGGTATTTATAGCTCGGGGCCGATGAAGGAGCAGGTGACACGACGACGGTGAACCTTCGCGCGTCTATGAGCGCTCGGGCGGCCGAGAAGGCGCGGCGGTGGACGACGGCGCCGATAGGGTTGGGTGCTGTTTAAGTTATTTACAGAATTGCCACTCGGTTTAAAATACAAATTACTCCGAAATTTGTATAAGAACTTGAAAATCTCCAAAAATATCATTTGCATAACTTTTCAAAAGCTACACTCTTCCTTTAATGGGCATCTTCAAATTCTGTTTAGATTTTGAAATTTGAATTCAGATTTGAAAAGGGGATAAAACCCTAGAAATAAACATTTGAAATTACTTTTGATTTTTAAATAAAACTTGAAAATCTTCAAAACTATGAAATGTTGAGTTTGTCAAACCAAACATTTTTCATGTACAAAGTTTCCTCAAATTATGCAAAATTTTTAAATTATGGTTTTAAATTCAAAAGGAGATAAATGCTAGAAACTGTATTTTCAAATTAATTTGAAATTCCTTTTGGAAACTTGAAAAACTTTGTATACCAACTTTGTAGCTCTTGTCAAGATCTACAAACTATCTTTTTAGAGTATCTCCAAACTCCTTATAGAATTTGAATTAGAGAAAAGGGGATAAAACTAGGGTTGGAAATAAAGGGTTTTTGAAATGGGATTTAAACTCAATCGGGTTTCTAACTTAATTGGTTGGTTATTAATGATCACAAACATCATCCAAGGACATTTTTAGGTCATTGACCCAATGACACCCTTGGTTGACTAAATTGACTTTTGAAAAACCTTTTATAGTATTTCCTATTTGAATTTAAACTTGGATAGCCAGGTTTAAAAATAAGTTTAGAAATCCAAATTTAATTTCAAATATGGAAATCATTTTTAGGGTTAGACTTAGACTTATACACTATGCTTGATACTAGTGTAAACACAGTTTACACCTCAAGTACATAGAGTATAAACTAAGTATTTGCAATGACATTCAAAAATAGGGTTTTATTATTTCATGTGACAATCATTACAGAAACTCAATCAACCTATGAAATGTAAATTTATTTTAGTTGATGCACATTAAGGTTGACTTAACCATGAATGCTTTGCAATGCATATGATGACATGGCAGGTTTTTAGTTAATTTAACACCAGAGGTGTTACAAGCATTGAGGCCCTTATACAAAGAGAAAAATACAATATACACCATATACATCTAACAACCCCCCCAACAAACTCAGGGTGGATCTGAAAAACTGAGTTTGGAGAGAAAGAACCGATGCTGAGCTCACATCTGCGCCTTGGTGAGGAAATCAGCCACCTGAAGCTCAGAAGGAACATACTGAAGAGCAATAACATCATCCTGTACCTGAGCCCTAGTGTAATATGCATCAACTCCAATATGCTTGGTGAGCTCGTGCTTCACAGGATCACGAGCGATGTTGATAGCACTGATGCTGTCCGACAGAAGAGGAGTGGGCGCAGAAACTGAAACACCAAAATCCTGAAGTAACCATCGAAGCCATGTAATCTCAGCTATTGCAATAGCCATAGCATGCAACTCGGCCTCTGCACTAGAAAGAGAGACCGTAGTCTGCTTCTTTGTCTTCCAAGCAATGAGAGAGCCACCAAGAAAGATACAATAGGCAGAGAAGGAGCGACGTTCAGAATCGCTAGCCCAGGTAGCATGAGAATAAGCTTAAAGTTGAAGAGAGTTAGAACGTGGAAAAAATAGGTGACGAGTAATGGTCCCATGAGGATAACGCAAGGCACGAAGAAGATGGCTAAAATGAATATTGGTGGGAGCAGAAACAAATTGACTGAGAATGTGCACAGCATGGGAGATGTCAGGACAGGTTACAGCCAAATAGACAAGACTCCCAACAAGATGACGATACCGAGTGGGATCAATGAGAGGTGTACCATCAGTGGCATGAAGCTGAAGATTAAGCTCCATGGAAGTCTCAACTGTGCGATGATCGGTGAGAGAAGAGCAAGCAAGAAGATCTTGGATGTATTTTTTTGGGATAAATAAATGCCATCAGAGGTGGAAGAGACCTCAATCCCAAGAAAATAGTGAAGAGGACCAAGATCAAACATAAGAAACTGCTCACTGAGACGTGTCTTAACAAAAGCAATATACATAGAGTCATCACCAGTGATAATCATATCATCAACATAAAGAAGAAGAAGAAGAGTGCGACCACGAGGTGATGTGTGAACAAACAAGGAAGGATCATGATTGCTCGGAGAAAAACCAGCAGCAGTGATCATAGAGGCAAATCACTAAAACCAAGCACGAGGAGCTTGTTTGAGACCATAAAGAGAGCGACGAAGACGACAAATCATGCCATCAGGAACAAAATACCCAGGAGTTAGTCGCATGTAGAGCTCCTCCCGAAGCTCACCATTAGGAAAGGCATTGTTGACATCAAGTTGAGAAATGGACCAAGCACGAACAGAAGCCACAGCAAAAAGTGTATGAACAGTGGTCGTGTGAGCCACAGGAGCAAATGTCTCATCATAGTCACAACCATACTCTTGCTGAAAGCCATGAACAACAAGACGTGCCTTATAGCGCTCAAGAGAACCATCAGAGCGAGTTTTGATCTTATAAACCCACTTGCACATGATGGGACGAGCATGTGAAGGAAGAGGAACAAGATCCCAAGTGCTAGTGCGCTCAAGAGCAGCAATCTCCTTAGCCATGGCAAGCTGCCATTCAGGATGACAAATGGCATCATGATATGTGGCTGGCTCAGAAACGACAGGGCCAGCAAAACCATAATGTTTGACAGGCTTTAGGGATCCACGATCACGAAGGTTATAATGAGAGGAGATCTGTGAGCAAGAATCGGAGGGTGTCTCAATAGGAGATGAGACATCAGAGGGCAACTCAACAGAGGTGAGGGATCCTGAAGCCGACGACTGTAGGTGTAAATCACAGGAGGTTTAGAATCATAGATGGACTGAGCCGATTCAGACGGCTCACAGGGCAGCGAAGAAGAGGGTGGAGGTGGAGATGGTGAAGGTGGTGGAGAAGGTGGTGGAGGAGGTGGAGATTGTGGGGACTATGGTGGTGGAAGTAGCACAGTGGAGAGAGGTGTGTCAGGAAAAGCCAAGAAGGACAAAGGCTCAATGACAGCCCGAGGAGAAACATCAGAGGAGGGCCGCGGGTAGAAGGGACGAGACTCAACAAAGGTAACATCCCGAGAGATCCGCATACGACGAGCAACTAGGTCCCAACAACGATAGCCCTTGTGCTCAGCACTGTAGCCTAAGAAAACACATTCAACGGATTGCGGAGTCAATTTAGTGTGTTCACGAGGAGCAAGAAGAACATAGCATAGACATCCAAAAAGGCGAAGACTGGAGTAATCAGGTGGATGTCCAAGAAGGCGCTCATATGGAATACCTCCTTTAAGAGCAGAGGAGGGATCACAGCCCCAGCACGAGCATCTTCATCCAACCAAGTGCGATAAGCCCAAAAGTGAGACATATAAGAGGCTATATCATCATCATAAGCTTCAAGCAGTTTCTTTTGTTCATCTTCAGATGCTTGTGGAGGAATCACAGGCTGCACTAGACAATTAGGTAAGACTCGACAGGGTAGCTCACCACAGACGAACTCCCAAAGTAAAAGACCATGCAAATGCCACTTCATATGTGGAACCCAATGATAATTGGTTCCATCGAAGGTTACCGGACAGCGCTGAATTTGAGCACCACCAGTAGCACCAGTAGATGGAGCAGTAGAAGACACCATATCTCTTCTCTTCTTTTTCCTCCTTTTTTACTCAATAGAATAGAGTACTCTGCTCACAAAAACAGAGCAGAGGCCGGACCATGGAGCGCACCCGCACGAGGAAGCCGCAGGCCCGCAGGCGGACACGGATTGTGGGAGGTGGCCTTAGGTGGACACCCGATGGAGCCGCAGGCAGACCGCGTGTGGCAGAACCTCCTAAACCATATGGCCCACATGCATGATTATTGTCTAACAGACTCCTAATAACCATGAATGTGTTCCATAAGACTTAAAAGGTCTGTCGGGTAAATCCCGAATCATCCACCATTCTCTAAGCGGAATCAATCATTACAAAGAGACATTGTAGTATTACAATAGTTTTATACAAATAATATACATTAGAGTAAACAGCGAAAGAGTTACAATAACATAAGTTTACAAACCTTTTAACTTTAAATCTTACAAACCATAATTTTAAATATTACAAACCTTAGTAGTAGTGGAATAGAAATAGATAACTTATTTACAAAACCCATTCGGTGTGCTCTGCCCAAGGGCTAGACATCCTACTCATCGTCACTATCTACAACGACTGTCATGCAGCAGGATGTGAAGCATTCCTGCTCATGGGGCTCACCTGCAACAAGGGTTCAACAAACCCTGAGTACAAAAGTACTCAACAAGACTGACCCGATGAAAGAAGAGGGGTGAAGGCTCAGGAAATGCAGGCTAGAGGGATAAGGTAAGGCTTGCAAGAGATAAGGATTTTTGCAGAAAAGCTTGACAGAAAGTAAAATCTTCTTACTCTGGATCAAGATTATCAACCAACTTCATTCTTAAACCTTAAACATCATTCAAGTTGTTACTACGATGATGAACACCGATCGAGTCTTCTTCTCTGAGAAGCAATGGCGATTCGAATTCATTTTTATACCCAGCTGGGACCTAGATTGTGATATGCATGAGGCTCCAACCAAAATACATAGACCACAGATATACCGGGATAACAATCGCAGCCATATATCACTACATGATACACGTGAGCACTTGGACCCAGTGTACCGATATACATGGGAACTTAAACCCAACATACCACACTATGATATTTTTGGGAACTCTGGCCCACAATATATCACTCCATGACATACTTGGGCTCCAATCCTCAGTATATCACTTCATGCATGTGGATTTCTAGTTTCTCGATATCACCAGTTCACCATCGACACGGGACCTAGGGCATCAACAGACAAAAACACTACAGAGGGACTCCTTTCCCAATGCAAGTTACCCGTCTGGACTTGATTTATTAACTATCCTCATGATTCTAACAGGTAAAACCAATCTCATATTTTTTATTCTTTTAGCTTTTCGAAAACCTAACTAATTAAGCAGGGCTAAGCATTACTACATATTTTCCAATTAACTGGTAACAAGGAATATGAAAGTGAGACAGGTAATGCAATTGGTAGGTTTTCACTCAACTCTTATTACCTAATGCAGTATAACAAAGCTGAAGCTTTAAAACTTTCATAAAATTAAGGAAGGGTTTGAATGTATCCGGGGCTTGCCTTGGTATTCGGGGTAGATGGTCTCGAGCTCTGGATCAACTCCCGACTCCTGAATCTGCTCTTCCTTGGGATCTAGTGCGACAACGTTAAACTCTCCGTTAACGAAAACTATACGATAGTATGATATGCATCAACATGATGTAATAGTAAACATGATGCTCGATGGATGCATGATCAGATTAGGGGCTTGAGTACAACTTTCCTTCACGATAAAGTTGCAAACTAACAAAGCTTAATCACTAAGTTCGTTAGGGTTAACTACATCTTTAATGAAATTATTTAAGCACATAAAATAACATTGATTAAGCCCTAATAACATGATTAAGATAAGCACAAACAATTAATTACAGTGCCAAGGGTCATTAAGGTTAATAACCCGAGGTCATCAATCAATCCCAAAGTCAAACAAATCCTATAATGATTAAACTTAATTAAAGGGATTAATTGATTAATTAAAAGCATAAAATAAAGGCATAAAATTAAAGTTGTCTAATGAAGCTCAAAATTTTATTTTGAAGACATCTTGGTCTAAATAGATGGTACAAATTTCAGAATTAAAAGCCAATTATTTTATTTATTAAAAATCATTGAAGGGCATCATAAAGAGCATACACAAAAATTTTCAGAATTTTTGGATGTATAAATAATTTTTTATGAATTTCCAAAGAAAAGGGCATTTTCTGGATTTTCTAAAATAAATAAAAGAAAAAGAAAATCCTTTTCCGAGTTGACCACGACGGTGGCGGCGGTTGACCGGCGATTGCTCGCCGACGGTGAGGCCTCGGTTTCCAAGACTTGCACCTATGCAACCTACACCGCAAGGCGAACACGTTGGTAGTGCTAAAGGGGCGACGGAGCAGCGGCGCCAAGCTTGCTGGCGTCCATCGCGGCACGGTGGCGCGGCGGCACGGTTGCCGAGCTCACCGGAGCTTCTCCGGCAACGGCAAACACACGGGCACACGCAGGGACTTCACGCGAACGCGATAGGCAACAAGATGAAGTCGTTCCCGGCCCCTAGCCCCGACGGCTACGCGCGCGGCGGCGCTGGCAAGGTCGCGCCGGCGGCGAGCTACGGTGACCGGTGGCTACGGCGGGGTATAAGTAAAAATAAGGGCAAGGATAGGAGCAGGAGCTCACCACGGGCACGGTGCACATGTTTGTTAGCTTGAAGGCGGGCTGAGTCGAGCTACAGTCGGCAGCGGTGATGGCGAATTTGGGCAGCGGAGCGAGGTCGTCGGCGGTGGCGGCAGGGGGAAAAAAGAAGAAGAAAAGAGACAGCGGCCGACCTATTTATAGGCCAAAGGCGACGCTCGGACGGACGACACGACGACGATGAAACTTCGAGCGTCCGGGGGCGAGCTGGCATGTGCGCGACAGCCACGGCGGCGGCGATGAACAGAGAGGAAATTGATGATGATGACATCATCGGTACTGTAGCAGATGACATCACTTGCAAAATTTGCAAATTACTCCAGAATTTGCATAAGAACTTGAAAAATTCTAAAAATATCATTTGTATAACTTTTCAAGAGCTACATTTTTCATTTATCAAGCATTTTCAAATTTTGCTTAGTTTTTGAAATTTGAATTCAATTTCAAAAGGGAAACAAAACCTTAGAAACAAATATTTGAAATTACTTTTGATTTTTCATTAAAACTTGAAAATATTTAAAACTATGAAATGTTCAAATTTTCAAATCAAACATTTTCCATATATAAAGTTTTCCCAAATTATGCATAATTTTTGAATTATGGTTTTAAAACCAAAGAGGAACAAATGCTGAAAAACTATATTTTCAAATTCATTTGAAATTATTTTCGAAAACTTAAAAAACTTTGAATACCAAACTTGTAGCTCTTGTCAAGATCTACAAACCATACTTTGAGAGTATACCCAAATTCTTTATAAATTTTGAATTATAGAAAAGGGGATAAAACAAGGTTTTGAAATAAAGGGTTTTTGAAACCGAATTCAAACTCGATTTGGTTTCTAAATTAATTGGTTGGTCATTAGTGATCACAAACATCATCCAAGGATATTTTTAGGTCGATGACCCAATGACACCGTTGGTTGACCAAGTTGACTTTTGAAAAACATTTCATAGCGTTCTAATTTGAATTTAAATTTGAATCGCAAGACTTGGGAATAAACTTTGAAATCCAAATTCAACTTTAAATATGGAAATCATTTTTAAGAGTTGGACTTAGATTTATACACTATGCTTGACACTAGTGTAAACATGGTTTACACCTCAAGTACATAGAATATAAAGCAAGTATTTGAGATGATATTCAAAAGTACGGTTTTATTATTTCATGTGACAAAACATCCCAGAAACACAATCAACCTATGAAATATAAACTTGTTTTAGTTGATGCATATCAAGGTCGACCTAAACATGAATGCTTTGCAATGCATATGATGACATGGCATGTTTTAGTTAATATAACACCAGGGTGTTACACCGCGCCACGGCCACGCGAAAGAGCCGCTGGCGGACGCGCGAACGCGCGCCGCGGCCACGCGAGGGAGTCGTGAACGGGGGCCGCGGACGAGCGTGCGGTCACGCGACACGAAGAAGTCATGAGCCCACGCCGCAATTCAAGGAGTCGCAGGCGAGCGCCAGACCACGGCCAAGCGTCCCGACGGAGAGGCCGCAAGTGGGCGCCGCAGAGAAAATGCACCCAGTGACAGGGGTGCGGCTGGCGACAAAGAAGAATCGCACGGACGAGCGGAGTAGAGGAGAGCACGATGGAAGAACGCGCAGGGGAAAGGATGGAGGTAAACCCTAACCCTAGAACCTTGGCTCCATTACCATGTTAGGAAAGAATGAAGCTCATCTATACCATGGGGCAACAACCCAAACATGTACATTAGTTGGGCATATAAGCATTGCGGCCCTTATACAAAGAGGAAAATACAATATACCGCTTATGAGGCCATTATACAAAGAGGAAAATACAATATACACCATGTACATCTAACAGGTATGTCTGTCGCTCATTCGTCCTTGTTTGCTGTTTATGCATGATGAACTATCTATCTCGTCTGTTTGCACTAATTTATTTGTGCAGTGCATTGACTATCGAAGCAAGCACCATACAGATTTCAGCAGTTTTTTCACTTGCAAGTTTTTTACCTAAAAATGGACAAGAAGTATCTTATAGATGGTCTGAGTGCATCACCCATTCCAAACCTCCAGCCAAACGCACCAGTCAGATGCCACAGATAATCTGAATACGGCAGTTTCTTTCACATTCATCGCTAGTTCCAATATAAATAAAGGATACATATATATACTATAGATTCAGAACAAATGCAATGCGGCCAAAAATTGCGAAAAGGGAAGTGAGGTGTGAAATTGATAATCTGAATATCCAGAACCCATGTTGACACGCTTTACAAGCAACGAGAACAACATTATGCAAAGCAAGATATGCTGCTTCGACTAAACCAGACTACCTATGTTCCTATTCCTCATCAGAAGAGTCACTTAAAGGAACCTTTTTGTCCTCACTGGCCACAGAAGAATCCTACCCATATAGAACATAACAAAAGGTCAGTTACAGACAAAAGGCAAGGTGTGCATATATGAATTACCACTTTTGGACCAACAGGAAAAAGAACACATAAATGAGGAGACATTACCTTCATTTTGTCCCAGTCTTTCAATTTAGAACCAAGCATGTATGTGTCACGAAGAGGTGCCCATGCTGGTTCATCTTCATTTTTGCCAGCACGCTAGAAAGGGCAGATAAATGATGAGAAAGACAGCTCAATACATTAAGGTTCACTTACAAAGCAAATATTGCACCAGCTAGTAGCTTCGAGCAAATATTGCTTCAACTAGTAACACCTGTTAGGCTAAAGACTAACAACCCAACATGTGACTCCTCAATTTGTAAAACCAAAAATCTAGACTGCTAGTTTTACCACTACCATCTGCCTGTGTCAGCATTGCCACAATGACACGGCAAACAACAAATCTTAGACCATACTTTCTAACAAACCATTTTCAAACAAAACAACTGAATTTTAATCTAATATTTGAATCTGAGGTTGCTGAAACATGTGGACAACCACACCAGGTAAAGTGCAATGAAATAAAACGCCCAAGGCAATAGGAGCATGGGTACTGTATAGCACAGCAGGAAAATTAGCCATGTTTTCTTTACCAGTAAGAACCTGAAGCACAGAAACAAGAGGATGCTGCAGGTCATGGTGGTCATGGTTACTACTACTAAGCGAGTTACTCCAATGATTATGGTTGCCAGCTCTAGATAGCCAGGCGGATACCTTTTAGAAAATTGATCCCAAGTGTGGTTACTCTTATTGCAACGAACTTACCCAAACAATGAACTAGCAAGTTAAGCTAGTTTTATCAACAATACAGCTTTAGTAACTATCGGTTGATTGCTTATACACCCTACAGATATTGTGGCTAGTACAAAGCCTGCCATTCAACAAATCCTGATCTCCTAATGCAGCGTGTCAAAAATCCTCATCACAACAATGTAGCATTCAAAAGAGAAGGGAGTGTGCAATTGAGCTTGATATCCATGATACTAAAGGTTGGGATTGAGCTTGATCTCCATGATACTAAAGGTTGGGATTCAAGTGCATAGCGGGCAGTGTGCTATAGCTATAGATTGAAATTGAAATTCATGTCAAGTCATAATAAAATTTCTCAGGCATCAAGCAATATATGTAGATCTGGAAAGTGGGTTGTGTGTTCCTGTAACTAGTTGGACAAATGCCATGGCAGTGAGACATCAATGACATATTATCCAAATAAGGAGTTACCCAAAAAATAATTTCAGAGATACCTTGGACAAATTGGAAGATGCCTTGCTCTTTTTATCTTGATGAGATGGCATATCCAGTTCCGCAAGGAAGGTGTTTTTTCTTTCTTTTTCTAGAACTGTCAGGAGTTACTAAGAAATCGTTCAGAATATTAGGATATGATCATTGCTGGCATGTTTCAAAATGAAATGCATAAACATAAACACAGTGTGCACAACAAAAGTTTGATATACTGCACTGCAATGAAAGGCAGCAGATGCTGTTGTTATTTGGACCTCTTAATTTGTATGTTTGAGTAATCAAGCGAGCATGCATCTATTTACATTCATTGAATCATATATAGAAGAATATTCAGTGGTGCATCATTTGTGGGTTTTGTAGGTCCAGCTAACATAGTCCTACACTCAAGAACAAGAATACAGACCAACCCCAGTATGAGTTCCAAGTTCTAGATAACACCAAATTTGATAAGTGCCTATTCCATGAGAAAAAGGTTCTGCTTCAGAAATCAATATGCTCTAGCTTTATATAAGAAAAAAATTTCATGTTAAATAAAAAAAATATTCGAGAAGTAGAAGCAAAATGGATGCATATCACGTCACATATAAAGTAAGAGAATTTATAATACCAAATTGGATTTTAACATCTAAAGGCATACGAACACTATCATATCTATTGACGACTTCAGTGCCATATTACATGCTGGCTATGTGCCCAGGACTTACCTGGTATAAGATCAAGGAACACATACATTCTGTCTTTCCTTGATCTTATACCAGGAAAGTCCTGGGCACATATCCAGCATGGAATATGGCACTGAAGTCGTCAAAAACACAAGTGGACAACATTAATTATGGCACCTATAATATAGAAATAACTAAAAGCCTCTAAGAAAGCATAGGCATGTAAGAAATATGCCATATAGCTTCCAGCCAAGCAATGGCACTGGAAAATATTGAGTTTGCAATTGTAGAATAAAATGAACAGTGCAATTCATAGACTCCAGAAAAAGGGGAGGAGGAACGACTATAGCATAGTAGAGTGAGGAGGCCAACAATATACCTTTGGCATCTTTAGTCCTTGATGGATTCAAATCTTTCCGAGATTTTTGTGCCTTGCTCACCTGGAAAGAAAAGGCGATTTCAATAACTATCAGCCCATTGGTGCAAAATATACTAATATCCATAAGTTGTTTTCCACTATCATTCAGTACATAAGTGAAGCCATTTTGAACATTGGACAAAATAATTATATTTGTTGAACAAACACTGAGTGGTAAGTGGTTATAGGGTTCTCTGTCCCAACACCTAGGGTACCTACTTTCATATAACTGATGAACACCCAAAGCCATTACAGAAGCAAGAATAGATGGAGTAAACACAGTTGAGCTCACTACAATGATGAAAAGTAGAATGTAGAGTTTAGAAGTCACAGGGACTGAGATAAGATTGGTGTGCTTACCGCATTGAAAAGCCTGACGACTGATTGACCAGCAGCCAAAAAATCCATCTAAAAAAACACATTTTAGTCAACAAGACATTCAATTTGGTAAATCTGGAATCCGAGAGATGAAAAATGACGAGGTACTTAAAACAGAGCATTACCCCCCTTGGTTGCAACCTTGATGAGCTCTTTCTCTTTGCTGCCCAAATGGTCTTTAGGTATGACATGGCCCTTCTCTGCTCCCTAAATTTTCCATTTCCACCAAACAAGAGCAAATTAAACAATGGCTTGCAGCAACCACATTTCAAGGAGAGTGCACATAATGTGCAATGAGTGTGAGAGCCGTACCACTCGCTTCTCCTTTTGAGCCTCCCCTTTGGGCTTGCGCGCCTCCACTTCCTCTGCTAACTTGGCGGCCACCAATGTCTTGTGTGCTGACATGATTGGGCCCTAATGAGAAGGAAACTTGTTAGCAATCTTGCAGAGACAACCCACATTTTTCTTCCTCTGTTTCGTCTCTACTGGTTGTCCGTCGTACACCAGCCAGCCAGACAGCAACAAATGACGAAATGTAGCAAAAGAAATGAAGGCTGGGAATTACAAGGGGATCGTCCGGGAGTTTCTTGGACATGATCTTGAGGAAAGCGACGCGGAACGCCCTGCAGCCTTGCTCGAACCTCGTGACGGCCGAGCTGGAGGCCCCCTCCTCTTCGTCCTCCCCCTCCCCGTCCTCGTCCTCCTCCGGCTCGGAGTGGGAGAGGTCCTCGTCATCATCGCCGTCGCCGCCACGGCGGGGATTCGGCGGGTGCTCCTGCTGCTGCTCGTCATCTTCTTCCTCTTCATCGTCGGAGTTGTAGTCGCGGGCGCGCTTCCGGAGCAGCTTGAGGAACTTGGCGCTGGGCTTGTTGCGGCGGCGGCGGACGGAGTCATCCTGGTCGGAGCGCGCGAGCTTCTTCTTCTTCTTATTGCCCTTGGGCTGCCTCTTGCGCTTGCCGGGGTTCAGGGCCGCAGCGGCGGCGGGCGGAGGAGCTGACAGAGTCGGGGCAGCGGCGGCCATGGACGGGCCTGGCTAGGGTTTAGGGCTCTAGCGCGGCGCTGCTGATGCTTTTCCCTCCTTTCTTCTCCCAGCCCACTGCCACGCGGCCCCTCATCAGGACATTAGTCGGCATGGCCAGGCCTAGGCCTGGGCCTCGCCGTCGGTGGTTGCCGGGCTGAATCGAATGGGCCGGTCCGGCTTGGTTTCCTTTTCTGAATCTTTTTTTCTTCTTTCTAAAAAGCTGAATCATTTTCTGTTAGTAGAAACTGTTACCAGTCCCATATTTACGGTTTTTATCTTCATTTTATTTACCAAAAAAAGTGATAAAGGTTTAAAACACTTAAAAACAAGCCCATTATAACTATAAGATTGAGAAATGCACTGTTTGGTTCTTAAACATTTCCATATTCTTGTCCAGATCTACACACTCTCAAAGCGATCATCTATTTCCTTCAATTTTTCAAATGGTTTATTCTAAGTTCACTCTAAATCCAACCATAAACTTTAGTGAACTACTTACAGCCTTTGTTTCGGTTACTCTCATATCCACATCAATCTACATGTGTTGGAGACTTGGAGTGGATAGAGGTGGAAATTAGTTTATAGGTGGATTGAGGTGGATACAAGAGTAGCCAAACAAAAGCAGGACAAGGATGGACACTTCTAAATTTCATGAACCTAAATGACAATAACGGAAAAGTTTAGGATCCCATGCATTTTTCACTGTATAGTCCAAACGGTATGTCCTGTTTCTGATTTCATCACTACTAACATCCGTTCCAACTGGGTTAGTCTTTTCCACCACGGAGGACTAGCCTGCGACTCATTATAAAGAAATATTCTCAAAAAAAAAAGTTTGCCAAAAACAAGTCCTGGATAATTGATTGGCTATCAACTGGGAAATGGGCAGCCGTATTATTATTATTGGAGTACTGTATCATCAAGCTCACAATGACGAATACAAACAAACAGTGACAGGCAAAGGTACGAACTCCTATTCCCATTCATGTATTATTTCTTAATTATTATCACCAGACAATAGCCAGCCGCCCAGGCCTCTTGGGCGGTTTGCCCTTTGCCCGCGGTCAACCGACTGGAGGTCATCAAGGTGCCGCCGACACAATCAATCACAGACAGCTGAGTCAGCCAACAACAACTCCTGTCCACTCTTTTGCGCATATCATATTAGCAGCCGGAACAGCCTTTTACAGCCAGCTTCTTCACAAGTCACAACTGAAGCAATACACAGGCTTGACGCTTGAGCTGGCCATGTTCAGCTCTCACCTCTGCCACAAGCAGGCCGTCAGCTGAGACCCAGAGGCCAGAGGTCAGGTCAGTTCAGCAGCTTCTTCTCTTCTGCTTTCTCACTGCCTGCAGCATGCCTGTTGATGCAAAATTATATCTGCAAACACACCGGGCTAATACCCACAATCGATATCCGGAGCGTGCCAGTCGATTTGACCTGTTAATCGACAAGGATGATAGATTTGAATAAAACCTGAACGAGACGACAGCGATACGCCCGGACGTCAAAGCTCAGATGATACTCGATAACTGTTGAACAGATCAGACGAGACGACAGCGATACGCTCGGACGTCAAAGCCTGAATCTTGCTCGGTAAAAGCGGAACCTGCAAGGCCGCCGGAGATCAAGTTGATGCAGCCCGTCGACTCTTGAAAGAACTCGTTGAAAAGGAAAAAGTACTGATGACGAAGTCGCCGAAAAGTAGATTGCTTGGAAAGTAGATAAAAATAGTAGGCTTGTTGTATTGATGATGATTCTCTTTTCATTGTCTTTCGGTACATATTTATACCCTGGTACTATGAGTCCTAAACAGACACGACAAAGTATTACCTAAACAAGTCTTATCTCTAAGGAATAAAAATAACGACTCGTACCAAGGTCGGACTCAAAAATAAGCTAATAAAATAATGGCATAAATATCGCCAGTTCCCTTATCCATTGCTTTACGATGAAAACTCTACCGGCATGCTCTTCATCCCTGTAGATTCTATCGGCAACCCATCAATAATGGCTCAGACCCGCTTTCCATGTCCTTCAGCTCCGCTTTCCATCGGCAACCATGCCTCAATCTCTATCGGCAACAGCCCTCTGGCTTCATCGGCAATGTACGAGATCAACATGTCCTTTATCGGCACTCATCCATCGGTCAACTCAGAATCAACGCTGGAGAAGAACCACTCCCTTGCCGATCAGCACAGTTTTCGGTCCATATTGACACGTGTCAAAAAACGGTGTCAACAATGCCCTTCCACTTTGATACTTCGATCCAAGCTTCTGTAAAGTTCCATGCTAATTTCCAGCGAAAAACACTCCCAGCCACCTGAAAACACACAAACAAAAGGCGGCATACCCTTTTTGGGTCTTAAAATTTGATTTCGTGTTACTATCTATTTGTATCTAGGCGCTCACCAAAGTACTTGTTCCTGTTATGACTGGACAGGAATCAAGGCCCTGGACTGGACCTGCAAATTAAAGGTTTCTACTACTTTTGCTGTCAACAACCTAGGACTCCAGATTTATTGGTGCTAACAGCTAACAGCTCAAAGGCATGGACTGAACTACTGACTTCAGTTTCGGCACTCTGAAAGGCAGCGCCATGGACTGGAGAGAACAAGTGTTCAACATTTATGAACAAAAACCTCCAAAGCAACTGCCAACAAGTCCTCCATTCAGTGGCACCAGCAGCCAAGCATCATGGAAGCAAATCCCTCCAAACCCTTATCAAGTTCAGCGAAAGAAGATAAAGTTCATCTGCAGCTTTGGCGGCACGTTCTTACCAAGGCCAAGTGATGGGGAGCTCCGGTACGTCGGTGGCGAGAGCCATCTGCTTCGGATTGACCGGGACATGTCATGGCGTGAGCTAATCTGCAAGACAACAAAGCTAATCAGGCGGGATCACACGATCAAGTACCATCTCCCAGGGGAGCAGCTGAACATGCTCATTTCCATCACCTCTGATGATGACCTTCGCAACATGATTGATGAGTGCATAATTCTAGAAGCCAGCAGAGAGAGACTTACCATGTACCTTTTCTCCGCAAATGAGGATGAGCACGGTGTGTGCTTCCTTGTTGCACGCTCATCATCCGAGGCAGAAAAGGAAGCGCACTTCATGGCTCTTGTCAATGGACTCACAGCACCAATTGTGGCATCAAGAATGAATAGCCTTAGCAGCACGTCAGCCAGTGATCTAGATCAGGTGATGCTTGGTGCCAAAGAGGATAGATTGCCGGCAAGCATGGAAGAGGAATATTCAATGCACATCAAAGGTAAGCCCTCCCAAAGGATGGTTGTAGAACTGCCAAAAACATCGAGTGGACCGCAGGAGAAGACAATCCCAACTCCAAAATTCCTGACACGGAAGGCCAGAAAAGATAGTGCGCAAAACAGGGAAGGCAACCCGATCACCTCTGCCAGAAATGTTCACTTTGGCCCATCTGTGCCAACTGAATCAGTACATGCAGCTATGAGAGGGACCGATAGTGATCAGGCTGTCTCAAGACATCAGCCAGAACTGCAGCAAACTACTACAACTATAACTGGAAAGGGCCATCAAGCTACAGGATCTCAGGAAAAAGGATCAATGAGAGAAGAGCTGCTGATACCACTAGACAACAGCAATGTGAACATATCATCATCTAATTCAAGTTCAACACCTCATACAAATCAATCCGTGTTTGACATACTTGAAGCTTCATCAAGAGGCTCCCAGAAAACGGTGAATCAACAAACAAGCTCTGACAATAACAAGATGAGACCAGAAAGGAATAGAACCCAGGAAGAAGGTATATCTCATTCAGCAGCAGCAACAGAACCACCAAGGAATAACAACAACTTCCAATTGCATAATAAGATGGAGATACCAGAACATAGTCCTGGGTCTGCTTCTCCTATGCACTGCCATGATGATGATATGGACATCAGTTCAAACTTGCATACTATGGAGAAGTCAGTTGCAACCAACAGCATGAAGCAACAACAGCCAGCAGTTACTAATAGGTGTGGTAACACTCCAGAGAAAGATCATCCATCCAAGCCTACCAGCAATAGCAGCGAAATATTACTTCCTAGCTCTTTTACGTCTTCAGACAAGACAACTGAGCTGAAACCAAATACTCTAGTGCGTGCTTTAAGCGAGAGACAACAAGAACGACCCAATGAACAATCGTCAAAAGTGATCAAGTCTCAGTCAGTTGGTGCTAATAGTCCTCAGATCATAGTACCATCACAAGAAGCTAAAGACAACATCGCATCATTGATCTCAGATCATGAAGTACATCTGCACATTTCTTTTTATATGCTAATGTGAAAAATATTACCTTGCTGCATAACTTAAAAATATTTCTTTTCCCTGGTAGGTACATGAAACCATGGACAGTGAACAAGATAGTCTGAAAAATGCAGAGTTGGGCAGAGGTCTTACAAGTAATGTCCAGGTTTGTAGTCAACTTCTGTAATATGTCAAATATCCACTTGAAGCTCAGGAAAAATAATTGAAAGGATCAAAAGAAACAGGTAAAATGATAATTGGTTAAAACAAGACTTAATGAGTCTATACAATGGAAAGAGTTTATCAGTAAATATCCAAGGACATTCCTAGCTTTCCACACTAAATAGAAATAATGTGGTACCTTTTCCTGAAATATAATGACATGTATGGCAGATAATAAGCAATGAGGACCTCGAAGATCTCCGTGAGATGGGAGCCGGTGCATTCGGAACTGTTTTCCATGGAAAATGGAAGGGGAGTGATGTTGCTATTAAACGGATAAAGAATAGCTGCTTTATGTTACCGTCATCTCAAGCAGATAAGCTGGTAAGCCTCTATAATTCACCAGCATTTTTTGAGGGCACAGCCAAGGGTCTTGTCCATGGTCAGTTTAAGAGGTATAACCTATAGGTTTGTACTCTAAGTAGCAAAACACTGTCAATTTTCTTCAAGTGTATCATGTTATGTACTGATGTGTCATATTATTATCTGATGAACCAAGAAATAAGGTTACAGATCCCTGATTCCATTCTCCTCTAAACAACATAAACTGCATGTTATTGGACATGAACCGTACAGGACAAGCAGTCAGCTGCTATGTTTGGCCACAAATATTAACTAATAATATGGGAAACTGTAGCAGCCACAGAGTTATTATCTTCATACAGGATTCAGAATCAGATATTCTATATAGACATTACTCTCACTAAATGCTAATCAAAAGAACACAGGACTGTTGCTTTAACCATCATAAGAAATACAACATGTGCAAACATGCAGATTACAGAATTTTGGAGAGAAGCAGCCATCCTCTCGAAACTTCACCACCCAAACATTCTGGCATTTTATGGAGTTGTAACTAACGGACCTGGGGCAACATTAGCTACTGTAACAGAATTCATGGTCAATGGATCGCTTAAGAAAGTCCTTCTTCGCAAGGACAAGTATCTTGATTGGCGTAAACGGATAATGCTTGCAATGGATGCAGCCATTGGGATGGAGTACTTGCACTCCAAGGACATTGTCCACTTTGATTTGAAATGCGATAACTTGCTAGTGAATGTTAAGGACCCATCTCGACCCATTTGCAAGGTAAGTTACAACACAACTCAGTAGCACAAAATTTGTCCCGTCTCAAGTTCTAAATGTACTATTGAGAAAAGAAAAGTTCAATATCATATGAAAGCTGAAATTTAGCATACATCTGGAGTTGGTGCACATAACAGAGAATCAATTACTACAGGTTGCTGATTTTGGCTTATCAAAGATGAAACAAGCCACCCTTGTTTCTGGTGGAATGAGAGGAACACTTCCATGGATGGCCCCTGAGTTGCTGACAATGAGTGGCACTAAAGTATCTGAAAAGGTACTATTCTGACTCTTTGACATAGTTAAAGCCTAAGAGCAAGAAATTCACCAAATTTAATTTCACCAGTGCAAAATTGCAAACAGAAATAATAAGGTGCAATGCTTGGTTCCTTCTTGGACATTCTTTTTCTGATTGCTAGACCAAAAACATCTTTTTGTTCTGTGTTGACACAGATTGATGTCTATTCTTTTGGCATTGTAATGTGGGAAATTCTCACGGGCGAGGATCCATATGATGGCATGCACTATGGAGGAGTGATAGGTATGTTTGTATTAAGATCAAAAGCCTACTTTTGTTTCTGAGTATGGGTGATTTGCTTGATGTAAGTTTAAAATATGGACTTTCAAAGCAACTTAATGTCCCACAGGCCACAGATACTTGCTGTCTCATTTCATAGATTACTGATGCTCACACTATCACACAACCAAAGGAATAACATATATCCATTATATCCATCAAGCGAGAATGATGTATTAACATTCCCTCATATAAATTTCCTCTCAGCCTAGGTAGGTGAAATATTGTGCATTGACCAGTTTGATTTTCAAATTCATCAAAGTTAACATAAAGAACTTCAAGGGTATATTTTTTGTCTGGGTTGTCAATGGTGTCAAAGATGGCTGGGATTCTGACCAAATCTGTTGTAGTTTTTAGCAGTCAACGAACTAGCCATTTCGAGTACGAGGCCTAGTGTTGAAACCAGCAGCCTTACTGTAGTTGCTGAATTCAAGAAATTGAGACAATATAAAGCTTTGCATATTCTTCTGAATGCATTCTCATACAGATAGTGATGGTGTCTAAGGATACAGAATCATGTACCATACCTTTTGTCTACTCCAGTAACAGCAATTGCTGATGTGTGTAATGCAGGGGGTATTTTGAGCAACACACTACGGCCACCAGTGCCAACTTCATGTAACCCAGAATGGAGGAAACTGATGGAGAAATGCTGGTCAACTGAACCTGAGAGACGGCCTTCCTTCACCGAAGTTGCATCTCATCTCCGTGCCATCCTAGAAGCAAGCTAGAGAGAATCTCCACGTTAATAATCTGCATGGACAACACTCTGCATCTGTACATATTGCGTCCCAGAGCAAGACACAGTCATGGATATTTGTTCTGGAACTGGTACAAGTCCAGCATGAAAATGTACACCCCAGTTTCCCCAAAGTTAACTATGGGCAGTGTACATTGATTTGGCATCCCCATGTACTGAATTTGAAATGGTGCTACATTGTTACTTTTCTTTGTTTTCATTTTTGAAATTCTGCAAAGCAACTTGATGTCCCACAGGACACAGCAACAGCATTCTATGCCTTAACAGGAACTACACAAGTAGAGGCTTTTTGAAAGTTTGTATATGCCACTGACCATCTCATTTCATAGATTACTGATGTTCACATTATCACACAACCAAAGGAATAACATATATACATTATATCCATAAAGCTAGAATGATGAATTAACATTCCCTCGTATAAATTTCCCTCAACCCAATCTATATTTCACTTGACTGAGAAGCACAGGTAGGTGAAATATTTTGCCTTGACCAGTTTAATTTCCAAATTCATCAAAGTTATCATAAAGAACTTCAAGGGGATATTTTTGTCTAGGCTGTCAATGGTGCCAAAGATAGCTGGGGATTGTGACCAAATCTGTTCTAGTTTGTAGCAGTCAACTAACTAGCCAGTTCGAGGCCTAGTGTTGAAACCAGCTGCCTTACTGAAGTTGCTGGATTCAAGAAATTGATTGAGAAAATATACAGCTTTGAATATTCATCTGGATGCATTCTCATACAGATAGTGATGATAGTGATGGTGTCTAAGGATACAGAATCATGTACCATATCTTTTGTATACTCTAGTAACAGCAACTGCTGATGTGTGGTACGCAGGGGGCATTTTGAGCAACACACTACGGCCACCAGTGCCAACTTTATGTAACCCAGAATGGAGAAAACTAATGGAGCAATGCTTAACCTGAGAGACGGCCTTCCTTCACCGAAGTTGCATCTCGTCTCCGTGCCATCCTAGAAGCAAGACAGAGAGAATCTCCACGTTAATAATCTGCATGGACAACACTCTGCGTGTGTACATATTACCTCCCAGAGAATGAAGCAGTCACGGATATTTGTTTTGAAACTGGTAGTCGCTGCATGAAAATGTAAACCCCGGTTTCCCCAAAGTTAACTGTGGACAGAGTACATTTATTTGGCACCCCCATGTACTGAATTTGAATGCTGCTGTGGAGAAAATGGCTATTATACGACTCCAATCGGTATGGCTTTTCCAAATAGGTCTCTAAACATTTGTTTCTCCCTAATAGGACTCCAAACAATTAAACTAAGCTATAATGACATTTTGATCCATTTAATCATTTTTTTATATCCCAAATACGTGTATTTTCTGATAACGACCGTATTGCCTTTCTATACACTGTACACCACCTATCCATCTCATCTCATCGTGCGACGCTCTCTTCGTCTACCCGACGCCGTGCGCCCTTCCCTTTTCGATGCCGCACCGCGGTTCACTCCATGCCACGGTTCACTCCACTCCCTCGCGGCGGGCGGCGAGTGCAGGCGGAGTCCAGTGATCGCGCTGCACGTGTGAGACCTCACGGCGTCGACAAGCGCGGCGGCTGATGTGCGCACGTGTCAGCAGGAGTGATCCCCTGGAGCCTAAAGACAGTGAAGCACCTGAAGCCCAAGACAAACCTATGACGACGACTCGGCCCAAGAGATCATCTCGGCCCAATCCAAACCACACCGGCCCACAATGGACCCGGTGACTATATATAATAGGATAGGAAGAGAGAGAGAGAGATCAGCAAACAACTTGTAACACACTGAACTCAATTCGAATCTGCCTTCCTCGCTTCGTTCTTCCTCTTTCTTTTTCCTCGCCGCGGTGAGCTCCTTGCTGTCCGATCCGGCTATCATCGGCGATACCCGGCCGGTTGCTAACAATCTGGTATCAGAGACTCGATTCCGGTCCTGGACCCATACCTACCTCCCCATCCCCACTTCACTCGCCGCCAATGCCGCCTAGGTGCCATGGATCCACAAATCCAACGGGTCCTCGACGAGCTGTCCGGCAGCAACTGCCGCATCGACGAGCAAGGAGCCGGACTCTCGCGGTGCTTCGACGAGTTGGAGCGCAACCTCTCCGAGCGCGCTACGGTGGTGGACGCGCATCGCCGACCTCTCGCGCCGCCTCTGCGACTTGGAGGCTGCGTCCGTGGATCCGCAGGTGTCGGCTGTCGAAGCGTGCCTCGCATCGCTGGAGGTCGGCCTCACCGACCGCGACGCCGACTTCGACAACCGCCTCGCCGACCTCGAGTTGCTCCGCACCGCGCACATCAACGACGAGCACGACGCTCGCGTGGAGGCGCTCGAGGAGGAGGCGCGGCAGCTGAACGAGTGGCGGCCAAGCGTGGACGGCATCCTCGACGACATTCACGTCTCCATGAGGAGGCTCGAGCGGTCCGTCGCCCATGAGGCGTTCGACGAAATGCCTCCAGGCGTCGTTCTTCAGCCTTCCTAGGTGGCCGCGCACTCACCTGCCGGACTCATCGCCACCAATCCCGTTGTTGGGAACCGCGTCGCACAAGTTACACAGGATCAGGGATCTGGAGTTGTTACGACCTGGATCCCCGGCCCGGCCAATGGTACGTCCCCAGTTTTTCCCCTTCCTGCATCTAGTTCATCGTTTCCGCATCCACCACCTCTAGCTCCTATTCCCCAAGCTCCACCTATACCTTGTTCTGATCCTCCTCCACCTAACCAGCATCCCGCCATGATAGCATACCCTCCACCTCGCCCTCCACCGCCACCCGATCGATTCGACTCCGCTGATCCTCGGGGTCGTTTACCCAAGCTGCCCTTCCCACGCTTCGACGGTGACAACCCGCGCCGCTGGCGTACTCGTGCCGAGAAGTATTTCCGCATGTACAATGTCGAAGAGCGGCTCTTGATTGAGATCTCTGAAATGCACTTTGATGATGCCGCGTCTCTGTGGTATCAATCGATCGAGTACCGCGTTCTTGACATGTCGTGGTCGGAGTTCTGTTCCTTGATGCATGATAGGTTCGATCGTGACCGTCGTGAAGCATTGATTCACCAACTTTTCCGCATCCAGATGACCTCCACTGTCACCGATTTCATATCCAGCTTTTCTAAGCTCACTGATCAACTCAAAGTCTATTCCCCAACCCATGATGAGATTTTCTTCGTTCAGCGTTTTATGGATGGTCTTTGTCATAACATTCGTGCTGTTGTTGCTTTGCATAAGCCCCAAACACTGGATTCTGCCGCGAATCTCACATTGTTGCAGGAGGAGATGGGCTTGGTGCCGCGCCATGCTCGTTCTGGTGATTGGTCTGCTTCAGCTCGTGCCTCCTCCTCGACTTGGCACGCATTGCCGCTTCCTCCACCACCGCGTACCGACAAGATGCCGGTGCCGGCGTCGACGCCTGCGGCCGACTCTGCTTCTCCTCCAGCACCTGACAGTTGGCTGGTATCTCTCAAAGCTTATCGCCGTTCCTTGGGATTGTGCTACAAATGTGATGCTAAGTGGTCTCGCGACCACAAGTGCAGTCCTGAGGTGTTACTGGCTGTTGAGGCTATTTGGGGTCCTGTTGATGCTATTCCCGATTCTGATCAAGATGATTCTGCGTCTGACCCTGGCACGCCTCCTCAGATTTTTCTGGCTATCAGCAAGGTCGCTCTGGGTGTTAAATCTGTTGGCCGTGTTATTCGTTTTGCTGGTTCTATACAGGGTCACCAAGTTGAATTGCTTCTGGATTCGGGTAGCTCGGCATCATTCTTGGACTCAGCTCTGGCAGCCAAGCTTTCTGGGATGTCTGTTGTACCCATTCCTAGCCAAGTCCGCGTTGCCGGTGGTGCTATGCTCCAGAGTACACAGCTACTTCAGCAAGTGCAGTAGTCTATTGGTGATCATTCCTTTTACTCTGACTTTCGGGTGCTTCCCCTGGGCTCTTATGATGCAATCATTGGTATGGATTGGCTGTAGCAATTCAGTCCAATGCAAGTCGATTGGCAGCAGAAATGGCTTCTCATCCCGTACAACAATGAATGGGTTCTTCTGCAGGGTGTCGATGCTGCTGCTCCTGATAAGTTGCTGTTAAACATCTGTCAGACTTCGGTCAGTGTTGAGGAGTCTTCTACTGCGCAAGAATTACCACCGCTTATCCAGGCATTGCTTGATCGCTTTCCTTCAGTTACAGAGCCACCTACAGGTTTGCCACTGTCGCGCTCCTGTAATCATTCCATCCCTCTTATTCCAGGAGCGCAGCCTGTCTTTGTGCGGCCCTATCGGTACCCACCAGATTTGAAGGATGAGATCGAGCGCTAGGTCAATGACATGTTGTCTCAAGGATTGATTCGCCCAAGTACAAGCCCCTTCTCCTCTCCGGTATTTTTGGTGAAAAAGAAGGACGGCTCTTATCGATTTTGTGTGGATTTTCGACAGTTGAATGCCATCACAGCCAATTCCAAATTTCCAGTGCCAGTGTTCGATCAGCTAATTGATGAGCTCGGTCAAGCTAGTTGGTTCTCTGCACTTGATCTGCGGGCTGGTTTTCACCAGATTCTTCTTCAGCCTGGGGAGGAGCCAAAAACTGCATTCCAGACACACTGTGGCCAGCACGAATTCAACGTCATGGCCTTCGGTCTCACAGGCGCCCCGGGAACTTTCCAGGGTGCCATGAACTCCACGCTGGCGCTAGGTCTCCGTAAGTTTCTCCTGGTTTTCTTTGACGATATCCTCGTCTACAGTCGCACCTTTGAGGAGCACTTACAACATTTGGAGTTGGTGTTCACTTGGCTTGCAGCGGATCAATGGCGCATCAAACTCTCTAAGTGTAAGTTTGCTCAGCGTGAGATCTCATATTTGGGCCACATCATTAGCGCAGAGGGGCTTAAAACAGACCCGGCCAAGATTCAGGCCATTGCAGAGTGTCCAACACCTATGAATGTCCGGGAGCTTCGAGGATTTCTGGGTTTGGCTGGGTATTACCGCAAATTCATCCGCCATTTCGGTCTCATTGCTAAACCACTGACCGATCTCCTCCGCAAGGACCAGTTGTTCATCTAGACTTCTATACATGACTCAGCTTTTGAGGCCCTCAAGTCGGCTCTGTGCTCAGCCCCTGTTTTGGGTATTCCAGACTTCAGTAAGCCGTTTCACATTGAAATTGATGCCTCCGGATACGGTGTGGGCGCTGTGTTGCTTCAGGACGGGCACCCCTTGGCTTTCATCAGCATGGCGTTTTCCCCTCGTAATCAAGGTCTCTCGATGTATGAAAAGGAATATCTCGCCATACTTATGGCCGTCGATCAGTGGCGGCATTACCTGCTCCAATCTGAATTTGCCATTCACACAGATCATCACAGTCTGATCCACTTGAATGAACAACGTCTTCACACTCCTTTCCAACAGAAGGTATTCACGAAGTTGATGGGTCTGCGTTACCGTGTGGTGTACCGTAAAGGAGCAGAAAATCAGGCCGCTGACGCTCTGTCTCGGCGCCCCCATGTCTGGAAGTCTCAGCGGTCTCATCTCCTGTCCATCTTTGGTTGGACGATCTCCAGCAATGGTACGCTACTGATGCCGAAGCTTCTCAGTTACTGCAGCAAATGTCTCTCAATGCTTCGACTCGCCCCCAGTTCCAGTTGAAGAATGGCATTATCTTTTACAAAGACCGTATCTGGCTGGGCTCAAACTCTGTCTTGCAGAACAGAGTAATCTCAGCTCTGCACGATAGTCCGGTGGGTGGCCATTCCGGTGCCCTAGCCACATTTCAGAAGCTGAAATTGCTGTTCTACTGGCCGGGCATGCGCTCAGACGTCTTGCGGTATGTACAAGCTTGTCTCACCTGTGCTCAAGCCAAACCGGACCGGGCTGGTTACCCTGGGTTGTTGCAGCCACTGCCGGTTCCGCGGGGCTCTTGGGAGGTTGTTTCCTTGGACTTCATTGAAGGGCTACCTCTTGGTGGTAACGTCAATTCCATTTTGGTGGTCGTCGACAAGTTCTCTAAGTATTCGCATTTCATCCCATTGTGTGTCACACCCCATTTTTAAGGATAAAAATAGAATGTATAAATAGCCTTATATGCGCCCCAGGAACAGTCGCACATATAGGATGACAAATTACAAAGAGTATCATCACCCTGTTTATTACATAGCGAACCAATATTTATTACAGAGTATTGCGCATAAACAATAAATAACTAAGATATCTTTATTGCGGAAGCTCCATATAGGGACACGTCAACTGGTGAACATCAAGCCTAGTACTCATCACGATAGCTCTCATTCCAACCTTCATCTGTTACACATCCGAGGTTTTCCAAAATTGAAAGTAAAGCAAGCGTAAGTACACAACCGTACTCAACAAGCATAATATGGGTTAATAAGGCTCAAATAAGCTGACACGGTTTGACTGCATTTAGCTTTTATACATTAATCATATTGAGGCATAGCATCAAGGTAGTGAAGATTCACATATATTCATGATCAAAATAACATCAACAAGTGTGTAGCAATAATGACATTAAGATGAACACATTAACAATTTGAGAACCATTATCGTTTGTAAATGTGTCAAGGCCGCCCTAACCGAAGGGCACGGACAATATATTGATTTAAACTCTGATAAGAGGTGTACACTTTCACTGTGAGTCATGTTTTGCAACCGAGTGGATTTATAACTTTCAAACCACCACAAAACATATAAAGCCTCCTATAGGTTCTCCTAACCAATCAGAGATACGAAAATACGTTGTGTGTAGAAACCCCCCTTCCAATATGGCACAATTCTTCCCGGCTATACTCATAAGGACAGAGGCAGTCTAATACCCCAACTTCCAGACCACTAACCAGCTAGAAAAGGGCCTACAAGTGACTAGAGCCAGAGCCATATAGCCCTCGCAGCTGTACGGATTCTCCATTATAAATCACTTACAGACAAGAGTTCATGTTTGTTAAAAGTCATCGTTTTCATTGATAGCTTAACACACATCAAGTTATAAGATCATGACCATTAAAGCACTAGCATCATAACTACCCAATGCAACCCAAAAGGTTCAAGGAATCAGGTTATCAAAGCTAGTAATAATCTCTAGGTCATCAAACGAACACATGCATATGAATTGTTATTTATAGTGAATAGGTAACAAGGATGATCCATGCTATACTTGCCTTGATTCACAAAGTCCTGCTGATTCTGCTGATCCTCAAAGTAGCCTTGCTCAACAAAAACCTCACCGTCTGCACTGGACATTAACAATCAACACCAGACATTCCAATCGAGCATACATACACGAAGCAAACAAAGAGTTATTAGAGGAACAGTACACCAATCTCATTAAAACAGAATAAAAAGTTTACAAAACTATTCTACTCGCTTCTATGATCACACAGACGTCAAGTTCATCGAAAACGGAGTTATAACGGCGAAGATATGAATTTTCAAAGATTTCCTATAGATAAATAAATACTTTAAATATAGACTAAAAATATAAAGTTTCCAAAATACTTCAACAGTAGCACCACTGCGTAGATTACGAAATTATAAATCTAACGGAATTTGAACGGATCAAATCAGAGTTAAAACGTGAAAGATATAAGCCTTTGAACAAAATGGCGAAACTGTAAATAAGTAAAAGCGTATTCTGAAACTGAAAAGAGGAAATACGTTTTCCAGAGAAGAAAACGTATTCTGAAAGCTGTTTCAAGGAAAATATGCTTTCTAGTGGACAAAGCGTATTATGGATCTGTTAAACAGAAATTACGTTTTTCAGTAGAGAAAACGTATTCTAATGAAAACGCCAAGGGCTCTTAACAGAATACACCAAAACCCAGGGGGTTTTCGGCAAATCTTCCAGCCGAAGGGGTACGGGCTGTTTCTGGCCGTCCGTTTCAAGATGAACGGCCCAGATTTAAAACAGGCGGGCAGGTGACGGCGTCGGGCCGGAGAAGAACCCGACCGCGGCGGCGGCCATAGCCGGCGGCGAGAAAGCTCGCCGGCGTAATTCAATCCGACGTTTCCGGCCACCATTAGCAACAAGACCGGCACCATTCGAACGGGGAGCTCACGCCGCGCTCACCTAGCAGGTAGATGGAGGTCGAGGCGAAGTGGGGATAGCGTGCGGCTCGGAGAAGTGGACGGCGGCGGTCTGCAAACGGCGAGGGCTCGAGTTAGACGAAATTGAACCAGAAGGAGCACACCACGATGCTCAGGAGGTCGAGGCGAGGCTTGCCAACCAGTTAATGGCGAAGATGGTCCGTCAGTTGCGGCGAATTGCGAGCTCCAGCGGACTTTGGCAATGGCGGCTAGGGTTTCGCGTGGCGGCCCGGCGAACAAAGCGAGGCGGCGGACTTTAGGGTTTAGGTGGGGTGGCGGACGCGCGATTAAAGGCTTAAATAGCCTGGGCAAGGGTGCGACCGGGCGTGGCGTCGGCGCGGACGGGTCGCATGGAGTCGGGGTCGGTTTCCCGACTCGGTGTCCAGTCGGAGGGGGAAGGAGATGGCGTGGGCCCTGCTTGTCAGCGACAGAGAGAGAGGGACGAGCGCGCGGAGCGGCGGCCGGCTTGATGGGCTAGCCTATCGGCCCATGAAGACGCAGGCGTGAGCGCGGCTGCTGCGTTTGCGGGCTTCGGCCTTTGGCCCAAGAGGGAGAATGGCGCGCACGGCTTCTGGCCTGTTGGCCCAAGCGGGAGAAGGAGTGGAGCGGGCCGGAGCGGAGAGGAGAGCAGCCCGAGCGGGCCGTTCGGGCCAAAAGCCAGGAAGGAGAGGGGAGGGAAGAAAATGACCTTTTTCTTTTATTCAAACCCTTTTTCAAAGCAAATTCAAATGAATTTTGAAATCCAAACTCAAATTCAAACATCACAACAAAGAATGTGCACTAGCATGAATGCTCAAGCAAGATTCTACCATGATTCAACTTCATTTTCATAAAACATTTATTTTGCCTAATTATTTATTCACCAAAAATCATTTTGCCTATTTTTAAAAACTTAAAAAAAATCTAGGGTGTTACATTGTGTCACCCATTTACGGCGGCAACAGTGGCCAGATTGTTCATGGACAATGTCTATCGCCTCCATGGTATGCCAGTGGCTTTGATCTCTAATCGTGACAGGATCTTCACAAGTAATCTGTGGAAGCAACTGATAGCAGCATCCCGTTCTGAGCTTCGGATGAGCACTGCATACCATCCTCAAAGTGACGGACAGACGGAGCGTGTTAATTAATGCTTAGAAACTTACCTCCGGTGTTTCACTCATGCCTACCCCAAGCGTTGGTCAGAGTGGCTCTCTTTGGAAGAACACTGGTACAACACCAGCTACCACTCGGCGCTGGGCCATACCCCATTTGAAGTGCTCTACGGCTGCCACCCAAGACACCTGGGAATCGATCTCTCCTTAGCCAAGCCTGTGCCTGAACTGTCGGAGTGGCTGGAGGAACGTGAGTTGATGCACAGTCTGGTCCGTCAACACCTTCTTCGGGCTCAAGCTAGGATGAAACGCCAGGCCGATAAACATCGTGTCGAGCGCACCTTTACAGTGGGTGATTAGGTTTTCCTCAAGTTACAACCCTATGTAGAGGCTTCTGTGGCTCGCCGAACTAACCACAAGCTCGCCTTCAAGTTCTTCAGTCCCTTCCGTATCGTTGCAAGTGGGTACGGTGGCGTACAAGCTCGATTTGCCTGCTTCAGCGGCTATTCACCCCGCATTCCACGTTTCACAACTGAAGGTCTCCTGGAGCACAGCCGGTGAGTACTGCGTTGCCAGCTGACATTGTGGAGTTTCAGGTCCCTGTCCGCATCTTGCAACGCCGCTGGACGACTGGTTCTCACCCGGTGGAAGAAGTTCTCGTGGAATGGTCTCATATGCCAGCTTCTCTGTCCACCTGGGAGCCCTTACTGCATCTTCGCCAGCAATTCCCGCGTGCCCCGGCTTGGGGTCAAGCCGGTTCTGAGGAGGAGGGGAATGTCAGCAGAAGTGATCCCCTGGAGCCTGAAGACAGTGAAGCACCTGAAGCCCAAGACAAACCTACGACGACGACTCGGCCCAAGAGATCATCTCGGCCCAATCCGAACCACACCGGCCCACAATGGACCCGGTGACTATATGTAATAGGATAGGAAGAGAGAGAGATCAGCAAACAACTTGTAACACACTGGACTCAATTCGAAACTGCCTTCCTCGCTTCGTTCTTCCCATTTCTTCTTCCTCGCCGCGGCGAGCTCCTTACTGTCCGACCCGGCTATCACCGGCGATACCCGGCCGGTTGCTAACAGCACGCAGGCCTCCAACTTCGTAGAAACGACTAGTTTCTTCCCAACGGTAAAATCGTTGATTCTATGTGCCTCGATTCAATCATCGACGTCGTTTCGCGCATGCCCCCGCGTCCCAGAGCAGGCCACGCCCCAACGGCCGAGCGTCCCCAGCGGCCGCGCAAGCCTGGCGTGGGGCGCCCCGACGTCCAGCGAGATGACGCTCGCGGCCACAGCAAGTTGGGGCGGTCGAGCTCGCGCCGCCAGCCATGAAGTCCTCCGCCCCACCGCGAGCGCAACTGGTACCACGGGCGAGCGCCGGGGAGATCTCCGCCACCTCATCTGCCGTCCGCGTCGAGGATTCGGGGGGAGCGCCGCCACGGCGCTGGGGTTGCCAGCTGCGGCGAGGCTCCGGCCGCGGACGGGCTCGCCGACTTCGAGGTGTGGCGGCCGAGCTCACTGCGTCCCCAGCGTGAGAGGATAGAAGAGGATAGAGATAGGCGGTAAGCCAGCCACGGACAGAAGGCAGCAGCAGCAACACACACTGAGGGGTAAAAAGGTCAGTCTAGGAATAAATACATGTATTTAGAGTCCAAAAATTATTAAAAAGATTTAAAATATCATTATAGCTTAATTTAATTATTTAAAGTCTTATTAGAAAGAAACAAATGTTTGAAGTCTTATTTAGAAGCCATAACGATTGGAATCTTATAATAGCTATTTTCTCGTTGGTAGGTTGTTACTTCTTTTCTTTTTTTAAATCTGTGTTCTGTGTGTTGTTAGTTAACCTGTAGATACAAAAGAGACTAGAACTTTCACAAATATTTGGCTATTCTTTAATAATATGTGATTTTGAATGCTTCTCTCAGTCGATTCCCGCACAGGAACAAAACAAAATATGTCGAGGCAGCAGAACTGAAGTCATGTACCTGCCAGCCAAAGAAGCGGGGCTTGCTGAAAAGCGCATTTCGTCGAGCATCTTGAGAGCGGGGGGAAAATGGTGCCATCGACCGTGACCCCGGCCACTAGTGCCTCGCATCCGACCACGACCAATACCAGCGCGGTAGCCGGCGCCGGTGGCGACCCACCTGGCTTGGCACCGTGGGTGGCTTCGACGTCTGAATGGTGTCTCCAAAAATCCAAACTGTGGATTTGCGTGCGACGATGCGGGAGGGGAGGAGCTTGTGCGCCGTACGTTGGGGTCAGCGATCCGTGGATCATCCGTTGACAAAACTGATTTTTTTTACTTTGTCTCTTCCAGTGGCGGTGGTGAGGCCACCGGAGACGAAAGAACAGGATACAGGCCGGCGGTGCGGGGGCGGAGCGCGGCTGGAGCAGAAAACCAGGCTGCGGCGCTTGTTGGGTACTTTTTTTTTAATTAGAAGAAGCCGGTGTGGGCTGTGGCCAATTTGCAAGGCCATGGGCCGGCCCAAATCTAAAAAAGCCTCCGGCCTTGCTGGCCCAATGGGTACAATGAGGCTGACCCAAAAATGTGGAACCCACGGTGCCCATCGGTGTTTCTGATTTCACGTTTAAAAGGTTTTTTTTTTTAAGTTCTATGTACCGGCTTCGATTGATAAGTAGAGAGCAAATATATGTATAAGGCAGCCAAATGTGGCGTGAACCACCACGAAGGCGAAGCCTACCCATGCAAACACAACAGAGTAAACGACGACCCAACTAAGAATGAGACCAGAGTTCTCGAAGCAGGAGGCCGTAGTAAGTCATCGTTGCCCAGCTCGAGCATGTCTTTAGCCCTACCACGAGACATCACGACCGAGTCTAATTCCACAACAACGCCTTCAGGAAGGTTACGACGTCCAGTGAGCCGCCGTCGCTCGTCCAAACATGGACCAGGTTTTCACCTGCGGAAAACGTTGGGGACACGACGCCCCCAACAAGGAAAGCGGCGCCCACAGGCGTCGCCGTCGTCTGGCTTTCCCCCAAGGCCCCCCAACGCAGACGACGGCCCAGATGCTGGTTCCCAGCATGTCATCACCATCGTCGCTGCCAGCCATCTTGCAGAAGCCTCACCAGAGGGGCACCGACACGCCAGCCACGCACGGCAGCCGAAGCTGCGTCAACCACCACCGCTGACCAGACGACTTGCAAAGAACCGGCCATACTCCATGCCCACGCGTCCACCTGCTGCACGTCGAGGCCGTTGCTAACCGCCGCTGCTAGCCATGACACACACCTCCATCACTGCCGACTTTCGCCACCAGCAGACGCGAGACGCGTGCCCCACCATTGTGGGCAACGCCCCAGCCCTAGGGGCACCGGATCCAGACAACAAGCCCCGAACACGGTGGCCCTTCCCAACACCACCGCCTCCTGTCTTGACCACGGTAGAGACCTAGGAGCAGCCTTGGCCGGCGTCACAGCAGCAACCAGGCTGTAGAGGGAGGGGCAGCAAAGGGGGAAAGCCATCCCAGGCGCCTGCACGAGCCCGGCCACCGCCACCGTGCCACCGCAGCCACCACCACAGCCATCGCCGGAGCCAGGCCAGATCCAGCAGCCTGGGACCCGGATCCAACCACCTGGGCACCGGATCCGACCGCCCGGGCACCGGGCCGGCGAGCCTGGCCGTCGCCGCTGTCGTCGCAGGAACCGGAGAAGAGGAACTATGTGGTGAAGATGGGGGCCCCGCCGCTGTCCCCGGCGCCGGCACGGGCACCAGCCGAAGCAGCCATAGCTGCGGCGACCCTCCCCGCCGAGCTCCACGCAGCTCGCACGGGTGAGGAGACATCGGCCGGCTGCAGCGCGCGCCGCATGCGAGGGAGGGAGGCCCTGCTGCCGCCGTCCCGGCCAGCCAGGTGGCCAGCTCTGGCGGCGGCGCGGCAGAGAGAGGGATGAAGGAGGGCGGCGCTCGGGTTGAGGGAGGGCCTCCCGTGTCGCCCCGCGTGGGAGGCGACGCGAGAGCGAGCTCGTTGAGAACCATGTTTAAAAGGTTTCCATTTGTAAGACAGCAGGAATAGCACAGAGCAACTGCAAATCGCAGCCTTGCCAAGGGTAGGGCTATAATACAAATGCCCTGTTCGCTTGGTCGTTTTTGGCTGGCTGGTTCTGGCTGCTGCTGATTTTTTATGAGAGAAAAATACTATTGAATGGCTGGTTGGTTTGGCTGATAAGTTCAAACGAACAGGCTAAAAAGGGCCGCAGCACTTAATCAAGGAAGGCTCTGACAGTAAACATGCGGACCTGACAGTGGGCTGCAGCACTTAATCAAGGAAGGTTCTGATAGTAAACATGCGGACCTGACAGTGAGCATATCACAGCAATAGAGGTAAAAGAAAACTGTGGCATTGCAGAAATATTAGATGTCCGGAACCATAGAAAATTGTGACATCTACCGAGATACCAGCGGACATAGAAAATTGTGACATCAACCGAGATACCAGTCATAGACAAACAGCCAGGACTATAAACTTAACCATATAGCAAGCCAGCAAAGAGATGAAACCATGTCTGATGAATGACCTTGACCGAAGAAGCAATCATGATAACACCATCTAAGAATCAAATGACAAATAACCCATGCACCGAAGATGTCTCAAGTCTTCGCCAGACTACTTTCAACGAGATTCTGAAAAATGCAATAAAATCATTTTACTAGTGGTCTGAGCTGATAAATAAAGTAATAAATAAACAAGTAGTAAATCGCATGGTAACGGTTGGCTAGGGCAGACCGTGATCTGTCATGATCTACTCCCTCCGTCCTGATATATAGTATATTTTTGTTATTTTAGGATAAAATAAGGGAGAGAATAATAGACGCATGTTTCCTCGCTTATCTTTCTAAAATATTAAAATCTGATTGGATTCTCACAATTAAAGCATGAACTCTCAGACTTTTTATATAAAATAGGCAAGTAAATGAATTACTTTTTCTATAAAAAATAATTATATTTTTATTTAAGTAAACTTTATCTTCTTATTTTCTGGATGCACTGTATTTCAGAAAAATTCTAAATTCAGAATATACTATATTGCAGGATAGAGGGAATAGAAGAAATCATATTTTGAGCCGCGGAGCCCGAGAAACTTGGATCTCCGGGCGGTGGTGCAACCAAGATAAATTTCTCGTTCCTTGCATTGCTGCCTTCCCCAGATCGGAGCTGCTGCAAGAAGAAAGGTGGAGTCTTTGCATCGTGGCATGTTATCAAAAATAGTGCCGTGTCATGAAAAATACTATTGTGACATCTTGTTTAATGCAAATGAAACTCACGTGCGATTGGCCTAAATGTGCACGTTCATAAAAGCCTTGATGACTTGGTCCGGTCATATCTGTATTGTTGGGTGCACATAGAGTCATCCAGCAACATTTTTCTGACTTGGCCTGGCCCTGGTATATTATGGCCTGTCTACTAGGTGACTTTATTATACCTGCTCTATGCTACACAAGGATTATGAAGCAACTTACGCCATCGAAGCAATTCTAGAGATAGAGATGGAAATTGATAAGAAGATTATTACAATCAATCAATGAGTATTACATAAATAAAACACACACACACGCGTATATATATATATATATATATATATGCATGGTACTACAAACACTGAATTAAGATATCGTACGCAAATGTTCAGACACGCGTCTCGTTCGTGTTGGTCGGACCTTGGCGGAAGGCGTTGTAGGTACCCGTTTTGACGTATTCCATAACGATGGCAGCTACCGTGACAAGCTCGCCACCGCTGCTGAGCCTCCCGGCATGAGTTGCCGCTGCAGCGATGCCCTGCGTAGCACAAGATCTCCGCCCACACTTGGGCGACGATCTTCAAGATGCGGCCACCATCTCCATGCTGAGCAGCATGTTGATGAAGCAGTTTTGCGCCAAGCCAACATCCATTTTTCAACGTAACATTTTTGTGGATGGCCTCGTCCTTGAGCTGATCCTCCGGCCGGCATGGCAGCTGAGCCCGTGCTTCTTCCTCCAGCTTACTCCCGTGATCGCGTAGCATGGCGGCCAGACCTTGGGGTCGTCGCACTCAACACCTGTCAGGCAGTAGCACATCTCGACGTACCTGTTGTGATTGGCGGAGGCCGGCAGCATGCCGGGACGCGCCGCGAGGAGGAAGAGCATGTAATTGGAGAGCGCCTGGATGGCCTCGGCCAGATCCGGAGATCCCGGTGCATGGCGCGGGCAAATTTAACTTTGTCATCGCGGAGGTAGATGTCGGTTGCGATGTGCCACACGAGGATGGTCTCATCCATGTCGCAGCTACCGACCAAGCTCAGCTTCTGCACGTCGCCGCTCTCGTCCATCAGGCCCAGGCCCTCCAGCAGAGCTCCCCGCCGCACCGAGGATTCGAAGAAGCGCGCAGCAGCGGCAGCGGCAGCGGAGTGGCGGCATTCAAAGTACGCATCCCACTCCGCCGTCGGGAGGTTCTCCAGGGGCTCAGGGAAGAAGCGCGCGACAGTGGCAGCGGCAGCGGATAATAGGCCGGTGTTCAGGTGCGCCGCCAGCTCCATTACCTGGTGCTCCACGTGCTCGGTGACGTTGGCGGAGCCCGAGTACACCATCGTGTTCCACCATTCCTCCAGCCGGAGCAACCTGGCCCCCTTGCTCCAGCAGCTGGATCTGCTGCGAACGCACAGCTCCAGCAGGTTGTGCTGCCCCATGGTGCCCGACCAGTAGTGCCTCCGTTGGAACATGCGGACGACAAGACTGACGAGAGACGACGACGGCGTTGCACGCATCAGCTGTAGTTTTACACACCTGACAGTGCCAGACGCTAGCTCCGTCCAGATGGAGCACACAGTCGCCACCGTCGCCAGGCCCTCCAGGACGACGGCCCCGACCAGCAGCACGTAGGTGACGGCGACATCAGCCCTGCTGCAGTGGCGACGGCCGCAGTAGTCTCCGGGACGCATCAGCACCTGCATGAGGCCCTGATGGAACAGCACGAACGCAGCGGCGGTGCCCGCTCCGGAAACGACTCGGATGCAGAAACCGTACATGGAATTTTTTTTCTCGAATACGCAAAAGGTTTGCGCATCTTTGTATTTAAGTAGAGTAAATTTACAAGACACGGAAGCGTTTACCGGGGTGGATACAAATAGAACAACGCTCCCCGCCACCCTCGGCTTGAGTACATAGCGGACTACTCACGCACTAAACTCGCTAACTTACACGCCCCGCCTGGATCCACTGATCGCCGGTGTGTTTGATGGTGGCTATGACCTGGTGGATACTAGATTATTCATTTCTAAAGCATCTCGCGTACATGGAATCCTTGATCACCGGTGCCTTGGTGTACAGGACGTCGTGCATCAGGGAGAGCTGCCTTTCGGCCACCTTGTACAGCTCGTCGGCCTTGACGGCCTCTATCGGCCGCGCCGCACTTAGCTTGAAGTTGTAAGGCAACGGCCCCAGGATGAGCTTCTTGGAGACGCGCAGCAGTAGGTGAGCGAGCAGAAGCAGCTTCTTCTCCGCCTCGGCCTCGCCGCGTAGATTGGTGGTCTGGTTGCTCAGCACCGTATTTATGATGCGGTCGGTAACCCCCATCCCTCTGGAAGATGCTTTAGAGAAATGTAGTTGTTCCCCAGCCGACTACGGCTGGCCAACCAGAGCGACGCCACTCTCTCCCCGTACTTGAGAAAGAAGACCACGTACAGGACGACTGAGGCTTGCCGGAACCGCCGGAGCACGGCTCCTCCGCTGCCGCCGCCCGTGAAGGAGGATGACCACGACGGGTAGAGGACGTAGGCGGCAGCGGCGGCCTGCACGGCCAGCGCCTGCTGGTGGCGGAGCCAGAGCCGGTTGTCCTCCAAGGCGTAGGCGGTGATGTTGTCCTGCCCGCCCAGGTGCACCAGCAAGAATGGCGCCCACAGCAGCATCAGGTGGTGCTGATCCTGGCCGGGACCGTTCGCCACGGAGAGGTGGCCCAGCGCGTAGATGGCCGCCCAGTCGGCCAGCATGTACACGGACCAGACCAAGACCCTCAGCCAAGCCTTGTCCAGACGACGCCGGAACTCCGCAGTCACCAGAAGCGTCACCTGCATGGTGAAGCTCAGCGGTACCACCAAAGCGGGAACCCTGTTGTTCCATACCTCCTGCAGGTCTACCGACGATCCGGCCATTGACACTTCAATTTGGTCTCGATCGTCTGAAACGGCCGGCCATATAATAAATGGACTAGCTCATTGCATGCAAGATTTTTTTTGCTTTTTGGAAATAATATTAATAATATTTAATTAAAAATAACAAATAGATAAATGATAGCATGAACTTATGCATAGTGTGCATAGAAGTAAAGAACCTGGTTGTATAATTAAGTTAGATTACGAGAAAGCATACGATAGAGTTAGTTGGGAGTTCTTGTTTGAGATTCAATACTAGAATCCAGAGGTTTTAGTCTAAGGCGGATTAATTGGATATAGAGGATTGTTAAACTAGGTTTAGTAGGAGTGGTGATAAATGGAGAGGAAAGTAAGTTCTTTAAGGCTAGCAAGGGTTTAAGGTAGGGAGACCCTGCCTTCTTTACTTTCACTATGCAACAAATCAAGTATCACAGCATTGCGATAAAGCCCTTCGCAGCGGCCTCCTATTTTTGCCTGATGCGGTAATTCCCTCCTCCTGATCTTCAGCAGCGGGCACCCTCCTCCTGATCTCCGGCAGTGGCTGCGGGGACCGACAGCGGAAGCTTGTGGATTTGGTGTCGCGGATCGATGGTGACAGCGGCGGCGGCGGGATCCAGTCCTGGATTCAGTGACGGCCCAAATCCAAGCCCGTGTGGGCTTTCTTCTTTTTTATTTTTTTGGTATTTACTCTAGCGGGCATCCTAATGTGCCACTGCGGTAAATTGATTAACCATAGTAGGCAAACCAGCCTGCTACGGGAAATCCATGATTTATCGTGGCCCTTGCTCCACAATGGACAACTTTGCCAGCTGCGGGAAACAAAAAATGCAGCTGCAGAAGTTCAATCATGGCTTAGTGTTTTCAACCTGCTAGGTGATGTGCTGACTAGTCTGCTCATGAAAGGCACTGAAGTGCACTTAATTAGAGGGATGGGAATTGATTTCAAAGAAGGTGGTATCATCTCATTACAATATGCAGATGAGACCATCCTCTTCTTTGATATAGAGGATGATCATCTAATCAATCAACCTGATAGGAATTCTAATGTGGTTTGAGCAGCTATCAAGGATGGGAATTAATTTTCATAAATGTGAGATTATTCCTATGAACCTAGAAGATGGGATAGCTCATGAGATAACTCATATTTTTTTTCTATCCCTCTAGGAAACTTCCCTATTAAATATCTAGGAGTTCCTTTTCATTATGAAAAAATTGAGAAGAGAGGATATACAACCATTAGTTGACAAGTTGTTGAAGAGAATAGCTAGTTGGAGGGATAATCTGTTGCAGGAAAGGTAGTTTCCATCAAAGTTTGCTCGACAAGTATACCCATTCGTTTATTGTCCTTTATTAAGTTTCCCAAATGGGCCATCAAAATTTTGAATACTCATTTAGCAAATTGTCTCTGGAGTGACAATGAGGGTCACCATAGGATTCATTTAGTGAATTCGGATAGCCTATCTATGCTAAAAAGAATATGGGGGCCTAGGAATTCCCAATCTAAGAGATCTGAATATTTGTTTACTAGCATCATGGATTAAAACGTAAAACATAGATGAACACAAACTTTGGAAATTGTTCAATAAGTATGGCACTAGTAACTCAAATATGTTTGCTCTAGGTCAAAGTGTATCACAGTTTTTTAGGGGGATAAGGTTGGCAACCATGACTGCTTATTTTGGATATAAATGTAGAAAATCAGAAATGGCAAAAGGGTTAAATTCTAGGGGGGATAATTGGCTAGGCCACTCTAGCCTTGTTATATAGTTTTGGGAGGTTTATGTTTTGGTTCATGAGAAAGTTGGGACGGTGGCTGAGTTGTGGGATGGCTCAGAGATTCACTGTACTTTTAGGAGAGGAGTAGATCAAAGACTCATGAACCTCTAGGTCGAGATTATGCAATTAGCCTCCACCATTTCTTTATCTGAAGATGAGGACTCCTTATTATGGCAGTTTAATTATAATGGCATTACTCATCTCAGTCTTTATACAAGATTGTTAATCATAGGGGCATTGAGTCAGCACATGTTCCTATTGTTTGGCACTTAAAGGTGCCACCTAGAGTCTAGTTTCTTCTTTGGCTGTTATCTAAGAATAAGGTACTCACTAGAGACAATTTGAGAATTAGAAAAAAAACTAGATAATATGGCTGCCCTTTTTTGTTCTGAATTAGAGACTGTACAACACCTGTTTTTTGAGTGTGTAGTAGCCAAGCAGATGTGGGAAAGTATTTCTGAGGCTTGTGATAGAAATCTTGGTAATGATTTTATGTCTATTGGCCAAATGTGGCTTAGTGATAAGAAATTTTTAAGCTGATAACCTCGCTCGTATGTGTTGCTGCCCATTGGGGGTTTTGGAAGCTAAGAAATACTATGCACTTTTACGGTTTACATTGGCTAGATCTGAGGAGTCTCTTGTTGAGAATTGTTTTTATTTGCTCCAACCATGGGTGATTCTATGCCCTCAAGCCAGGAGGAGGAGTTCTCACTGAAAATGAACAAGCTAAAGGCCATAGCCACAAGATCAACGTGGATCTACTGATGAATCAAGTGAAGAGCAAATGGGACAAGTTCATGTATCAGCATGCTTTTGATGGGGAGGCACTTTCCTGGCCCTTCCTGTTGAAATGATGGAGAAGCTCTCTAATGACTACAAGAATGGTGCAGATGGTGCTGGGAAGAAATGGTTTTATCTTGAGAATGAGGATGCTGTGTAGAATAGATGGTTCGGTTCCTAGTTGCTATCTAAAGAAAACTGTGCTGCATATTGAAGGAGTTTAGCTGTTGCTACTTTAGTTTTAAAATTTTATTCTAGGAGTTTATCACTGGAATTATGGACAGACGTATAACGTCTAAGCGTTGTAAACGTTTGAATGTTTTGTCTTTGGTAATGCTAGAGACATGGACTAGTCTAACTCTAAAAAATAACAAATAGATGGCGCTTTGCAAATAATAATAATATTGGGGTTTTGCATGTTTTACATTGCTGCATTGAATCTTTCCAACAATTGAGTTATAAATAATAAGCTACTACTTGTTTACATACAAATAAAGATGTTTTTTTAATTTCTTTCAGAAAAGCTAAGAGTGCGTTTGGAGGCTTGAAACGGTTCCGGGATTCTCACGTGAGTCTAGAGAATCCAAGCCAAACGGCAACTCGGGTGAAACGTTTCCGTTACAAACGGTTCCAAACGATTCTCTCTCTCTCTCTACAAATGAGAATCAGCCAAAACGTGGTTTCGTGGTAATTCTGATTCTCAGTGGCGGATGCAGAAAATGATTCCGGGGGGGCCGGGGGGGAGGCGCGGGGCTAATGTCTTCTTCTTCCTCTCTTCTTTCCATTTTTCCTTCTTTAATCCACCTCTTCTTCCCCCTCATCCTCTCTAATTTTCTCTTGATGCAGCAGCTGTAGGGGGGCCTGCCCCCCAGCCCCCCCTTAGTCTAGTGATTCCGATTCTCCATCTGTAATGTCTCTTGAGACAATCTAGACATTAAACTTTTGTATAAGATCTGGATCCTAAGTCTATACACTTGAGATTTATTTAGCACATGGGGCACTAGTAGTGCTATAGTTTAATGGAGAAACTAGTAGACACAGAGAAACTAATGGTATTGTATATATACAGTATGTGCTAGTAAAGTTATAAAGTGCCAATTACTTTCAGGACAATAATTTAAACTTCATTAGTAAATCTATGTGTACTTAGAGCAACTTCAACGGTTTTACAAATAAGTTTGGTATTTTTATTTTTTCAAAAAAATTTAAAAATCTTTTATCCAACGGTTTGACAAATGAACTTAAAATTTTTGTTAACTTGATAAAATTTTGATAAAATTTTAGGATGCATTGACATATATGCACACCTGGGTCGCGCTAGGCATTCTCCTCCCCCGCAGTTTTCTTCCTCCCGCGCCTGTTCCCGCTCGCCGCCGCCGTAGTTTCCCATGACTTGTTCTTCCCACAGTAACCATCGGTCTGCAGGTCGTGAATGCAACATCGATGTGCTCCTGTTGCTGGCTGCCATGTGCATCGATGTGATGATGTCCTCCAGGCCCTGTGCTGGTCAGGTTGCTAGATGGGTCTACTCTCTCCGTTTCTTTTTAAGTATCGTCGTGGAATACGTATCATAAGTTTGACTGAATTTATAGAAAATATATACAATATTTATATCCCTAAATAAATTTATTAAAAACTAAATTTAAAAATCTTTCTAATGATATTAATTATGATATTAATTGATGATACTTATTATTTATAAAAATTACCGATATTTATTTCTTAAAAAACAAAGCGATACTTATTTAGAGATAGAGGGAGTACACATGATGATGTCCACCAGGTCCTGTGGTTGTCGACTCCAGATTTTTGCCGCAGGCAACAAATGAACTGACGGGACAGGATATTTCTTGCTGTCGATTGTCAGGACCCTCCTGCGACGGCACGAAGAAATTGGCGCAACGAAGGCACCACGCGCGCGAAGAGAAAAAAAAGGGCGAGGGAGGGTTTTTTATTTTTAACCGTTTTTTAAAGTATTTTTAAAAATAATTATGAATTATTTTTTTTAAAACTAACCGCTTTGGCGGTGCCACCATCCCTGACGCCGCATTTCCACACTGCGGCGCCATGCATGGCCGTGCCACAGAGTGTGACGTGGCGGCTTTCGGCCCGCGGCCTGGCCCACCCTGTGGCGCCACCATGTATGGCGCCGCAGTGTGGTGCCACAGATCACGGCGCCACATTGTGGCGCCATAGATCATGGCGCCATAGGTTATGGCCCAGCCTGGCCCATCTTCCTTCTCTTCTCTCTTCCTTGCCTTCCCTTTTCCCAATTCCGTATCCCGCCCGTGTGACGCGCCGCCGCCGCCCGTGTCACGCGCCACCGCCCCCGCCGCCCGTCTCCTCCACGGCACCGGCGGTCCTCCACCACCTCCTGTACCGCCCGAACCACAGCGCCTCCGCCTCCTCCGGCGCCGCCCGAACCGCAGCGCCTCCGCCTCCTCCGGCGCCGCCCCCTCCAGCACCTCAAGTTCCCCTTCGCCGGCCGTTGGAGGGGGCGGGGCACCTCACCGCCGGGCCCTCTTGGGCCGGGCAGCCACCCGCTGCTGGTGGACAGTGCTGCGGGCGGTCACATCGTCAAGTCCACTTTGGGTCTTCAAAGTATACTATACCTGCAAATTAGTTGTTGACCTATCTATATTTTTGTGAGTAAATTAGTTTGAAATTAGTTGCTGATTTGTAATTACAAATTAGTTTTACCTATGTAGTTATTGTAGCTATTTTAGTGATTATAGCTAGTTAGTGTAGGTAGTTAGTGATTGTAGTTAGAATACATATTTAGTGATGGTTTATTGCTGTAATGCCTTTGTAGATGGATTGTTGTGTCCGGATTTTTTACGGAGGAATGTTAGGCCGGAAGATGGTATGTTTGAGGGCATGTGTGAAGAAATGGAATGGTTTGATGAACCTCCTAGTTTTTATGGCCTTTTGGTTTGTTTGGAAGCCAAGTTTGACGGTGAATTCACACTCAACGGGAGGATTGATAGTGGGAAGACTAGGGCACACTATGTCATGATGCCCTTGCGCAACCCTACTAACTGGTCGCGTTACCACAGACTACTCCAAGGATCCAATATGTCCATGCCTGAGGTTGTGGTGGAGAATGGGTACAGGAGGGAGGATGATGAGGACTTGCCGTATAATGACGGTGGTGGATACAATGAAGAAGAAGGTGGGGTACAAGGTGAAGAAACTCAAGATGAAGGTCATTTGACGCAGGAGCACTATCATTCAAACCTAGAGGGACGTATTGGCAATGACGACTTTGATGTGAGGGAGTTTGCACGAGAAGAGGAGGAGGAGAGGGAGGACATGATGGATGATGGGGTTAGCACAGATTCAGATGACTCAGATGATGAGAATGGTGTTATAGATGCAACGATAGCACCGGTGGGTCCGATGCCAGCACCAGTTCTAGCTGAGGTACTTCATGCCATGCCGACGCAGGGCAGGCTAGTCCATTATTTGCCCGAGGAAGATACCCCTTATGATTCATTTGGTAGGATTAGCGAGGCAAGGCCGTACGTTCCACCGCCACCTTACACACCGGCAGAGCTTATGCAGCTGAGGGGGAGGAACCCACCGATGAGTGACGTTCCTGTGACAGAACCGACCAATTTATTAGAGCACAAGCACATAATCCGC
>CM041631.1:68820637-68903857 GCA_023333625.1 Bothriochloa decipiens
AAATAGGCCTCGCATTAAAATTTACTCGCACACTATAAAGAATTATAAACAACCATTGTTTTGCACACTACACTCTACTGAACCACAACCAATAGAAGATCATACATATCATGAATAGCATAAAAAGCATTTTTACACACATGAAATGATAACTCTAAAGCATTATTTGTAAACGAAAGAAATCAGGGTATAACTACAACATGACGTTAGACTACTCAGAAAATTCTGTAAAAATTACAAAAGCTTAATCATTCCAAATAAAGACTACCATAAAATTTTCAAGTCAAAACAGTAAGTACTTTATCCTGCACAAAAATGACAAGGCAGCATAATTCCAGGGGCATAAAATACTTTGTACATAAAAGTATATCAAACAACAGATCTCAGAACATAATTAGCTCTAGATTGACATAAAAACACCCTCCAAAAAGTTTCATAAACAAATTCCTTATATATTATTTATTATGAATTATTTATCCTCACATGAAAATAGGCACCATAACTAGACAGAGCAAACTTTCCACATGACATAACCTCATAACATTTTTCACAGATAGAGCATGATATAAGAATACTAACAAACTTGGTCTCACATTTTTCTGAGCAACAGAGAATTAGTTATGCATTTCCTAAGATAAATACAATTAATAGAGATAAATAAAGCTATACAGAAAAGTTTCACAAATTCCACATTTCATATTTTTCATGCATAGATTATCTCATAAGAAAAATACTGCAAGTTGAACCAACTCATTTGGATGAAAAATGAGCAAGTTATGAATTTTCAAAGCTTTAAACAAAATCTAAAATCTATTCTGGAAAAGAAAAAGAAAAAGTCACTTTACACCGGGGACCCTGACATTTCCAGAAACTAACCAAGCCCTAACCGGTAAATCTCTGTGTCTGGCAACTTTACACCAAGAACCTTAGGGTCTTCTACATTCTAACCCGACGTCCTTGCACAGGAAAGGGAGAGGACGACGGCGTCGGCGCGGGCTCACCGGCGGCTACCGGGGTTCTCCGGCCACTCTGACCTAAGGGATAGCACGAGGGGGGTGGCGCGCATCGATTGCGGGGCAAATCGTGGTTGGAGCGAAGCCGAGGCCGCTCGGGCCACGTGCGCAGGCGGGTGGCGGCTCCCCGACGGTGGCGCACTTGAAATTTCGGCGAGGGTCGACCCGCACGGACCTCATGAACTAGGGCTACAGCGGCTACTCGACTAGATGCACCTAAAGCTTGAGAAAGAGAGAAGAATCGTCGGCCGAATCGACCCGGACACGGCGGCGGCGGTCACGGGCTCACCGGCCGCGGAGAAGAAACCCTCGATTGGGGGTCTTACCCTCGACGTGGACGGGTGGTAGGTAGCGCACGAGCTAGAGTACGTCGAGGTGGGTCTGGTGACGCACTTGGAGAAGAAAATGCGCGGCGGGGTGGCTCGGCGACGGCGGGCTCAGCCGGCGGCGGCGATGGCGGGTCCGCGGAGCTGAGGCAGGAGGTAGGGAGAGACGAAATTGAAGGGGGGACAGAGAGAAGGAAGCAGCTGCGGTCTCTTTAACATGGTCGGGACGGTCGCTGCCACCCCGGACGGCCGGTCGACGCGCGCCACGCGGAGCGCGCGGGCTGGGCGACATGGGCGGTGGCCGAACATTTTCCTGACGGCCAGGGTACAGCCGTCACCAAAATGCTATTTCCATGAACTCAGGACAAATTTTGCTGCTTAATAACTCATAAACTAAGCCGAATTAGCAAAAACTCAAAATAGATGAAATGTAGCTTTTGAAGAGTAGAACATTTCATCTTAAAGAAGTTTTACCAGATTCTGCATAGATTTTGAAATACAAAAATCCAAATAAAATACCTTTTAAAAATTCCCAAAATGGAAAATCAGCCCCCAATTCTGCCCTTTTTCAACATTTTTGAACACCTTCCAAGCATTTTCATGAAAAGTGGTAAAAACAACTTTTGTTCCTTATAAAATTCTCTACAAACTTCATTTAGGGTGCACACACATGCAAGCAATCTAGCTATCATTTCCAAATCAGTCAAACAAAACTACTTTAATGGTCCACCTTGGTCAACCATGACAACAAAGCTTAATTAGCCAAAACCATGAACATAAACCTAGGTTTATTTGGTGTCCTAAGAATGTCTAGGTTACCTTAGGGGTCATCAAACACCAAACACTTATACCACATATTCAATTCATGTGAAAGGCAAGCAAAATTCGAATAATCAAGCATGATACATGAAATGACAATCACTCTTTTCATCAATGCTATGCATAAAGATGCTTATGCTTAAGAATGCGAATGATTATGCATGCTTAACACCAAAGTGTTATAGTTCCTAATTACAGAGATGTTAGCATGACACATTTGGCAGTTTGTGACACCGGGCTGCACATGTGTTCGCCCCCATTGTATAACCATACAGACGGTGATATCCTTAGGAAGGGTATGGTATTCAGTACAATGGCAGAGATGAAGCTATTCCTTTAGGACTACGCTACGTACCACCATAGACCCTACTATGTCACTCATTCGGACCAGAAGGAGAGGTACCAAGTTGCATGTGTCATCTGGAGTTTTGATTGGAGGTTTCATTTAAGGAAGAGAAAGAGTGATGGCAAGTGGAAAGTAACCAAAGTGGTCCAACCCCACACATGCATGACCAATGAGGTGAAGGATGTGCACCCGCAGCTCACTGCGCGCTACCTCGCTCGTCGTATATTGGGTATGGTTGATAAAGACAACAACATTTTAGTGTCTGTTACGGCAACAAATATTCGATTTGACAAAGTATGAAGTAACATATGGAAAGGCTTGGCATGCTAAGAAAATTGCCCTTGCCATCCGTTGGGGTAGCTGGGAGGAAGCATACAACAGGATTCCTCGAATATTGTGTGCAATGAGGCACTACAACCCTGGCATGAGATGGTTTATAGACACAAGAGAGATGTATCTGCAGAACGTTCAGCGGCATGTCCTGTTTCGTGTGTTCTGGTTTTTCGCGCAGACCCAACATGCATTCCAGTATTGTCGCCCAGTGATTCTTGTTGATGGCACTTTCCTTATAGGAAAGTACAGGGGAACTTTGATGATGGCTACAGCTGTTGACCCAGAGAAGCAGATAGTGCCCATTGCATATGCTTTGGCAGAGGGGGAGAACAATGATTCCTGGTCATGGTTCATGCGGTTGCTCCGTATGGAAGTGCTTGGTAATGATCGGCAAATTTGTTTGATCTCGGACCGGCACCCGAGGATCATTAATGCTGCAGCACAACAAATCAAAGGGTATTATCCTCTTGTACACAGATGGTGCTCGCGTCATTTTGCTGCTAATTTCTGGCACAAGCAGAGGAAGGCAGAAGTTTGTGACATGGTAAAGAATCTATGTTATGTACGATCAGAACACGAGTTCAAAGAGAAATTGATAGAGTTGCAGAAGGTGTTGAACAATAGGGGTGAGAAATGGATAAAAAAGCAGTTGGAACAGAAGGAGAAGTGGGCATTAGCATATGACGAGGGGGGTTTCAGGTATGACATCATGACCACCAATGCATCGGAGTCTTTCAACCGTGTCTTCGCAGGAGTGCGAGCATTGCCTGTGTCTGGAATCGTTGAGTACTCCTTCACGAAGTGCAACGAATATTTTGTGCTCAGGTATGGACTTGCACAGAGAGATATGAATGAGCTTGGCAAGTTTGGGTGAGCCGCACAAGAATATATGCACGAGGCAGAATTAATGGCTAACGATCAAATAGCTGAAACATATGGTCCAGGGCATGATGTTTACAGTGTTAAAGGTAAGGGTGGCACAAGGTTGGGAGGGAAACAATATGGTGGTTGAAACTACCGAGTCGATCTTGCGAAAGTTGAGTGCACTTGTAATGTCCCTCAGATCATGCATGCCCCTTGCTCCCACATGATCACGGCCTGCAAGAAGATCGAATATGATTGGATAGTCCCTCCATTTATGTCACCCTTGTACCTTCATTCTAACACTTTGTCGATCTGGAGTTTGCCCTTTGAGCCATACCTCGACCCGACGCAGTGGCCTGAATACTATGGTGAGAACTATGCGCCACATCCCGACTTGAAGAAGGTAGGGAAGGGTAGGAGAAAGAAGAAGCGACTCAAGGGCGACATGGACGCTATGAGAGGATATAATCAACATGGTGCATAAAAATAGATATAAGTCCAAGACTACCAAATAGTGCACATCATAGAGATCATAGGAGTCCAAGACTACCAAATAGATAAGGAAGTACATAGCATAAGTGCATCTAAAGCATACATGCAGTGCATGGCAACAAAATTAAAAAGTCTAAGGCTACACGACATTGCTCATGAATAAACGAGTCCAAGACTACAAGACATTAAACAACAAGAGGTCGTATGGCTACTGAGTGCAACGAGGCCACTTTCCCTTGCTCTGCGCATTGGGATTCTCCTCCAACGCTGTCTTTGCATGGCGCACACGCTCAAGCTTCTTCTCCTTCTCCGCCCTAAATTCAGCATCAAGCCTCCTTTCCTCCTCTTCCTTGCGCTCCTTCTCTAGAGCCTCCTCTCTGAGCCTCCTCTCACGTCTCACCTTTAGCTCTGCATCAAACTCCATCAGGTGCTTCAGTAACCCTTTGTCGGTCTCACTAATATCAGTGTCAATCCACTGCTCGAAATCGCATTAGCGGTGGAGGAGTCTACAACATTGACAATAGTTACTCAAAACAATTCATGCAATATGCCCCATAACTAAATAAATTAAAACATGATAAATCATGACACACATAATTTGCTGCGCTGTATTTTCTTAGTGACCCGAAATGCAAAATTGCCGCACATCCAATACCTCTGGTGATAGGTCTCATAATCTTCAGATATGTCTAGTTTGCAAGGATTGCCACAATAGCACATGGGTACTGGAACACCTTCAGGGAGCGGGTGAATGACCCAAGGATCGGGTTGATGATAGCTACAATTCAAGAAATATGTTTTTAATAAGTAAACTAAAAAACAACAACTAAGACCATAAATTTTAGAGTTTTCTACATGTTGCAAAAAAAGATTACAAATAGGGATTACCTTGTGTAACTAGCTTTAGCCTTACCACGCCTTGGCATCCTACCAAGTCATACAACAATAAAATTTAACAACCACACAAATAAGGCAATATCATCTCTAGGGTTACAAAATATACACCAAATTCAGGCATAAAAATGGATAAGAGGAATGAGACTACCTTGCTTGCGAAGATGAATAGATTAAATTCGAATTTCTAAGGTCAAAATCGTCGAATCAGGAGTTTGAGTTCGGGGCGGAGAGAAGAACCCGAGAGAGATGAGGGAAGAATGTAAGAAGAGAGAAGAAAAAAAGGGTGGCCGGTTGCCTATACACACCCTGTGGCGCCACGATCCAGGGCGCCACACTGTGGCGCCATGCATGGTGGCGCCACAAGAGGTTGACGTGGCGGCCCACAGCGCCTTGGCCCACCCTGTGGCGCCACCATGCATGGCGCCACAGTGTGGAAATACGGCGCCACGAACGGTGGCGCCGCCAAAACGGTTAGTTTTAAAAAATAAAAAATTTCGCTGTTATTTTTGAAATACTTTAAAAAATGGTTAAAAATAAAAAAATTCACGAGAAAAAATGTAAGGGTCCATAATTTTTTTTTCCCAAGTAAATAATGGGAAATCATTGGAGATTGGCTCTTTTTATCTTTGACATATTCATTTGAGACTTGAAAAATTTTCAATTTTACCAAATAAAAAATACAAAACCGTTGGAGTTGCTCTTATAACGAGTTGCCTTAATACTAGCTAATTGGTACTAGCATATTTGTTTTTATTTTGGAAAAAATGGGGACAACAAATCGAATCGCTGCACGGGAGAGCCAAATAAAGAAAGCTACATGTATGATTTGTGAACTGATGACAGATGGGCCACCGGCGACATCATTTGAGGCAGCCCATATGAACAGCGATCTTGTCATATAATAGGGATTATTTTGGCTAGATTATTGAACGCAGTCGTCTCTACAGCATATATATACACAACAACGAGGACAGAACCTTACTTGCCTTGTCCAGGGAGGCAAGGTATGAGCTTTTTTGATGAGAGAATAAGCTTTAGTAAGGTTCACTCATGTCGGCGGCTATCAATTTTCTTGCCACCTACTCCCTCCGTTCTCACAAAAAGAAGTCATTCTAGATATCCTAGGACAAATTAACGAGAAGATAAAATGATCATATCTGCCCCAATTTGTTATTAGTCATATTTAGCGTGAATTAACTGTTGTATGTACATACACAAACCAAATAGTATAGAATGGCTTATTTTTGGGATAAATTTTAAATTATAAAATGACTTGTTCTTTTTTTACAGAAGGAATAGGTAGATATTAGTATATGGAATGGAGTTAGAAAAAAAAATAATGTGCGACCTCGTAGTGTTGTGATCCAAGCACCATTATGGCATTTTCACAATCCATCGAAAGCACTAGCGGATCCATAAACGGACAGGGGGCAAAATAATAGAAGACTAAAAACCATACTAGCCACACACTAATAGGAATAACAAACAACACAGAGGTCAAAGTGCTTATAAACAAATAATACATCTTTGATGAAAGGTACCTAAAAAAGAGCTTTACCATAACTAAATGATCAAATTTGTCTCCACAATATACACCACTTGGACCGGCATCCTCAATTCTATACATACAAAACATACAAATTGCGAGTGTTTTGTATCAACACCAACTAGTAAATTTGCATGCGCGTCTAGACTCGAATGATGAATTAGTATGAGCGTCCAAACTTTTTTTTGACCGAAGTCAGCAAAGGAAACCCCAGCCTATTTTTTTAATTTTTCTTTAAATTCACTCTCATCAGAAGTCGAACTCAGGTCTGCTGGATGCTATACAGGTGCTCTAACTATTAGGCTAGAGACCCTTTCACACGCGTGTCTAAACTCGAATGGTGAATTAGAGGACACTAGGTATGGTTCACCCGAAATGTCCCTATATCCAATCTCAGGCTGCTCATGGGTGTACAAACGGGCGAGAGATAGAGAAGCTCGAAAGTCTCTGTGAGTTAAGTGTGTGCAGATTGCGATGGCCTGTGTTCAGGTGAATTGCATATAGGGCGCCCTGACTCCCAATTATTGAGTTCCGACAGTCATATATTATTGCTAAAGAAAAAAATGTTATAAACGGCCCAAATAACTTGTGGGACAGTGTCTCCATATTGATTAGAGGATTATATATATTTCGTCGCTAACAAGTCATGAAGCACGTTTTTGTTTCTCCTACTTAATACAGGTATAATTTATAAAAAAAACAAGTCATGAAGCTGACGCTAACAAATCTCACCTAAGCTTTACGGCTCCCAATACAAACAGGCCCACAATGGCATAGGATACCTCATGGCAAAAACAAGCAAAGGTAAAATAGTAGCGCCTTCTTTCAAAATAAAGCAAAAGGCTGATTGGTACAAGGACCATTGGCTTTCTATGGCAGCATTAGATTCATTTGCAAATGTGTGAGTTACTTCCTCTATCTCACAATATAAGACATTTTGGCACTTTTAGATTCATAGCTTTTACCCATGTATCTAGACATAACATATAATCTAGTTGCATAGAAAAAATATAAAATAATGTCTTCAAATTTGTAATTTGGAATGGAGGGAGTAGTATACCAATTGATGGAAGAAATTAGTACTACTGACTATTAAGACTTGAGACTTCAGAGCTTGTACATCCATCCCCCACTTCGAGCTGAAATTTTTTCAGTTCATGGTGAATAAGCCTATCAATGTACAAATGATGGATAGAGAACAAAGCTGAATATATAGCTGAGGTGCCTATACCGCATTACTTTTATGCAAATTTGAACCAAGAGCAGATGGACACCTCTAATCCTCTATGTTTCAACAGTAATCAGCAGCCCGTATGACAGCATCATTTGGTACGTGACACCAGAAATAAAAGTTAACATTGAAAAAGATGAACATTAAAAAGATGTAAATACCTGCAAAGTGGTCTCAAGTAACGGATGAATCTTCTAGATAGCTATAGCTACTAGTAAAAATAATGGCAAATGGCTCCTGGACTGTATTATAGTGAGGTCGTCCAATTTACTTTTCATATCTTTTTTCACTCCAGCTACGTGGTCAATCTGAAACGCTTATGCACGCTCTCCCAAAACTCCGAGTCTCCGAGCAAACGGCCTTGCAGAGTGCAAAAATTACAGAAACAAGAAAAAAACTGTATGTATGTATACTCTGTTTGTTACTCTGTATGAGTGTTGCCTTAGACTCGTGCACAAGCCATACACTGGGAGCAGCTCAGCTTTAAGCCTCAGGTTTCTTTGTTATTGAGGGTAATAACACCATCAACCACTACTATACTATGTTTTTTCCAGTGGCGGAGCCGGCAGCTTTTTGAGCCCGGACATCCTTCATATACAAAATATATTTAGTTATTAAACTACAGTGTTCTTCTATGATGCAAAGGAAATTTTCTCTTAAAAATCACCGATGAGCCCGGCCGACCGCCCAAGGTCGCCGGGAGTTGGCTCCGCCAGTGATTTTTTCATGTATGTATATTTCTACAATAGAGTCTCTAGTTACTTTTTGTCGGCCCTCCTCAGAACTACCAACACTCTAGGGCTTAGTTTAGTTTTCAGAATTTGCCTCTAAATTTCACTATGAAAAAGAAGATTCCTATTATATCAAAATATCGGCACATGTATAGAGTATTAAATATAAATAAAATTAAAAATTAATTACATAGTTTTATTATACTTTACGAGACGAACGTTTTAAACCTACTTAGTTAAAGTTTAGACAATTTTTATCAAATACAAACAAAACACTACAGTGACGCATTAATGATTTTTTTCCAACTTTACATATATAAAATTAGAAACTAAACAGGCCCTAGATTGGAGCAGTAGAGGACACAAAGGAAACTGAATTGAAGCATCGGCGACAACACTAATAATTACGTGCCTTGAAAAAGCGAGGGCACCGGTGAGCCCGTCGGTGAGTCGCCGCCGCCTCCCGTCCACAGCAGCTCGCTCCTTGTCGACCTCCTCCATCTTCTACCCTTGCGGACGCCCTCCGCCGGCGCCGCCATCTACGCCGGCGCTAGGGATGACGTTCGGCAGCTTGGCTTGCAGCCTGTGTTGTGTCATGTGTGGGCTGGGCTACCCGACGAGATCTCTCTCACAGTTGACACATGGGCCTTCTTTTGCTCCAAAAAAAAGTTGATCCATCGGCCTTCTTTTGCAAAAAAAAAGTTGATACATGGGCCTTCTGTCTTATTTATTTTTATTGGGCCCGCGCAATCGTGGGTATGGATGGATGCCGCGCGCGACAATTTGTGGCTGGAACTTGTCGTCCGGATTTTCCTATATTACTAGAAAACTTTGGGCGCGCCATGTTTGATCCGCCTATATTGATTTTGTGGTGGCTATATAGTTTTATGATTTATTAATGAAAAAAATAATAATCACTGAAACTTAGAAAAAAGGATTTGAATGTGTAGAATTTTATTTGAGATTTTTTTAGAAATTATGGGATTTAGAGTGGATAAGATATACTCCTTCTGTTCCAATTTTTCTGTCGTTCTACCAAAGGACCATGTTCCAAAATATGTGTCGCCTAGGTTTTTGTGCATGGTCCCCAACCCACTATCCGTGACTGCATGCAAGGCATTATTTAGTTCAACAAATTTAGCCACCAAATTCACTATGCAGAATTTCTATTCTTCATCATGTTAAAATACCGACACATATATGGAGTACTAAATGTAGATGAAATCAAAAACTAATTATACGGTTTTATTGTACTTTGCGAGACGAACATTTTAATCCTAATTAGTCAAAGTTTGAACAATTTTTACTAAATACAAATAAAATACTATAGGAATTCCGCTACAGGAATTTCATCGCCTGAATTAAAGAAGGCCCAAGCTATATTGTCAACCGGTCGCCTCCACATTCCCACCTCCTCTATTCTCAGCCACTCATTCCGAACCGTAGAGGAGAGAGATTTGTCATAGTGTCGCTGTCAGCCCATCATCTGTTGCAGGCGGTTTCAATTTTGTAGGGGCATCTTGCCTTGTCTTGGTCTCTATGCCTGCTGTACACACAATATAGAACAGAGGGAGTATGTTTTCTTAGTTTATCAGCAAAACTCAAGTGAGAGCAATTTGAGAATTTTTTAATGACGAAGAAGGGGTACCACTAAAAATTATGAAAAGATTTGAACATGTAGGATTTTATTTTTGAAGTTTTTTATTAAAGAATTATGGGATTCAGAGTTAGGTTTGATGAGATATGAACTTCTTAAGTTTATGGATAGAACATGAATGAGATAAATTAAAAATTATTCTTTTTTTGGATGATGAAAAACAGGTGGAAAATTAGAGAAAAGGATTTAAATACGTGAGGTTTTATTTTAGAAGATTTTGGGTGTAAGAATTATGTGATTCGGAGTTAGGATGGATGAGTTACGAACCCAAACAAGACCTTATAAACATTTTAAGTTTATTGGAAAAACATGAATGAGAGGAATTTGAAAATTATTTTAGATTTTTTGATGAAAAGAAGAGGTGGAAAATATTTGGGTACCTTCTAGAGTGTTTGTAGTTTATTGGAAAAAAAATTGGAAAGGGAAAGAGCTTATTTAAATTTTTTGATATGTTTCTCTTGTGCGTGTAGCAATTTCCTAGATGAACAGTGATAAACTGTGCATGTGAAAACGACCTGCGGAGTGGTTCGAGTCGTCCGTTCACGATCCAACGGCTTATCTTTTTGCGGGTGACGCGGCATGTTGTGGTGCCAGAGGTTGGACCCTGCTTTCGTATGGTAAAGATGAAGATAAGGTCTTGTTTGGACTCGTTGTTATTTGATAATATATAATACTAGATAATACCCGCGTGTTGCTGTAGGAATTTGCTATGTTAAACTTGAGAAGAATTTATGAAGGGAGAATTGATAATATCAGCCAACAACACCAATGTAGTGTGTTGTGGTGAGATTTGAGAGATACATTCAGATTTGATAATAGTATGTATGATAAAAAGTAACACCATTTTATTGGCGCATTTTTAAGGAACCATTGTGCAAACTTATCCCGATTTAGTTACAAACTAGTGTACAAACAAATCCTAATTTACTTACAAAATTAGAACATGAGAAAAAAAAAGAGTATGAAAGTAAATACCCTTAGAAAATTATAACATGAGAAAAAAATAGTAATTAGAGCGCTAGCTAGGTAGGTTCAAAAAGTTATATTATATACATAGCTAGGTAGTAATAACTCATTATCTGATTTGGTTTTCTTGTGGAGATTGGTATGTAGAGTTGAAGCTAACAAGACAGTATCAAAGGGATGAGATTGTGACATAAAAAGAAAAATTGTCTTCGAATAGAGCATAGAGGTAATTTGAAGTGTGGAATCGACCTCTCTCAGTTCATCCTGAATCAAACACATGGGGATGATAGGAAGAGCAATAATGAGTCAGTGCACTAACCTGGTCAATGGTTGGAGGTAGAGTACCGTCCAGGGAATGAACAAAATACTTTTATTTTCACCGTATGAGTACTGGCTAGGGCGGATGGGGATGGCCGCAGAGAATCTCGGCAGGCCGCCCCGGTGAGTGTGGAGTGTGGACTGCACTGCACGTCTGTACCCAAGCCGGCCGGATCCATTGCGATCCCACTGGGCACTCACGCAGTGGCACTGCCTGAGCCAGAGCCAGAGCCTGACTTGATAAAGCCACCGTGCACGCGCAAACAAACGGGAGCGCCTCCCTCCCAAACTTTTTCTTCTGCCTTTCTGGGCCCACTCCGATCACTTTTTCTCATCACACTTTCTGCCGACTCTACCAAAGCTACTACCACCGTACTGCGATGCAGTGACATCTCGTCTCAAATTATCGTGCCTTGTTAAAAGCTACTACTCGTAACTCTTTTTTCTCCGTGCCAAAGATGCTAAAAAGTAACCTGACTTTTCATGTTAAGCAAAACAAAGTGTAGGGTCTGTTTGCATCTCTTAGAATCATGCTAGTCTGGACAATTAGCTAGCTAGGTTCTACGTGGTGACGGTAGGGTACATCTTGGATTTGAGATGAAAGAACCATAGATGTTTGGATCAGAGTATTATTATTTATAGACATTACAATTGGTTGTATGTCCAAAAGCCAGGGACGTAACGGACAGTGGATTTTTCAGTCTGGTCGTTACTCTAGTTTTAGTCATGTTACTGTAGTTTTAGGCACGTTAAGATCAATGGGCATGTTCTACTGGCAGAATTTAGGTTGGTTTCGGCACAACATAGTGGATTGGCTGATTTACTTTCAGCCAAAATCAGCCAATACATCATCGGCCGAAGAGGGCCAATAATTGGCTGAACATAGACTAACTCAAGTTGTTCAGCCACACTTAAAATAAGGCAGGACCGATTTGTTTCCGGCCCGCTTGCGGATCAACATTTGATTTTTTTTTCAAGGTCAATATTTTGATTATTTTTGGTTTCTAATAAGTTGTACTCATCAATTAGTCCTATGATTAGTTTATATGTTTAGATCTTCTATTTGGCATCCAAATCTTAAATAAGTTCAGTCCATCAAAAGCAACTTCTCAACAGATATGTCATCTCTGTTTGGCCATTTGGTTGTTGTCGTACTTCTCTCTCGGGACAAGTGAAATTCAGGCTGGATGGATGCATACGGTGGCAACCTTGGCCCAACAATTATATGACCACTCTAGTTAAAGTACTAACAATTACACGAAGCAGTCTGTTCTAATTTGTTACAATTTAATAAGACATTTTGAGTTGTAGATACATAGTAGATTTCTTGTCTGTATATGGATATACACAAAAGATACATAGGAAACAAAAAAACAAAAACGTCGTCCTATGGTTCGAAATGAAGGGAGTATTTTTTCTGTATAAAGTCTTGGGCAACTTAGGAAGGTTGTGAAGATTGTATTATTTTGTATTACGCATTTGATTGTCTCTAAATAAATAAATACATTTGTTACTAGAGTATCTAGTTAAATACCAGTACATTTATTTTTTGAGATCAGAATTCTATCTATAGTAGTACTAGTCTTTTTTTTTTTGAGGGGATATAGTAGTGCTAGTCGTACACCAGAAATCAATCTATCTATCTATCTACTCCCTCCGTCCTACTTTAGATGACGTTTTAGGAAGTGGGGGGAGAACCAAGGCCTTCACCAAATGACCTGCATACCTCTACAATTGTAATCATTCCATGCACACACAACAGGATGCAAACAGTAACTTTGGATGCATTAAATGCTTGCACCCACCCATTCGGAGACCGTCACCATCCACTTGCTTGCATATTTATCATTAAACAAATGAACATTTCACCAAAACAGACTTTTACAGCCGCGCGGGAACCAAACTTTGCGCCAAAAATTAAGAGAAGCAACACAAACAAATTCAAATAGCCATTCAGGCGCCATTTTAACTTCTGGGCTACTAAAGCCACTCTCCTCACTGCTCCCAACTCCTCCAAACCATTCACTTGCCATGGCCCTTGACTTGAATGCAGCTCCAGATGAGGAAGGAGATGAGGGGCCTGATCTCAACGAGGCACCTGCAAATGAAGAAGATAGGAGCATCCATGATCCCTTGGAAGCAGATGGTGCAGGCGAAATAAAAAGAGGTGATTCTTTGCCTGCCCTCCTCCAACACAGTTTAGAATGATGATGTTGTTCTATTTTCTATCTTCTCTGTCTCCTGAGTTTGCTTGGATCTTTTTTTTTGCTTTTTCTATCTCCTAAACTGATTGTGTAAAGGTAATTTGATGCCTTTACGGTGATGAATGGGCAAACAGATTGCACATCCTTGTCATGGTTTTTTTGGGGGAAGTGACAAGGCACTGTTAATATTTGAGCTTAATAGCAAATTGATGTCTCAAAGGTACTCCTATTGGAATTTAATTTAGTATAGCTTAAGGTTATTTCGTGGCTTCAATAGATGTGCAGAAAAGTTTAATCTACTAAAAATTGCATCTAATCTCACCATATATTTTGTTGCTTCTAAAAAAACTAGTATACCAAATGTTTTTTAGCATCTTGTCCAAAATAAATATTGCTAACAGGGAGTACACATCATAGGGGTCGATAACTCACAAGTGTAATTGACAGCTGCCCACCCATTTTGGTACAGGCAATGACAGAGCTTCACAACATGAAGAAGATGCCTTACCTGCCCTCTTTGATGATGCACCAGTTCATAATATTTGCCATCCCTTTGATTTGAATCTTCCTCAACAGGGCAGTGAACAAGAAAACCTGCAGACAGGTGATTATTTCCAATCAGTGACTTTAGCATACACATATGTTTGCTTCAAAAATCTGATTTAATGCATTTGTGCACTTCGTAGGCAAAATTATTAATTTTGTGCATACCTGCAGCTGTGGAGCATGTGATCCAAATATAAAGTTCCTACAACACATTTACAGTATTAGCTGTCCAAAATAATTTGTATTGATCGGTTCTATCTTTATCCAGGTGAACAAGATGCCTGGGATGATCTCATAGAGGTTTTTGGTGTGTACACTGAAACTGTAGGCATCGCCTTTGATGAACATGAGTTGTCGGACTCAGATGGTGATCAGCAAACACATGATCAGGAAGAAAATGCCCAAGCACAAGATGGTGAAGAGGATGAGCAACCACATAGATTGAAGGAATTAACAGATAGACAAAGACAAGACACATTTCAAGATTTGCTTCAGAGCAGTAACAATGAAAAATTAAAAAGAAACAGTACAACTATTATTGAGCAGAAGCACAATGTCCCTAAACGTACCATACAACGTGTATGGAAGAGAGCAAAAAGATGCTGGGCAGCAGGCATACCAGTAGATGTAAGGAGTTTGAAACCTAAGAATTGTGGCCGTAAAAAAGTTGAAGTGGATGTCTCTAGAGTTGCAGATATTCCCATAAGCAGAAGGGGAACTTTAAGGTCACTTGCAAATGCTCTAGGTGTCCACAAAAGCACTTTGCATAGGGCATTCAAACAAGGATTGCTGCGACGACACTCCAACTCATTGAAGCCCTATTTGAAGGATGCAAATAAGAAGGCTAGGTTGCAGTGGTGTCTCTCTATGCTAGAACCAAGTACACTGCAAACTAATCCCAAGTTCAAACTTATGAAAAATATAATCCACACAGATGAGAAGTGGCTCAATGGGACAAGAAAGAATAAGAAGATATACATGGCTCCAAACGAACAAGACCCCCACAGGACAGTGCAAAACAAGAATGCCATTGACAAAGTCATGTTTTATTCTGGAGTTACACAGCCTAGGTTTGATGCTGAAGGCAGATGTTATTTTGATGGCAAGTTAGGTTGTTGGCCTTTTGTCCGTGAGGTAGCATTCTCAGTCATGTTTTATTCTAGTTTCAATACATAAGAAACAATACCTATATTCTAAAATAAATATTTCTACTTTCAGGAACCGGCAAAAAGAAGAAGTGAAAATAGGCCCAGGGGCACACCTATCATGAAGACAATGAAGGTTGATAGACAAACAATGAGATCTTATGTGATCACAAAACTTGTTGAAGCTATACGCATTCGTTGTCCTCGAGAAGATGCCAATGAGATAATTTGGATACAGCAGGACAATGCTCCCTCACATATCCATGCCGATGATCCTGATTTTAAAGCAGCAGTTGCCCAGACGGGCCTAGATATACGCATAATGAATCAACCTGCTAATTCTCCTGATATGAATTGCCTAGATCTTGGATTCTTTGCATCTCTTCAGTCGATGACGGATACAACGACATCTAGAAACATGAATGACATCATCACAAATGTGCTCAATGAATATGAACGCTACAACCCTGTTATTCTAAATAGGGTATTCCTGACGCTACAAGGATGCATGATTGAGGTTATGAAAGATAATGGAGGGAATAGGTACAAGATCCCCCACATGAATAAGGCAAGGCTGGAGGCACTAGGCATGCTTCCCAACTCTCTTAGTTGTGACAGGGAGATAGTTCAGAAGGCGATTGAGTCGTTGAACAGCTAATCGAATTGTCTGTTAAGCTTTTGAGGTGCAGCAACAATGGGATATGGATGTCTAGCTTTTGCTTAATGTACTGCTATTATGATGTGTGTACTTGTAAATATGTTTACTATCCTGTAATCCTAGTGGAGCCGAAGGAAACCCTTTTGTGGTGCATGTATAAACTAGTATGATGTGTGTACTTGTAAATATTTTTAGTATGTTGTAAATATGTTTGGTTTCTCTGAATTCCTAATTACTTAATCATGTTCATGCATTTTCTGCCGCTAAAAACACCATTTGTTCGTCATATACTATATTTACTTCATTGCAAAAATAATACTAGTATGCTGCGTTGTTCTGGTGACAATGAGCTAACGAAATATAATTCTTAATTTTCAGATAGAAGAAATCATAAGTTGTGCATCATTTCATCATCACACATAGCGGAAATATAGTTCTTAATATTTACCTTCATACCCAAAAGCTAACATACTCACTGAAACACACAAAAGCAGCATTTCATCATCACAGATACTAGGCAAGCATCACAACTATTTCGGGGAGGGCGGGGGGTAGCAAGAAGAGATGACAACCTTGATCCAGGGGATAAAGACTTCCCTGTTGCCCTCTTCGATGCCGGTGAGGCATTGTTCCATGTACTCCTTCTCTTCTTCGGTCATTTCGTCGTCGGCAACCAATGTGTCTTTGGTTGAGCCTGCCTCCAAGGCCACCTCGCTGGTTGGAGCAAGACGGCGGCCAAAGGCACCTCGACGGAGCACTGGACGACAGCTCTCCTCCAGCTCACTATCTTCGGCTTCTGTGTCGAGAACGTGCAACTGTCCCTTGGCGTCATGACGCAGGCGAGCAAGGCCGACATACTTCGGCTTCAGGGGACCACGTCCGACGTGCTTTGGGCTCCCACACTGGTCGCAGCTCCCCAAGTTGCGAGGGCAGGCGCCTTCACAGCCGCCCTCCTCTGCCACAAGGTGCTTTTGGACCTCATTGCAGCTGCAGCATCCCAACATGGGAGAATAGTCGACATCGTTGTCGTCGTCGCCCCCGACCTCCATGATGTCCTTCAAGCCAACATCGTGGCCGCCGCTCGCTGACTTGGGGAACCGCATCCCGCTGTCGCCGTTGACCCCCACCTTCAGGGCAATCTTGGAGACCGCAACACCGTCGCGGCGCACCGGCTTCACAACGGTTTCCCATCGCCTTCGCTGCTGCTGCTTCTACTCAGCTTTGCGCCACGCTGCTTTGGCCAGGTAGGGCGGCGGATCCAGGCTGGGCGGACGGGGAGACGGCGGCGCCGCCCAGCGCCGCCCATGCTTGGCGCTCGGCCTCTGTTTTGTCGCGTGGAGGAGGGCCCGTGCTCCCAGCTCCCGTGGTTTGGCGCAGGGGCAAGGCGTTGTCGGAGGAGGCAGGCGTCGTGCGCCGGCGAGTCTTGGCGGGGTCATGCTCCGGCGAGCCTTGGCGGCGTCGTGCGCCGGCAAGCCTTGGCGGCGTCCCGCGGTGTAGCAGCCCCCGCTCTCCCTGCTCTCTCTCCGCTCGCTTCACCCGGCGCTAGGACATGGTGGTGGAGAGAATCGCCTGAGGGCAGCCGCAGGGATGAGGCCGACGGGATGGGTGGAATTTTTTTGGATGAGGCTGCGATGGGGAGGGGGCGGAAGAAATGGGGAAGAGATAAGGTTCGTCTGGTGTTTGTGGCGTGCGGTGAGGCCTGAGGTGGATGGATGGAATTCGACGGATGCATGCGTTCTCTTTTCCAGCGACTGCTTTTCTTTTTTCCATATTCAATTCAATGGACGAGTGACTGATGGGAAGGGACTGCTGTACTCACCTACTCGCTCTAGCGTCGCAGGGCTAAAACGACATGTATTTTGATACTTCTTGCCGATGCCAGAACGTTCATCTAAAGTGGGATGGAGGGAGTACAGTAGTAGTATATTTATTTTAGAGATTGAGGTATCTGTGGTCGGGGAAAAGGAGGCGTGAATTGATTTTATATTTATTTAACTAATTAATGAATCAATCTAGCAGAGAGATTGTATGGCTCTGACAGCCAAGAAGCAAACTTGTTGACTGCATCTGACCTGAGTGACGCACGCAACCTCTGTCTGCTCTCTCCTCCCGACGCACATGCAACAGCCAAGCGAGAGTGGACTTTGGAGTCTGGACTGGACACGATACGACAGCAGGGAGCCGGGAAGACCGGCATCCACGCGCAGCCGAGGAGACTCCATTCTTCCTTCTTCCTCGCTTTCCACCAACCTACTGTACTCACGCCCACTCCTCGCACTCTCCCCAACTCCACGGCACACGGGAGCAACGTGCCAAGGAGCAGAATTCCACAACGCATCGGGATGCTGCCGCCGCCGCCGAACCCGCATTGCCCTCCTCTCTCCTCCCCCTTCCCCGCCACCGCCGCCGCAGACGTGTGACCCACTCCCTTCCCCACCGTCGCGCCTCCGTGCGTTCCAGCCCCCGCATCCGAATCCATGGCACCCAACCGCGCGGCGCAGCTCCTCCCCATCCTCCTCCTGCCGCTGCTCGTCCCGTGGGCGCGCGCCGCCGCGGACCCGGACCCGGACCCGCCGGCGCCGTGCCACCCGGACGACCTCCGCGCGCTCCGTGCCTTCGCCGGGAACCTCACGTCCCCCTCCGGCGCCCTCCTCTGGCCAAACTCCCCCTCCGCCTCCCCCGGCTGCTGCGCGTGGGACGGCGTCACCTGCTCCCCCACCGGCCGCGTGACCGCACTCCTCCTCCCCTCGCGCAACCTCGCGGGCGCCATCCCGTCCGCCGCCCTCACATCCCTCCCGTTCCTCCGGGACCTGGACCTCAGCCGGAACGCGCTGACGGGCGCCGTGTCCGCGGTCCTCGCCGCCCTGCCGGCCACACTCCGCGCCGCCAACCTCTCCTCCAACCTGCTCCACGGCGTGCCTCCTCTCCTCCGCCTCCCGCCCCACCTCGAGGTCCTCGACGCCAGCAACAACTCCATCTCGGGCGCTCTCGCGCCCGACCTCTGCGCCGGCGCGCCCAAGCTCCGCGTGCTCGACCTCTCCGCCAACCTTCTCACCGGCGCGCTCCCGTCCCCCTCCTCCACCACTGTGCCCCCCTGCGCCGCGACTCTGCGGGAGCTCAGCCTCGCCAACAACGCCTTCACGGGCGACCTCCCAGCCGCGCTCTTCGACCTCACCGCCCTCAGCAGGCTCTCCCTCGCCGGGAACCGCCTGACCGGCCGCCTCACGCCGCGCCTCGCCGACCTGAAAAATCTCACCTTTCTCGATCTGTCCGGGAACCGCTTCACCGGCGACCTCCCCGACGCGTTCGGCGGCCTGGCGGCGCTCGAGAGCCTGGCCGCGCACTCCAACGCCTTCACGGGCGCGCTGCCGCCGTCGCTGTCGCGGCTGGCGTCGCTCCGCGTTCTCGACCTCCGGAACAACTCCTTCTCCGGTTCAATCGCGGCCGTCGACTTCTCCGGGATGCCGGCGCTGGCGTCCGTCGACCTCGCCACGAACCAGCTCAACGGCACGCTCTCGGTCAGCCTGGCCGGGTGCGGGGAGCTCAGGTCGCTCAGCCTCGCCAGGAACAGGCTGACGGGCCAGTTGCCCCAAGCCTACAGCCAGCTCGGCGCGCTGTCGATGCTCTCGCTGTCCAACAACAGCCTGCACAACATCTCGGGGGCGCTCGGCGTGCTCGGTGCCTGCAGGAACCTCACCACGCTCATCCTCACCCAGAATTTCGTCGGCGAGGAGCTGCCAGACGACGGCATTGCTGGGTTCGGTGGATTGGAGGTGCTGGCACTTGGTGACTGTGCGCTCAGGGGAAGGGTTCCGAAATGGCTGACTCGGTCCAAGAAGCTGGAGGTGCTTGATCTGTCCTGGAACCAGTTGGTTGGCGCCATCCCGTCGTGGATTGGCGGGTTTGAGTACCTGAGCTATTTGGATCTCTCCAACAATACATTGGTTGGTGAGGTTCCAAAGAGCTTGACGCAGCTCAAGAGCCTCGTCGCTGTCACGCGGTCGCCGGGTATGGCGTTTACTAGCATGCCGTTGTATGTCAAGCATAACAGAAGCATTAGTGGTCGGCAGTACAACCAGCTCTCAAACTTCCCGCCGTCGCTGATCCTGAACAACAACCGCCTGAACGGGACTATCTGGCCTGAGTTTGGAAATCTGAGGGAGCTTCATGTCCTGGATCTGAGCAACAATCTCATATCTGGGAGCATTCCTAATTCGCTGTCAAGGATGGAGAATCTGGAGGTTCTTGATCTTTCATCCAATGATCTCAGCGGTGTGATTCCGTCATCCCTCACGGGGCTCACCTTCTTGTCCAAGTTCAGCGTGGCTCACAATCACTTGACGGGGCAGATTCCAAATGGAGGGCAGTTCCTGACGTTCTCCAACTCGAGCTTTGATGGTAATCCTGCTTTGTGCAGATCAAGCTCCTGCAACCCTGTTCTGTCTAGGGGAACTCCTAGGGACATGGATGTAAAGCCCACACCAAGTGTCAGGAACAGGAAAAACAAAATACTTGGGCTGTCCATCTGCATTGGTGTGGCCCTTGCAGTGTTTTTAGCTGTCATTTTGGTGAACATGTCAAAGAGGGAGGTCACCGCGATTGATTATGAGGATACAGAGGGCTCCTGTCATGAATTGTATGATTCTTACTCAAAGCCAGTATTGTTCTTTCAGAATTCTGCAGTCAAGGAGCTAAGTGTCAGTGACCTAGTCAGATCGACAAATAACTTTGATCAAGCCAACATTATAGGATGTGGTGGATTCGGTCTGGTGTACAAGGCTTATCTCCCTGATGGAACAAAGGCGGCAGTGAAGAGGCTTTCTGGTGACTGCGGGCAGATGGAGAGGGAGTTCCGTGCCGAGGTGGAAGCACTGTCTCAGGCTCAGCACAAAAACCTTGTAACCCTCAAGGGGTACTGCTGCTATGGAAACGATAGGCTGTTGATCTACTCTTACATGGAGAATGGCAGCCTGGACTACTGGCTGCATGAGAGGTCAGATGGCGGTTATATGCTGAAATGGGAGTCGAGGCTCAGAATCGCCCAGGGGTCAGCCAGGGGGCTGGCATACTTGCACAAGGTTTGTGAGCCCAACATCATCCATCGTGATGTCAAGTCCAGCAACATTCTTCTCAATGAAAATTTCGAAGCGTGCCTGGCTGATTTTGGGCTAGCAAGGCTGATACAGCCGTATGACACTCATGTGACTACCGATCTGGTTGGTACCTTGGGTTACATCCCGCCAGAGTACAGTCAAGCGGTGATCGCCACTCCAAAAGGGGATGTATTCAGCTTTGGTGTAGTCTTGCTTGAACTGCTCACTGGTAGACGCCCTGTGGATGTGTCCAAGGCCAAGGGATCCAGGGACCTGATCTCCTGGGTTCTTCAGATGAAGTCTGAGAAGAAGGAAGAGCAGATTTTTGACAGCCTGATATGTAGCAAGGCGCATGAGAAGCAGCTATTGTCTGTCCTTGAGATGGCGTGCAAGTGTGTCAGCACTGATCCTCGGCAGCGGCCATCGATTGAACAAGTTGTGAGCTGTCTTGACAGCGTGTGATCATCATCATACCGTGCTGATTGCCAGTTTCTTTATTTTTTTTTAATCAATCAAAGGCTAGGGGATATTGACATGAGAGAAGAACAGAGTAGAAAAGCAGTCTGAGTAAATTCAGACAATGCAGGTGCAGGCTAGGCATGATGTCGTGCTATTATATAGCTAACCAGAAAATAATAACTTGGGTGTTTTCGTTTTCAGTAACTCAGTGTTGTGTAAAAGTTATAAATAAATTCCCATCAACCGATGTTTTTATGAGCTGCTGTGCCTTGAATGATTCCTCCTGTGCCTACAGTACTGAATTTCATCGTCTCAGGGCTGTGATGTTTTCGCCTAGAAAATTTTCAGTTGTGTGATGGCGCACTTCTTATCTTGTATATAGAAAAGCTGAATATGAGCTCTGGTTGATACTTTCAGATACAGGGGAGTACTTGACAAATAATCTTCTCCCCAATGCAGAATGTCATCCCTGCTTAAGACACATTGAGTCATGCTGCTGCTTTCTAACTTCTATTTTGAGTCATGCTGCTGCTTTCTAACTGCTATTTATAGAGTCAGTCAGTCCACACTCAGCAGCTCAGTCTTGCCCTTGTTGCAGAAGTACAGTGTTATTTACCTTCTTTGTAATGTTTGTCTTTTGGAAACCGGATGGTAGCGTATGGCGTCTATATTATTGACTAATGACATGTTACAGTACAGCTGCTGGAATGTTGTTTGCTGCTCTGCTAGATTTCTCTACTCCAAAAACTGAAGCAGAGTAAGTTTGGATAATGTAGATGCAGTGATGAACGATTGAACAGAGAGTAGAAAAGCAATCTGAGTAAATAAATTCAGATGATGTAGACGAAATAAGACTACTGATTCTACTGATTATTCACTATTCCTCTCTCACTATTCCTCATCTGGTTCACCTGATTTATCTGATTCTGAAGCTGAAACAAATACATGACTAGCCTCCCACTGCTCTGTCTGCTGATGATCGCTTTTGACTAGTTTCAGACTGAGTAAGCTCCGGCAACATAGCATTCACTGTCAAGCTGCATCATTTTGATATGCTTGAAGAGGCAACAGATTCTTATCTTCTGCTATCAGTATCAAGCTGTTCTATGCTTTGCATCTGAAACTGCATCGGCATCTGCAAGGAACCTAGCAGCATACTCATACAATAGTCGGCTATAGAGATACGCTAAACCGTCAATAACTGCCTCACTACCAGAGGTGCTGTTCTTCTCTCGTTTGCCGCCGCCGTAGGTCCGACGGAGGCAGAGCCAGAAGGCAATGGTGGAAGCAACGAATAGTCCGAGAAGGTAAACACAGGCGACGAGCAGCAGCCAGGCCTGGTCAGGCATCAGCGTGTAAAGCATCATAGCTCCGAAGGAGGTGAAGATGACGGGGAGGCCCATCCCCTTGAATCCGATCTTGTAGAGAGGTTCCCACGCGGCGTAGGGCGTCTGCGGCGCGAAGAGGTCCAGGTGGCCCCCCGCCGCCAGCACTACGGCCAGGTAGACGTGTGGTAGGACTAGAACCGCCAGGTAGACGAAGCCGCCGGCGCCCGAGAGGACCTCGTCGCCGTCGTCGTCACGTAGTACGTCGTAGACAGAAAGTGCCGCAGTGGCGATACACATGGACGGCAGGAAGACGAGCTTCATCCACGCGAGAAAACGGTCCGCCCAGTCGTGTTCGTCCCCGATCGTCTTCCTCGATGCAGCTGTAGAAGGCTCCAAACGAGACGAGATCGCCATTACCATCTCAATAGCACGGGGTAGGGGCTTCGTAGTAGTTGTCTTCACTAGTGCTTCGTCGTCGTGACTAGCAGTGGTGGTGGCGGTTGTGCTGCTGTCTGCCGGCGCCGCCATGATTGATTCCTATTCCTAGCTCCGGTGATCCGATGATCCTGGCTGGCTGAAGGTAGTAGGTATCGATATAGATTGGCCGACCGATCCGATGAGGGAAGTGAAGTTTGAGTCTTGTACTCTTGATGTCGGTTTCTAGTTTCCATCCGTATATATATTGGGAGGTGATACATCGAGGTTTCCATCCGTGTGCTGCACGTACGGCGCACATGGGAAAAAGGGACACATGGGAAATCTGTCTGAATTAGCTAGGCGCATAATTCTTTCTTTTGAAAGGTTATTAGGCAGAAAATCCATCCTGAACTACTCTTTAATTGATGTCTGCACTCTATTTATCTCAATTAATCACTGACTAAATATGCTCCACCTCTTTGCTACAAACAAAACAGGTGGCCCAAAATAAGCAGGTAACTACACTTTCTACAAGGCGCAGTGACTGACAAGTATAACATAAAGGACGCAGATATATGCATACCTGACTGATCCAAGAATATGAAGGCACATCAGCTAAACGATCTACCTGAGAATAAGTGTCAACATTCTGATGGAACAAATCATTTTAAATTCCATAGCCTGCCAAAATGATGACATATCCTTGAATAAGAGGCAACATATATACTGTTATTTCGATTCTAATTCTAGACTACAGAGGTACTGTGCGCTACATCAGTATCAAGCTGCTGCATGCCTGCATCTACATCTTGAACTGCATGGAACCTAACGGCATACTCATACAATAGATGGCAGTAGAGATATGCTAAAACCGTCAATAAGCGCCTCACCACAGCTGCTGTTGCCTCGTCGTTGGCTGCCGCCGCTGTCGCCGTCGCCATAGGTCCGAAGGAGGCAGAGCCAGAAGGCAACGACGGAAGCAATGAGTAGTCCGAAAAGGCAATTCCAGGCGAAGATCAGCAGCCATGCCTGGTTAAGGAACACCAGCAGCATAAAACCCAAGGAGGTGAAGATGACGATAAGGCCGAACCCCTCGTACATCCCCTTATCGAAAGATTCCCACGCGGCGGCGGGCGTGCGCGGCGCGAAGAGGCCGACGTGACCCCCCGCCGCCTGCAGCACCGCCCAGTAGACGCATAGTAGGACGTCAACCGCCAGCAAGCAGAAAACGCCGGGGGCCGAGATGAACTCGCGGCCGGCGCCGGCGCCGGCGTCGGCGTCGTCACGTAGTGCGGCATAGGTGATAACCGCCGCAGCGACGATGCACATGGGCGACAGGAAGATAAGCTTGGCCCACAGGAGAAGACGGTCGTCCTCCAAGAGGTCCCCGATCGTCTCCGTCTTCGATGCAGTTGTAGTCGTACAAGACTCGGAATCAGACCAGACGATCGCCATTATCAACTGAATAGCACGGGGCAGGGGCATCGTCGTGGTCTTCACTTTTGCTTCATTCATGCTGACCAACAGTGGTGGTGGTGGTTCCGTGGTTGTGCTGCCGTCGTCGGCCGGCGCCGCCGTGATAGATTTGATTGAATTCCTAAATCCGATGATCCGGTCCTCGTGGCTGAACGTAGGTATCTATATATGCGACGGCCGATCAGTAAGGGAAGTGAAGTTTCTGTCTTATCTTGATGGTCTACCTAACCCGGCCCTAAACTCACGCTCCTGTTAGCCATGTGGCCCACTTTTATCGCTATCCAGGTCCAAGGTCCAAACAAGCACAAAAACCGGACTGGTAATTCGGGTGTTTTGTAGACCTGTTAAAAAAATGAATTTTGTAGAGGAGACTATATGCTATTTTAGTATTTGTCGGTGATTGATTGTACTGTTATCTAATGTTAATTATGATGTTATTGGGGTGTACTAGTCTATGACGCGATGCTTGTTGTTTATATTACCACTTTTTTTCTGAGCGGATATATTGCTTAAAGCTAATATATAGTTCCATCTATTCTGAAATTTGGATTTTTTTTTTCCAAACCGGATAATTCGGGAATGCCCAAAAATGAACTTGAAATTTCAAGGTAGCCGAAGCATCAGGTACTATTTCCTCAAAACGAATATCACATATCAAATTTGGAAACCCTCTTTCTCAAAACAAATTTGGAAACCTAAAATTCTTAAAACCTGAAATATACTAGCCCCGAACTAATAATTAACCTGAATGCAGTCACGAGGTTTGTCCCCACCACTTCGCATCTTTTACCCCCGTTTTGTTGTTTTGTGTTGCTGTGGTTCTACTGTCATCAAATGCCATATGGCATATGCCGTTTCTTCTTAATAGAAGAGCTGGGTGTTCACATACAAACACGTCACCGTGTGCCCCCTGCGATGAGCGTGATACGCAGGACACGTCGCTGGAGGAGCCTCGCGGGGAGCGCCAACCCATGTTGTTGAGTTTGTATGTCACCATCTACCTCGAGTCAAACTTCGTCATCAAGATAGTTAATGGCTCCACACATGTCGGTGATGCCATACATCGCTATATTGCTAGATCATCCCTTGGTTTATAGTTCCCTAGGTAGCCTAACTGATCTCGGTGATGAGTTTGCATCCCTACGACCTAGTTTGAGTGTTGAGACACTTTTATTGTTTTAGGTGTCATTAAAGGTTTCGGAGATATACGGAAAGGCTATGTATTCCCCCCAACAGCTATTAAAAACATCATCCACTATTATTACTTAACTAAGTTGTATTGGCAAGAGCATTACCGTTTTGGTCAGAATTGGACCATGTGCCGTTCTTAGTAGCGATATGTATGGGAAAGGAACATATGGGAAAGGAACATTTTTCTCTCGACCAAGCATATACACCTGTATTTCATTAAAAGAAAACAAATGGTCATAGAACCTAGTTCACATGAAGCATGGACACGATGGTGGCGAGGCGCCATCGTCATGCCGGCAAGTCCTATGTACTGGATGAGATTAGATTGATTAGATATAATTCCTTGATTACGACCACTCCATACTGAACGCTCCAAGGGTTCTGAAACCCGCATCCCACCACAGCTCCGCTTCCCGTAGGGCGCTGTCGACGATCATCTCCACAATAGAGACTCCCCTCGAATCACCCTTGAGATCCTCTCCTTCCACAACATCCACAAAGCGAGCAATAAGAGAGAATAGAAGGATGCCGTGCCTCGCCTGCAGGAGCTCTTGCTGCCGGGGCCACCACTCGCCCAGATCATCATCGCTATAAGCGGCATCAGCTACTGTAACCCGCCGTGGCGATAATAAAAACGGGGAGACATTTTTATATTCATACATAGCCATATCACACACAGGGAACACAGAAAGTTGTTGATTCATTTCATCAAAAAACAACAGAATCTTTATCTAAACAAACAAAAGACAACGAAAAAGTTGGGAATTCGTTTCCGAAAGAAAAAGGTTGGGAACTTGCTCACGAAATAGGATCATTAGTATATCAAAGGAGTATATAACAGGGGAGTGACATGGAGAGAAAATGCAGAGGAACACCTGACTTAGTCAGGTATCTGCAGATTCTATATGTGAAGTATCAACATTCTGATGGAACAAATCATTTTAAATTCTATAGCCTGAGCCAAAACCAAAAGATATCAATTTAATTGTAATGAAATTTTTGTTATACCTCAAATCCTATAATTCTGCTGCGTCAGAGGCTGCATCAAAGCTGACTATTTATTATATTGTTACTCCAGCAAAGAGGCGTCCTTGAATGAAGAGGCAACATACTCACTCATATTTTGACTCTAATATATTTTTAGACGGCTAGACTATGCTGCATCATCATCAAGCAGCTGTTGCTGCATGCCTGCATCTGCCTCTGCATCTGCATAGAACCTAACAGCATACTTATACAATAGTCGACAGTAGAGATCACTACGGAAAACAGAGGCTTTGCCGATTGCCCGTAGCTTTGCCGACCACCAAAGCTAGGGCAGTTGGCAAAGTAACCCTTTGCCACTGCCAAAGAGAGCAGTCGGTAAAGCCACCTCTCGGCAGTCGGCAAAGCCTTCTTTGCCGACGGCCCAGGAAAAGCCCAACAGTCGGCAAAGATGGGCAGTCGGTAAAATTTGGCGGGGTCAGACGGCGTCTGTCGCCGTGATCTTTGCCGACTGCCCTGACGTCCGGCAATCGGCAAAGATAGCCGCTTTGCCAACTGCCGCGCCGAGCAGTCGGCAAACTGCCACGTGGCCCGAGCTGGGCCCGGGGGCCGCCTTCTTTGCCGACTGCCAGGCTGGGCAGTCGGCAAAGCCAGATTCTTTGCTGACTGCCTTTGGCGTGGCAGTCGGCAAAGACACTCTTTGCCGAGGGCCTTTGTTGGCACTCGGCAAAGTTTTAATTTTTTTTTGAATTTTGAATCCAAACTTTTTCTATGGCCCCCAACATATTGTTTACAAGCACATGTTCGAATTTGGGACCTTTTTACAATATTTTGCTATATTTTATCTATTTATTTTATTTACTTGAATTTTTTTCGCATAATCCAAATTTGAACAGCAGGTGCATGAAATAATGAAACGTAGTCATTCAAAAAATGATGTTCATGTTGGAGAGTGTATTTTGAGGCCGTGTCCATAACCTCCACATGCGATAACATGACACCTCGAAAATATGCTTCATTATTCGAATGGCTATGTTTCATTATTTCATGCACCTGCAGTTCAAATTTGGATTATGCGAAAAAATTTAAGTAAATGAAATAAATAAATGAAATATAGCAAAATATTCTAAAAGGGTCCCAAATTCGAACTTGTGCTTGTAAACAAATGCTTGGGCCACAGAAAAAGTTTGGATTCAAAATTCAAAAAAAATATATACTTTGCCGAGTGCCAAGCCAGGCACTCGGCAAAGAGTCTTTGCCGACTGCCGCCAGCGTGGCACTCGGCGAAGACGTTTTACAACAAAATGTCTTTGCCGACTGCCCGTGTGCCTGGCAGTCCGCAAAGCCGGCCGTGCCCTAAGTTTCCAGGTGGGCCGAAAAGCCCACCACGCGCCCCTCAGTCTCCCCTCGCCCCCACGCGCCCGCAGCGCCGCCACCGCTGCTCACCGCGCCCCTCGCCTCGCCGCGCCGCTCGACCCGTCGCCGCATGCCACGGCCGTCGCAGCGCCGCCCCTCCGCACCACCCGATGGCCCGCCGCCGCCCGCGTCGCCCCGGAGCCGGCCCCGCCACCGCCGCACGACATCGCCGTCGCGCCGCCTCGTTCCGAGCCGGCCGCGCCGTGCCACCGCAGCACCGGACCGCCCCGCGCTGCCCCATTCCGAGCGGCCCCCCATTCCCTCCGCAGCGCCGTCCCGCCTCGGCCCCCCTTGGCCCCCTTGGCACCGGACCGCCTCGGCCCCCCTTGGCCCCCCTCCGCAGCGCCGCCCGGCCCCCCTTGGCCCTGAGGAAGGAGAAGAGGAGGAAGGAGGAAGAAAGAGGGAGAAGAAAGAGAAGGAAAAAGAGAAGAAAAAGAAAAAGAAGGAGGAGAAGGAGGAGAAGGAGGAAGGGGAAGAGAAGAGGAGGAAGAAGGAGAAGAAGAAGGACAAGGGAGGAAGAAGGAAGAGGAAGAAAAAGGAGGAGGAAGAATAAGAAGGAGAAGGAGGAGAACAGAGGAGAAGAGGAGGGAGAAGGAAGGAGGAGAAGGACCTTGGTTCGATGACCATCCATGCCGTTCGTTGACGACGTTCATCCACACCGTTGTTCCCGCCCGTCGCCGGAGAAGAAGGTAAAGCACCAGGTTACTGGCCATCGTGCCGTATGTGTCATTGACGGCTTTCATGCCAAGTTTGTGGATGTTTGGCCTTCATGCTGGATATGTGTTGTTGGCCATCGAGCCAGCTTCTTTCTTGTATATTTTGGAAACCTCCCCGTACAGGGGAGGTTCTGCCGAATTTTTCAACTTATAGTGTTGTCTTTATTCTTTTGCAGAATGGGTCTTGTCGGAGGGGACCTGGAGTAGCTCGGCGATGCCGATCGTCTTCGTCGGTGCCGCGGGTCTGTCAGCACCGCGTCACCTCGCCACTGCACCACCTTGTCACTGCCTCGCTAGCCTGTCTCGACCGCCACCCTAGGTATAAATCACCTCTCTTCCTTACCGTTGTCGTACTTAGGTCGCATAATCCAGTTAGTCGTCTCCTGTCCGAAAGAGATACGGTCGGAGGTATGCAGGTCTTTGCATGTCTATGACCGTATCTATTTCGGATTGTCCACATTTTTTGGACAGCCCACAGATGCATAGATGGGTTAGTTTTCATGTTCTGCTCCCGTTCGAGTCAGAGTTTTAGCAGCAGCTCCCCGTTGTTCTCGGGATACACACTCTCCCTGCAGGGACGTGTATCAGGAGAATAGCGGGGAGGTGGTGTCAAAATTTTGACTCAGACGGGGGTAGAACATGGAAGCTAACCCATCTATGCATCCACGGGTGGGATTAGGACCTATCCTTCACCTATTAGATGGTAGGAACACCGTGTAGATGCAATTACTGGTTTATTACTCACTTACGCATGTGTATGACAGAGGATGGATAACCGTGAGTGGATGTACACGGGCTTTGCAAGTAAGACCAATGAATGGATTAGGGGGACCAGTGCCTTCCTGGAGCAAGCATTTGGCCCTACTGCTCATGGGTCGATTCGGATGTCGTGTCCCTGCAGCCAGTGTAAGAACTCAAAAAGGAAAATACAAAAAGCAGTCTGGGCCGATTTTTACAAGCACGGATTTGTGGAAAACTAAAAGAGGTGGGTCTTCCATGGTGAAGGAAACCATGGTGGTATTAGAGAGGAGGAGGTGAGAGAACGCCTCGAGGAGTTTGATGGAGATGCTGGGATGGCCGACATGGTGGTAGACTATAATGAGGCACGTGGCAATGAAGGATTGGTGGAGAAGGATCCAGAGGAAACCGCAAAGGCATTCTACGAAATGATGTCTTCGGCACAGAAGCCCCTTCACGAGAAGACAACAATGTCACAACTGGATGCCATTGGACACCTAATAGCGTTGAAGTTGCAGTTGAGCCTGAGTCGAGACGGCTTCGATCACATGTTGGCACTTTTTGGGGGAAATGCTTCCAGAGGGTCACGTGCTGCCGAAGAACACGTATGTGTCATAGAAGCTCCTTCGTGCACTTAAGATGCCATATGAGTCGATTAATGCTTGTCCTAAAGGGTGCGTCCTATTTATGGGAGACCTTAAGGAAGAAACGCACTGTCCAAAGTGCAAAGCCTCTAGGTATGTGGAGGTAGACGGTAGTGATGGCAAGAAGAAACAGTCTAAGATCCCCGAGAAGGTCCTACGGTACTTCCTATCATACCGAGGCTCCAACGGCTGTACATGGCAGAGGCTCCAATGGCACAAGGATGGCAAAAGATACAGTGGCAACATGGTACACCCATCGGATGGTGACGCATGGAAGTACTTCGATGACCAGCATCCTCTCAAGCAGAGGACGCTCGGAATGTACGTGTAGTAATTACAACTGTTGGGTTCAACCCGTATGGAATGATGGCGGCCCCGTACACTTGTTGGCTCATGTTCGTGATACCCCTTAATCTTTCCCCCGGTGTTATGTTTGAACCCAAGAACGTGTTCTTATCGCTGATAATACCTGAACACCCGGGCAACAATATGGGTGTGTTCATGCAGCCATTGTGGGATGAATTGCAACATGCTTGGGAAAAGGGGGTGTTGACGTACGACCGAGCTACAAAGAAGAACTTCACAATGCATGTGTGGTACCAGTATTCGATGCATGACTTCCTGGCGTATGGCATATTCAGTGGGTGGTGTGTTCACGGGAAGTTGCCTTGCCTAGTATGCAAGGCATCTGTAATGTTCACCTGGCTAAAGAAGGGTGGCAAGTTCTCTTCATTTGACAAACATTGTCAATTCCTAGATGACGACCATGAGTTCAGATGAGACATCAAGCACTTCACGAAAGGTGTTCAAGTCATCGTTCCTGAGATTATGAGCGGTGCCCATGTCCTTGCCTAGTTAGAGGCTCTCAAAATTGATAAAGACAATGGTGGTTTTAAAGGATATGGTTAGGAACACATGTGGACCCATATATCGGGCTTGACTAGGCTCCCATACTTCAAGGACCTTCTTCCACACAACAACGATGTAATGCACATAGAAAAGAATGTCACCGAGGCACTCTGGGGTACACTCATGGACATAAAGGAGAAGTCAAAGGACAACGTTAAGGCTAGACTGGACGTGGAGGAGATCTGTGATAGACCAAAGCTAGTGATGAAGACCCCTGCGGACGGCAAGAAATGGAAAAGGGGCTCGACCGATTACATCCTAAAAAAGGATGACAGGAAGGAAGTGCTTGAGTGGATCAAGACGTTATAGTTCCCTGATGGGTATGCGGCGAATCTGAGTAGGGGAGTGAACCCTAAGACTATGAAAGTTTTAGGGATGAAGAGTCATGACTTCCACATATGGATTGAGCAACTCCTTCCTGCGATGACCTGTGGATACCTCCTCGAGCTAGTGTGGCACGTTCTTGCAGAGTTGAGCTATTTATTCCTCCAAATTTGTGCCAGGGAGTTATCTCGAGAAGTGGTTCGTGACCTGGAGCGTGTTGCGCCTCAGTTGATGTGCAAGTTGGAGATGATCTTTCCACCCGGCTTCTTCCTATCGATGCAGCATCTGATTTTGCACCTACCGCATGAGGCACGATTGGGGGTCCCGTGCAGGCCCATTGGTGCTATCCAATCGAGAGGTGTCTAAAGATTCTTTGTAAAAAGTGTAGAAATAAAGCCAAAATTGAGGCTTCCATGGCAGAGGCATTCAGAGTGGAGGAGGTGTCCAACTTCACAATGGCATACTATACTGAGAACCTTCCCAGTGTGAACCCACCCCCTCGTTACAACGACGACTGGAGTTCATCGACCCTGAGCCTTTTCAAAGGGCAACTCGGAAGGGGAAGCGCAGCTACCCCCAAGCTGTTGCAAAACCATGAGTTTTACACTATCATGCTCTATGTGTTGTTGAACCTTGAAGAAGTGCTTTCTTATCGAACGTAAGTTCTCAATGAGCTAGTTACATACGCAGTCAATATCCTCCACCTATCGTTCCGACCTTCCTTGTCTCTTGTTTTTTCAGGGAGTTTATTAATGAACTCTGGACAGGGGATATGGATCCTACCGATGAAGAAGAAGATTATCTTCTCAAAAATGCAAGGCCTGATTTTCTTTCCTGGTTCCATGCAAAGGTACCATCCAACTTACCTCTTTTTAACTTTGAGATTCCACTTTGCTCCTAGGAGCGAGTAATGTAACGATCTACCCGGCCTCACCTTGCAGGCACGCACGGATAGGGAAATTAGTGGTTAATTGAACAGGTTGCATGGGGCTTCAACACTAGGGTCAATACATTCATCGTTTATGATGTGAATGGCTATCTCTTTCCCACGAGAAGCTACGAGGAGAGTAGGCCCACCCGAAAGACCACGTGCACAGGAGTTCGTACGCCCGGCACCGATAATCATGACTATTATGGCATAGTCAAAGAAATATATGAGCTCCACTTTGAGGGCCCCAAAGATCTTAAACCAGTGGTATTCGAATGGCATTGGTTCGATCCTAATGAACCTAGAAGAGCCGATGACATTGGGCAAGTCAAGATTCGACAGGATTCTGTCTATACTAGAGATGTCTATATTGTGGCTCAACAGGCCACGCAAGTTTATTATCTCCCATGGGCATGCCAAAAAGACGAGAGGCTTAAGGGTTGGTACCTTGTGCACTTGGTATCGCCACGCAGTAAAGCACCTCTCTCAAACGATGATGATTACAACTTTGACCCAAAGGCAGATAGAGGAGAGTTCTATCAACCTGAGGGGCTAAAAGGGCATTTATCGATAGACATTCTTTCGCTGATGGGCATGGAAGAAGACAACAACATCAATGAGGACAAGGGTGAAGTGGTGCAAAATCCTAAGGACATAATGATGCTTGAGCGATGAAGGGCTCTGCGCGATAAAGTTGTTGAGGACGATGAAGGTGGTGAGAAGAATGGAGATGATGAGGACTTAGATTTTGACAATATTGATAGTGATGATGACAATAGTGATAGCAATGATGTGGAGCCAACCACTATCGTTAGTGGAGATAAATTCTAATTCATGTAAATACTATATTGTTCTTATTATTACTTTGCAATTATGCTTCGTTCATTTTGCATCTCTTTGCAAGTACTTATCGATTATTTATGCTAATTGGTTTAATCTTTGTCTTTGTCATTGCAGGCACAGGACAAAATGTCGGGCGGATGGAAATGACCAAAATGAAATACAAAGTTGGTCTACATGCGTGGCATCGAGGATGAGGCGTTGGAGGAGGCGCCGAGGGTGGAGTCGTCGACGAGGACCGGCTCACGTCATTCAGTGATGAGGGAGCTGTTTTCCTCGGACGGGCGTGACCAGGACGAGGAGGACGGGCATGACTAGGACGAGGAGGATGGGCACAACTAGGACTGGGACGACCAGGACGAGGAGGACCAGGCCTGGGCCGACCAGAATGGGGGCGACTAGTACGGGGGCGAGGCGACACCAGGGGAGACAACTTCCTCAGGTTCGAGCAAGGTCTACCAGCGCGAGATCACACGCCTCCCTTCAGCGGCGATCGTGGAAGGCCACCGTCCGGTGATTCGACCCGACGGTGACAAGTAAGTAACCATTTATGTTTTCATGAATTATTCATATGACATTTTTAAAATTGAACGTTAGACTAACAATTCTTCTTAATGACTTGTGCAGAAGCTAGATGCTAGTGCGCGGGAGGAGTTCATGCCATCCTAATGGCATGATGGGCCTCCTGATTAAGAAGCACTACCCTGGCCTTCTCACCCATGATGACGGGACCAAGGTGGTGCCCTAGCATTGGCTGGACTTCTACAACGTCAAGGATGAAGATGAGGTCCCCATTGTGACCAAGATCAAGAGAGAGTTCTGGGTGAGTCTTCATTTCACCACTTTGTCAATACGATGCATTCCTTGGATGTTCTTGAAATAATGAAATGATACATGATATCTATGTGTAGGAGTGGTTCATGTGTGAGGAGGGGCGTGAGGCTGAGGCGTCGGCGAGGTAGGACAAGGTCGCCAGTCGCAACTCAAGGACATGTACCACGAGGCGCACATCCAGGTCCTCATCGACTACTACGCCGACGTGCTTCGCCTGTCGCTGAACAAGAAGGAAGCCAGGAAGATGTTCCACTTCCCCGAAAGTGACATTGCCAAGGAGTTCTACATGCAGGTAAGTAGAAAACATTAATTTTGATTCCTTCTATGAAAAATAAATAGCACACATTAATTCTGATTCATCTTCTGACATGTCATACAGATTCCTGTTGATTGGTGCAAAATGCACATGGAATGCTGGGAGGCCATTGTGGACGAATGGAGAAAGCCGAAGTCGTATGTGAACCATAGACGGCAAAATGGATTTGCCCAAGCGAGGACAGGGCCGGCACACCACCAAGGGAGCCGCTCCCTCGGAGGGTTCATGGATGCATGGGTACACTTCTGTCGATTTATTTATTTATTTATTCTATCTCATTACGTGTAATCAACCTTGTGTTTTCCTCGCAGTCCCAGTCGCATGGTGGGCAGGTGATCAACGAGTACGAGGGCTACGCCCTATCTCACAAGGGCAAAGTGACAGATCCGGATAATGTCTACAGCTGGGCAGATGGGCCCGAGGCGTACACCAACCCGAACGCCTATGAGAAGATGGTCCAGTACACCGAGGCGGATCTCCAGTGCCATGGTCCATCCTTCGATCCTGCCATCCAGCCCCTGGACCCAGACCTCCTAATGAGGGTGGGAGGAGGGAAGCAGCACGGCCGGTACTTTATTTCCCACAGCGCAATTGACCCAGCCACTGTTCCCACCCTTCATCAGGTTCATCGATCCGACAACACGACCTCCTCTAACGTCGCCATACGACCTTGGTAGCCGAGCCACGCGCAGTCGTTGGCGGCGGTTCAGGTAACTATAGTTTCATTCATCGTTCATTGGTTTTACATATGTACCTTTCCTTTTGTATTGTTTAAACATCGAGGGTATAACATTACAGTTCGAGCTGGCCGAGTTGTGGGCCGTGCAGCAGGCATCACAGGAGGCCTATCGGTGGGTGATGGAGGCCCGAGAGGAGGCCCATCGGGAGGAGATGGCGCGCCAGCTTGAGGCTGTCCGGCAGCACTCGCAGTGTTAGATGCAGGATCTTGCCGGCTACTTTCAAAGCTTTCAGATCCCTTTTGTTCCTTTGCCTCCATTTCCTGCTTCGATCTACGCTCCACCGCCTCTTCTTGGCCCTATAGGGACTCCGGTGAGTATATATGTTTGTCCATTGCTTCGGCTTGTGCGACCACCATACAGGTACTAATGAGATCGATTCTCCTTTGTGTAGACACAGTCGGCGGGTTCGAACCTGACTCCTCCACATGACCATTCTCTAGGCCATGGGTGGCCGGTTAGCGCTCCTCCTCCACCTCCGCAGCACGGGTGGTCTCCGTGGTCAGGTGGCGCAACTCCTCAGCCTCAGCAGGACGGGTGGGCAGGTGGCGCTCCTAAGCCTCAGCAGCACCTCGGGGCCTGGACGTACTCCTCGGCGCCGTCGCATGCCACGGCGCTGGAGGGGTGACAAGGTGGGGGCTCTACACACTCTCGTGGCCATTGGGGAGCCTAGACGTCGTAGGTACCTCTCGTTTAGCTTGTGATGGACTTTATGATGGATGTTGGACATGAATGAACTTGTTATGTATATTCGACTTGGATGTGGATGGACTTAGACATGATTGGTCTTGTTATGTATGATCGACATGATGGATTTGTTGGACATGTGATATATATGTGGATTTGTGTTTTATATGTGAATTTATGTTTTATATGTGGATTTGCATGCTGCGATATATATGGAAAAACATAAACAAAAAATTTCCGCTGGGCACCGAGCTGCACACGCACCAGCTTTGCTGACTGCCGGCTATGGCGGTCGGCAAAGGCTGTTTTTTAAAAAAAATTAAATAAAACCTCTTTGCCGACTGCCAACTAAGGCAGTCGGCAAAGATTTTTTTAAAAAAATAAAAAAATCAGCCAAAAAAATCTTTGCCGACTGCCAAGTCAGCAGTCGGTAAAGAAGACGCCAGACGATGGCGGCCGCTTCTTTGCCGATTGCAGTCACCTGGCAGTCACCTGGCAGTCGTCAAAGTCTTTGCCGATTGCAGTCACCTGGCAGTCGGCAAAGACTACCTTTGCCGAGCAAGCCTTTGCCGGCTTGCCTTTATCGACTGCCACGTGTGAAGCAGTCGGCAAAGGCTTTGCCCACTGCTTTACGTCCTTTGCCGACTGCTTATGGCAGTCGACAAAGAAGCTGTTTCCCGTAGTGGATATGCTAAACCGTCAATAACCGTCTCACCACAGCTTCTGTTGCCTCGTCATTCACCGTCGCCGTCGCCATAAGTCCGAAGGAGGCAGAGCCAGAGGGCAACAACGGAAGCAATGAGTAGTCCAAGAAGGCAGGTCCAGATCAACAGCAGCGGCCATGCCTGGTTAAGTAATACTAGCAGCACAGATCCGAAGGAGGTGAGCGTGACGATGAGGCCCATCCCCTCGTACCATGTCCCCTTATAGAAAGCTTCCCACGCGGCGACGGGCGTCCGCGGCACGAAGAGGCCCAGGTGCCCCCCAGCCGCTGATAGCACCGCCATGTAGGCGAATAGTAGGACGCCAATCACCAGGAAGCTCAAGCCACCGGGGAGCGAGATGAGCTCGCGGCCGGCGCCGCCGTTGTTGCATAGTATGTCGTCACACAGTGTGGCGTAGATGAGACCTGCCGCAAAGACGATTAACATGAACGGCAGGAAGACAAGCATGATCCACAGGGAAAGACGATCCGACCCGAGGTCCGCGATCGTCCTCGTCGATGACGATGCAGTTGTAGTGGTAGAAGACTTGGGACAAGACCAGACGATCGCCATTATGGCACGGGGTAGAGCGTTGCAGACCAGAGCCGGCGCCAACAAGGGCACCGCTTCATCCTGACGAACAGTGGTGGTAGTTGTGATGCCGCCGGCTGGTGCCGCCATGATTGAGATTTGATACCTAGCTAGTACCTAGATCCGATGATACGATCCTGGCTGGCTGAAGGAGTAGGTATCGTCTATATATATTAATATATGTGGGCCGGCCGATCAGATCAGGCATCAGGGAAGTGAAGTTTGAGTCTTGATGTTGTAAGTACGACCTAACTGCACCTTAAACTCACGCTCATGTTAGTTATGTGACCCACTCTAACTGCGCCCTAAACTCACGCTCATTTTAGTATTGTTTCGCTGTTGACCAGGGATGGGCACAAAAGCCGACCGGTAATTCAGGTATTAGAGTAATTCCAGCAGTACTATCTGAATTAGACTACCAATTTGTATGTACGACCTAAATTCTGCATCCAATTCCAACAATACTAGCTAAATTGTGGCTCTTAAATTCACTTTGTTAGTCAATGACATGTGGAGCCCACATGTCATTTTCTCCCTCTGCTGCATAGAGGAACTCGGCCATCAAAGATCGTAGGGGACCGAGCGCGGAGGAGATGCAGCCATGTGGGGAGGTGTACGTCGGGCAAGCGCGGGTCGGTGTTGACCAGGGATGGGCACAAAAGCCGACCAGTGGTTCACGTATTAGGTACCCGTGTTCTACCTATTTTACAGAGTTTGTAAAACTCCCACACTTCCACTTAAACAAGCATGCTTTTGAGAGAAATAATTACTCATTTTACCTGAATTTTATAGAGGAAGACTATATGCTATTTTAGTATTTGTCAGTGATGGATTATACTATTATTATCTTTTTTAATTACATAGTACAACATAGACGTCCACAACACACCGCGAACTCACCCCTATCAATACATGTACGCAAACCCTACTCGTATAAGCACCTGTTGGGTAAGGGGTTCACATACACATCTCCGATGAAAACAACGTGCGGGTCGTAATTATCTTTCATTTCTTTTTCAAAAGTTTACATCCCAAGGGGTATTTATAGGCCCCTAGCTTCGCCATCCGAAGATTCTTATAAATTAGTCACGACACTTCCTATACATTTAGCTAGAAAACAGATCGGCGAAGTGGTGAGACAACTTCTCAAACAACTTTGGGCTTGATCGTAATTCCTTAACTCGGTGAATAACTTTTGTGATTCTTCGTGCGAAGAAGCCACGTCATCTTCGCTGGCTGCCGGGAGTCTGGCGAAGTCATTTTCGCTAGATAACCTGAGACAGGTTCCATCACATATGTGAAGTTTGACAATCATAGTGAAGTGTCCACGTCATCTTCGCTGGATGTCTAAAGTGCAGCGAAGTCATCTTCGCCAGTCAACTTTGAAGCACATGAAGACACACAAGCGAAGTTGCAACGAAGTATCAATATTGTCTTCGCAGTACATGTTAGTATCTCAAATGTTTGTAATAAAACGTTTGCTTCCAAAGTTTGGAAATGACGTTTATGTGTAAAAGTTGCTCCCCAACAGCAGCCCCTCATGGGCGAAGGCCTACTCCAAAGGTCTGAATCCCGTAAAGTTTACATGAAACTTTGCCTAACAAATGCCGTCCAAACTTTGGAGTTGGCCTGTTAGAAATTTGAATTCTACGGCTAGTTTTGACCGGTTGACCGGGCTTTACCTATAAATAGCGATGCTCCCCCCTGAAGCCGTCGTTTTCAAAAGAGGAGAAACTCTGCCGAAATTTTCATTGAATCTTAAAGTTTGAGATAGCTTTTCTCGACGCTTTTCCATTGTGCTCACCTGGTCTTGGATTTTCGATCGAAGTTTGAGCAATATCTTTAGCAAGGTTTTGCTCTTTTAACTTTATATATTTTTGCAATCTTGTCAAATAGTGTTTCTGATCTTTGGTTTTTTGCAGATGTCTTCGCGAGATTTGCAAGATCAACTTCAGTCTCAGGAAAGTTCCAAGACTGAGGAAGATAAGTCTCGGTTAGATTCTGATGAGGAGGGCCTTGACGGTGTCGATGCGTCCGTTGAAGATCTAATTAAAGATGATGAAGGTTTCACTTTAACCTTTGGGAGGACTTTGTTTGATAAAAGTGATCTTGATGAGATGGTATGGTTGAGGCTCGTCGAGCATGATCAAGTGAGGGTGCCTGATCCTTTGGAGACTAACCCAAAGCCGCAGCCTGATGAATGCATTGTTTATGGGATCTGTTCACTGCTGGACTTCGCTTCCCGTGCCACGATTTTATCAAAGATGTGTTGAAGGCTTTCAACATTCAAATACACCATTTGACTCCAAATGGTGTGGTTAGGCTAGCTCAGTTTGTTTGGGCTGTGAGGTCCCAAGAAGCCTGTGCTGACATTGCTGCTTTTTGTGAATTGTTTAAAATACATACTCAATTCAAGGAGTTTATGCTTGATGGTCGAGTGGTTACGAAATACTTCTCTTGCTCTAGCTTAAAATTGGCTCGTAATGCCGTTCAAGTTTCCCCAGCGACGAAGAACAAGTGGGGAGTTGGGGAATGGTCAAGATATTAGTTTTATCATAAGGTTCCCATGGTCGAAGAGAGAGATCTTGCTTCTAGGAGGGTAATAAAAATATATCCCTTGGCTCCTAGGATGGAGATTGAGAGGTTTAAGTTATCTCTATCTTTTCCTTCTTCTATGATCTCCAAAACTGTTGTTAAGGCGTAGAAGCGCACAGCTTCGTTAAGTGTGCTAGGGATCTTGTGGAAGAGTACGCTGCTGCTAGAATTTGGTCTTTGAAAAAAGGATGGTCTTTTCAACGTTTTTATACTAAGAATATTAGAGGCATAAACTATAAGTTTCTAGACAACGATTTTCATCGCCCGCAAACTTTTTCTACTGATGAATATTTTGTGAGGCCTGTTGAGAGCCAGGCTGAGGATCTTCTTGGAAAGTATGTACTATGTGAAAAGAACAACATCGATAGGATCCTTGGGAGTGGCTATAAATGTTTGAATACAGTCTTTGAGGTTGCACAAGTTGGATATGGTGAACGTCCTCCTCCTGCTTATCGCCGCAAGAAGAAGCAGGGCTAGAAGAAGGAAACTGCTAGGGGTGCTAAGCGCAAGGCTGGTCCTAGCAAAACTGTTACCAAGAAACTAAAGAAGAATCAAAGTCCTTCTGTTTTGTTGGACGCTGAAGAGATTAACGATGTGCTTGAGCGAAGTCTGGATATAGAATGGAATCTGGTTGTGGGTTTGGGTGGTTCTGAAGAAAGGGATGCTGACACTTTGAAGGTTTTTGCTGATTTTGATGTTTCAGAGTCTCAACGTGCTGAAGAGGAGGTGAGAAAAATTTGTATAACTTTCTCAGCTAGTGGTTTGACTCCACTATTACTTACTCCACTTGACAAAAACTTGCAGAATTTGCAAGCTCATGGTGCTTCTGCTAGTGGTGTTGGCGAAGTTGGTGCGGGGGCTGACTTGGTCTCTAAGAAAGAGGCTCAAGTTGGTGCTGGGTCGATTTCGCCAAGGTTTGGTTCTGAGGCTCCTGCCATTGAGTCTCATGATGAGGATATTGATGCTGGGAAGACTGCTTCACTTGAAGACCCTAAAATAGTTGGGGTTGGCGAAGTTGGTGCTAATGTGCCTAAGAAGGTTGGTGGTTCTAGGATTTACACCCTTGACTTTGATGAAAGTGATGATGAAGTTTTTAATGATGAGAGCAATGATGAATGCTTGATGCGTTTGTCGAGCTCTACTATCCATGTTGAAAGTGGCAAAGCTGTTGAATGCAACTTGGATGAACGCGTTTCTACTGGTGAGTACTGTGGCTTCATGTTTCTTTTAGATTTAAGTTGTCTTGTTTTGCTGACTTTTGATTTTTCTATAGAAACTATCTTTCCTCATGCGCCCTCTTCTCCTTAGAAGAAAGTTGATTTGAGTAAGTTTAATATTCAAGATCCTGCTACTCCCGTTGTCCCCGCTGATGGTGAAGGAGAAGTTTCTGATGCCCTTAAGCATGGGTTAGCATTTTGTCAGGCTAAAAGTTTGGGTCTTGATAGTTTCAAGTTCATAGGTATCAGGGCTGACAAACTTCGGATGATGCCTCGCACTTCTGAAGTTCAGCTGTAAAAATGTATAGATGAGGCTTTTACTATCCCTGATGTAGAACTTGAGATATCAAAGAAACCCTTACTCAAAGTTACTGATGCTGGCTTATCAATGATGTATAAGGGTTCTCTTTTGATGAGGGGTTTGCGGGCAGGGTTGGAAGAGAAAGAGAAAAACTTTGCCCTCCGCGAACGTGATTATCAAGCTGAAATTGAGAATCTGAAGAAGCAAATTGCCGAGAAGGAGAAAGAAAGGATTGATGCAGTGGATGCTCATAATGTGTTGGAAGGGAAGCTTATCAGTGCTCTTGCTCGAGTTGAAGAAAAAGAAGATGAAATCAAGAGGATTAAGGAGGATAAAGAAAAACTGAGGGATAATATGAGACGCGTTGAAAGAAAGATTGAGGAATAGGATAAGTATTTCTTCGATAATTGCAATCACATTTGGGAACTCTGCTTCGAAGGTTATGACAAATTTGGAGCTAGGCCAGGGGACAAGTGCTGGGACCTTGGTGATCGTGATAGTTTTTTTAGCTGGTTTTGTCGCCAATATGAAGACTTGTCCCAAGTGATGGAGACCACAGTTGATATAGGAGTTTTCTACTCTGCTCGCGCTTTGTTTCACCTGATGAAACAAAGTCAAGATCCCTTGTTTGCACAGCTTTGCGATGACAACTAGAAGTTTCCCTCTGTTGGAGACCTGGCTAATGTGACGAAGGCCACACAAACACTGTGCAACAAGTATTTTGAGCAGTACTAGAGGTTTGGTGGTCGAGTTCATTGCTTCAATAAGGCTAAGGAGAAGTTGCAGAAGGTATGCGATGTATTTGGTTTGTTATGGTTTTTCTTGTTCTTTGTCTAACTTTTTTCTTTTTGCTTGTTAGCAAATTGCAAGGGAAGCGGAGGCAGCTCAGAAGGAGGCGGAAGAAGCTACGAAGAAGGAGGCCAGGGCAAGGAGTCAGAGCGGAGCTGGACCGAGCGATGTTAGTGGCAGCCGACTTTAGACTCTAGCTTTTTTCTTTTATGAGATAAGAGAGTTTTAAGATACAATGGTTCTCAATTTTTGTAAGATATGCACTTGGAAACTGTTTGACTATTTATCCATCCTGCACAGGTTCCTTACGCTGAGCCTGTGCAGGATGTTGAGGACGTTACCCTAATGTCCAAAGATAACTTCATTTTTGAGCCTAGCGAATTTTATGATTTTCGTGTGAAGTGTGATGGTTGTAATGTCGATGATTTTCTTGCTCGTAAGTTTTTGCTCTTGTTGTTTTGAACTTGGGATTTTTCCTTTGGAATGTTTTGTCTTACAGACCTTTTATAGATGTGGATACTCGATGTTGTAGCACCAGGCCTCCTAACTGTCGAGTCTTTGATTTCACGGATTTTGCACAGGTAAAGTTTGTTATGTAAAGTTTAATTTGTCGTCTACAGTTAGACTTTTGTTTTCTAACCTCTTTTTTGTAGTCATCTGGGTCGAGCACTTTGTCGGCAAATGTTTGCGAGGACTTTTTGCGCTGTGAAGCGGACGATATTATAAACGAAGTTGTGAACGACATGATGATGCTGCCGAAGTAGTTAGTTCTCAAGACGACTAGTTTTGTAAACACATTCCTGTAATTGGGTAAATTGTACTGTAAGCATTCTTTGTTGTGTCATGAAGTTTATGAGTTTCTCTTCGCTTGTATGAATGGGCACGGAATAATTACTTTGGGTTGTATTTCTTGTATAAATACTTTTATTCTTAGTGAAACTATGCACTTTGCTTGGAAACATGGTGTCAAAAAATTTACCTTATCAAATTCTTGAAGTGTTGTTCCTTCCTTCTCGTTTGAAGTAGGCGTGTATACTTCACTGAGAACATTTTCACCTTAATGAAATAAAGTTGAAAAATCTGCCTCTGAAACATTTCTCCTTAGTGAAATAAATTTGAAAAATTTGCCTTAGCAAATTTTAAAATGCCGCCCCTTCCTTTTCGAGCGAAGTGGACGCGTATGCTTTCTTAGAAGCTGAAACATTTCACCTTAGTGAAATAGAGTTAAAAATTTTTCCTTAGCAAATTTTGAAACGCTGTCCCTTCCTTTTCGAGCGAAGTGGACGCGTACGCTTCCTTAGAAGCTGAAACATTTCACCTTAGTGAAATAGAGTTGAAAATTTTTCCTTAGCAAATTTTAAAACGCCGTCCCTTCCTTTTCGAGTGAAGTGGACGCGTACGCTTCCTTAGAAGCTGAAACATTTTACCTTAGTGAAATAGAGTTGAAAAATTTGCCTTAGCAAGTCTTGAGTTGGATAAGTTAGTATTTTTTAGATTTAATAAAATATTGATGCTAACTTAGTTTTGCTAAATTTGTGCTGATATGAGAGTATATGTTGGATATACTCTTCGGCGTTTTGTACTTCGATGTGGAGACATATCTTTGGGGAAGCTACTTTCTCATTTATATTCCATGAGACTTACTGAGAGACTGCCTCATTAAAAAACCACTCACCCTACGAAGGGTTTTCCCTGAGTGGAAAAGAGTGCAGTGTCGTTACCTAGGAAATGGGTACTCCAAACCCTTGGTTTACCGGACTAAACCCCGTAAAATCAGCAACATGTACTTCTGTGCCCCTCGAAGGCTCGTAGGCTAAAGCATACTGGGTTGACCCACGAACAGACTACGGCGGCCCAAAGCCAAAGCCTACTCGAGGGGCTACCGAGCGGACTGGGACTGCACACTCGAGGGTACAATTCGGGCGACCCCTCGAGGATGAAACTTAGCCCGGCGAACGAGCCTGCCCTCGAGGACGGAACTTCGCCCGACGAACGAGCCTGCCCTCGAGGACGGAACTTCGTTCGCGTGAATAGGCAGCCCTCGAGGACAGTGCACCCCTCGGCTACCGACTCTCCCGTACGGATCCAGGCGCATTTAATGCGTTTTACCTACCCCCGCCTAACCGTATGGCCAAAGTTACGGTAACAGTTGCGGGAGTGGCGGTCAAATCTTGCTTTTACCGCCCATGCCCCGGAATCCCGTGGGTCGTACTTCGCTGTTGCGCCATACCGAGCACTATGCCCCGTCCAGCACACCCTCGAGACGCATAAATCAGCACGTTTCCCGTATTTCCCGGGATTCGACCTTATCCGGTGAGGCTCGACCCCTTCGACTCGACCCCCTCGACTCGAGCCAAGCCCTCGACCGCTGCCCCTTGACTTCATCGGACGAACCCTCGAGCGGGACTCCAACGACTCCGGGCTGCACTTCAACAACTCCCGACGCAATGGCTACAGGGCCTCCCATATCGACATACATCACTATAGCAGCACCGACGTGATCGGCCTCCACGCCATGCGACACCAGCCATGCAAACTCTAAATATATGTACTCCTGTGCCCCTCCTTCACTTATAAAAGGAGGCGCCAGGACGTTAGAGAGGACAAAAACGAGAGGATCTAGAGCATAGAAACGCTAAGGCTTTAGATAACAGATCAATACAGTGAGACAGTTTAAGGTCGAGAGCTAGGCGTCCGAAACGCCCGAGCTCCAGCTCACGCTCCTCACACCTGCTTGTATTTTCCCCTGTACTAGCACTTCGGTGCAAGATAACACGAAATATCCTCCCCCCGCTGGACGTAGGGCCTTCTTTGCCCGAACCAGGATAAATCGCCGTGTCCTTCTTGCATCACCCACCGAATTAAGGGAGCACGCAATTACAAATATTACTCGTTGGTGTTAACCCCTCGGGGGTCAAAACACCGACATGCAGCTTGATTACATTGTAAAGTTGCTTGGACTGAAAATTCTACCTCTACTTTACGAAAAGTAAATCTACTCTTCTAATTTGGCTATAGGTATTACTTACGTAGTGCTTCTATGTTCCAAGTGTAGCTGAGTTCTTCACCTTTCAGATTCGCTAGGTGATACACACCTTCTTTGTTTGTTCTTGTGATGATGAAAGGTCCTTCCACTTTTGTTGAAATTTTCCTACAGTGTCTTTGTCTCTTTTTCTTTTGAGGACAAAATCTCCTGGTGCTAACTCTCTTGGCTTGACCTTCTTATTGTACCACTTCTTTATTTTAAGTTGGTACTTCTTGATATTTTCAAGCGTTTCGTTTCTTTCTTCTTTGAGCAAATCTTTGCTTGTTGCTTGATCTTCTTCTGTGATCATTTGAACATTTGTTCTTGGACCTTCGTATTTTATTTCTTCAGGAGTCATTGCCTCATCTCCATAAAGTAACTTGAACGGAGAAAACTCTGTTGATCTTGGTTTTGAAGTGTTGTGAGACCAGATTATTCTTGGTAATTCATCGACCTATTTTCCTTTTTTCAGGCCTGTTAAGCATTTTGAGATTCCAGTACAGATTATCCCATTTGCTCTTTCGGCTGCTCCATTAGACTATGGGTGTTTTACTGATGCGAAGCAGAGTTTGATTCCCATTGATTGACAATATTCTCTAAAGTCTTCACTGTCAAATTATGTCCCATTATCTACTGTGATATGTCTTGGGACTCCAAATCTGCATATGATGTTTTGCCATAGGAATTTTTTCATCGCGTGGGAGGACATGTTAGTGGTTGGCTTCGCCTCAATCCACTTGGTGAAGTATTCAACTGTAACTATTGCATATTGGTAGTTGCCTTGAGCCGGAGGTAGCTTTTCAACTATGTCAATTCCCCATCTTGCAAGTGGCCAAGTTGGTTCAATTGGTTGTAAGTTTGTACCTGGTGCGTTGACTTTACTTCCTGCCATTTGACAGTTGTGACAAGTCCGAATAATTTCTTTGCTGTTACTTTGGGCAGTTGGCCAGAAAAACCCTTGTCTGAAGGCTTTGCCAACTATTGATCTAACCCCAGCGTGGCATCCGCAGATTCCCTCATGTATCTCTTTCAATAAATTTTTCCCATCTTCTCTTGAGATGCACTTTAGTAGTGGTTGGCAAACTCCTTCCTTGTATATTTCTTCGTTGATGATTTTGTAACTTCTGGTCTTTTGTTTCATTCTTATTTCATCAACTTCGCTTTCTGGCTTGTAGAATCCTTTGAGGAATGCCAAAATTGGGGCTCTCCAGTCTTCGCTTTCTATGATGTGTACTTCTTTCGGTTGCTCGACTTTTGTTTTTGTTGATGCTTTGGTGATAATTTGAAAGAATACTTCTGGTGGTAGCTCTAACTTTTGGTCGGTGGCTTTTGCAATTTTGTCTGCATCTGTGTTATCATTTCTTGAGATACTTTTCACAGTGAATTCGACGAAGTGTTTCTCTTGATCCCTCAATATTTGGAGATACTTTACTAGTTCTGGATCTCTTGCCTTATAGTTTTTCTCTATGTGTCCAGCCATAACTTGAGAGTCTATCTTGATTAATAGCTTTTGGATTCCCATGGCTCTTGTTTTGCAAAGTCCCAACAATACTGCCTCGTATTCTGTAATGTTGTTGGTGCACTGAAAGTCTAGTCTTGCTGCGTATTTGAGTTTGATTCTAGAAGGTGAGGTTATGATTGCTACTGCTCCTACGCCAGTGAAGCCCCAGGCGCCGTCACAATAGATTATCCATTCTGGGTGCTCCATTCTTTCTTTATTGTATTTTGAAGGTGTCCAATCTGCTACGAAGTCGGCTAGCACTTAAGATTTGATTACAGTTCTTTTCTCAAATTTAATAAAGTATTAAGATAATTCTGCAGCCTATTTTTCCAGTCTTCCTGAGGACTTACAGCCTTGTATTACTTCTTTGAGGGGTTGATTTGTTGGTATTCTAATTTTGTATGCTTGGAAGTAGTGTTTCAACTTTCTAGATGCCATAAGCACTGCATATGCGATCTTCTCGATTTCCGAATAGAAAATTTTTGATCCAGATAAAGCTTCGGATGCGAAGTACACTAGGATTTGTCTGGTTGAATGATCCTTTTCTTCTTCTTATGTCAATACTGCACTAACTGTACTTTTATTTGCTGACACATACAGTAGCAAGTCTGCCGTTGGGTCAGGTGTTGCCAAAGTCATGTGGTTGGACAGGTGCTTCTTTATTTCTTCGAAAGCTTCTTGTTGTGCTTGACCCTAGTTGAATTTTTCCTTTTTTTCTTTTAGTGCTTGGAATATTGGGAGATTTCGCTCAACTGATTTGGATATAAATCTGTTCAGTGAAGCTAGCCTTCCTGTCAGCTTTTGGATGTCTTTGATGTTTCTTGGCACTTGCTTATTTAGTATTGCCTTTACCTTCTCTGGATTCGGGTCAATTCCTTTGACGGATACGTTGCATCCCAAAATTTTGCCAGTTTGAACTCCAAATGTGCACTTTTCTGGGTTTAACTTTAGATTTGCCCTCCTAAGATTTGAGAAGGTTTCTTGTAAGTCTTCGACATGGTCTTCTCTTTTTTTGCTTTTGACTACCAGGTCATTAACGTACGCGAGCAAGTTTCTTGGTATTTGATCTTTGAGGACTGTGGATGTCATTCTGATGAAAGTTGTTCCTGCATTGTGAAGCCCCTTGGCCATTCTTTGAAAATAGTAAGTTCCGAATGGTGTAATAAAACTTGTGTATTCCTCGTCTTCTTTTTTCATCCAGATTTGATGGTAGCCTGAGTAGCAATCGAGGAAACTGAGCATTTCACTTCCTGCTGCTTGATCTACTAGAGTATCTATTCATGGCAGGGGGAAGTTGTCTTTTGGACATGCCTTGTTGAGGTCTGTGAAATCTATACACATTCTTCACTTTTTGTTTTTCTTCTGCACCATGACTATGTTTACAAGCCAGGTTGTGAATTGTACTTCTTTTATGACTTTTGCGTCTAGTAACCTCTGTACTTCAGCTTTCGCAGCTTGTATTCTGTCTTTGGACAACTTTCTTAGTTTTTGCTTTCTCAGCCTGAAGTTTGGGTCGATATTTAACTTATGTTCTATGACATCCCTGCTTACTCCTCCTAGGTCTTGTGCGGACCAGGCGAAGATATCTTTGTTACTTTACAAGACTTGTATTATCTTTTCTTCTTCTTCTTTTGATAAATTTGTGTCGATGATTACTTGTCTTTCTGGCACCATTGGGTCAAGTGGTACTTTCTTGGTGCCTTCGCAAGGCTTCGCTTTTTCTTGTGCCTTCGCATTTTTAGTTCAGGCTCGTCATCTTCTTCTTCTTGTATCACATGAATATTTTTGAAGGCGGGGCTTGCATCTCTTTCTATGTTTCTTGCCTCCATTTGATCACCGAAGACTGCTATGACGCCATTGACTGCTGGCATCTTCATTCATAAGTATGGGTAGCTTACTATGGCTTCGAAAGCTTTCAAACTTCCCCTTCCGAAGATTGCATTGTATTGGCTATGCATTTCAATAACATCAAATGCTATCTGTTTTGTTCTCGCATTGTCCACTGTCCCGAATGAGACTGGCAGGACGATTCTGCCAATAGAGTTTATTTTCTTTCTGCCGAAGCCAACTAATGGGTGCTCGGTTGTTCCCAAAGTTTTTCTGTCAACTTGCATTGCATCTAAAGTTCTTTTGAATATGATATCTGCTGAGCTGCCACCATCTATTAGAATTTTTATCACTGCCCAACCTTCGATGTTTGCTTCTATGAACATTGCGTCCATATGAGGGTAATCTTTGAGTTTGAGATCTTATTCTGAGAATGTGATTAGCATGTGGGACCATCTTGTTTTCTTGAATGTACCTTCGACTGCTATGGAGTTTACTCTTCTAAAATAATTTCTTCTTTCATTTCTTGAATTGAGCTCCATGCTATTTCCTTCGAAGATTGTCATAATTCTGGCTTTGCTTGGGATGACTACATTCCCGTTGCTTGTTGACGCTTCGGGCGTGTTGTTGTTGTATTGATTTGGTGGTTGTTGTTTGCTACTAAACTTTTAGGGTAGAAATTTTGCTGCTGACTTAGGGCCCATTGATTTTGTGGGCACGCTGCTTGCGGTTGGCAATTATAGATTGCGGAGGTGGTGGCAACATGTGCTGAGGGTAGGTTATTGGCAAGTAACTTGTGCTTAGGAGCTCTATTTTCTTCTTGTATTTCTTCAATGCTTTTCTTTACTCTTGGGCACATCTTCGATGTATGGCCAGCCCCTTTGCCATGTAGGATGCAGTACTTTTCTTCGGGCCTTAAAATTTTTCTTTCAAAGTTTCTGCTTTGGTTGTTATAATTTGCCCTTTGCTAAAAATTTTCCTTGTAACTTCTGTTGTTTTGAAACTTCCTTTGATCGTTTGATCTTGGACCTTGGTTAGCCACTTCGCTCGTGTTGTTGATGTGATTTATCCTCTGGAATGATCTTCTCTCAGCATTTGTTCTTTGGTGTTGAGAATTATTGTTTGATCTTGACATGTTTCTTTCTCCGTTCTCTTCTTCTATTCTTTTCCTGTAGTCTTCGTCGGACTCACAGTATTTTCTCATTTCTTCGTATAATTTTTTCATTATGGTTGGTCCTTCCCTTTTGAACTATGATGAGAGTTGGCCTGCTCGCAGTCCTTTGATTGCTGCTATGATGACAACTTCGTCTGGTATGTTTGGTATTTGAGCTTTTATTTGTATAAATCTTTTATAATATTGGCTTAGCGGTTCTTTTGGTTACTGCTTGATGTTGAAAAGGTCATCGCTGGTGAGTTCAACTCTTTGTAAGCCTTGAAAATCTAGGAGCAAACTTGTGCGAAGTTGGTCCCAGGATTTGATCGACCTTGGTTTTAGCGAGGAGTACCAATGCTACGCTGGTCCTCTTACTGCCATGATGAGCGATTTTGCCAGGGTGTTCACATCTCCCCCGCTTGATGCTACTGCTACTTCGAAGCTCATAAGAAATTATCTTAGGTCGGACATGTCATTGTAGGTTGGGATGATATTGAATTTGAAACCTGCTGGCCACTTCGCTAGCTGAATGTCAATTGACAAGGGCGACTCTGTATCGATTGTTGCTATTTGATTTTGGTTTTCTTTGCTGTTGGCGTTTTTTCTTGCTGAATTTGGATCTTGAATCATGACTTCGCTTTCGTTCCCTATTTCATTATTGATCTTTCTTAGTTCAGCCTCTGCTTCTGCAATTTTTTGCCTTAAGGACTTTTCTCTTGTCTTTGCTCTTGCTTCCTCCAGTTGTTTTTTCTTGACGATGAGTTGTTCTTCGAGTTCTTTGAGTCTTCTTTCTTCGTTTTGAGTTTCTTCATCTTCTTGTAAGCGTCTATTTTCTATTTCTGTCTCATCTTCCAAAGGCGGATCTTTGTCTTGATTTAAATTGTCTCCAGCCAAAGTTGCTTTTTTGTTGAGTCTTGCCATTTTGCATCCGCGTGATGGTCGTGGGTGTCTTCGATCACACAAACGGACGGCGTCAGATGTTGGGTAAGGGGTTCACATACATATCTCCGATGAAAACAATGTGAGGGTCGTAATTATATTTTATTTCTTTTTCAAAAGTTTACATCCTAGGGGTATTTATAGGCTCCCCTAGCTTCGCCATTCGAAGATTCTTACAAATTAGTCACGACACTTCCTATACATTTAGCTAGAAAACAGATCTGCGAAGTGGTGAGACAACTTCTCAAACAACTTTGGGCTTGATCGTAATTCCTTAACTCGGTGAACAACTTTTGTGATTCTTCATGCCAAGATGCCACGTCATCTTCGCTCGCCGCCGGGAGTCTGGCGAAGCCATTTTCGCTAGATAACCTGAGACAGGTTCCATCACATATGTGAAGTTTGACAATCACAACGAAGTGTCCACGTCATCTTCGCTAGATGTCCGAAGTGTAGCGAAGTCATCTTCGCCAGTCAACTTTGAAGCACATGAAGATACACACGCGAAGTTGCAACGAAGTATCAATATTGTCTTCGCAGTACATGTTAGTATCTCAAATGTTTGTAATAAAACGTTTGCTTTCAAAGTTTAGAAAGGACGTTTGCGTGTAAAAGTTGCTCCCCAACAGCACCTCTAAAGTACTGAGCTGACAGATCTTGAAGTCCACGAAGTCCCACAAGTGCCTAGCTGTCGACGGAGACGTTGCCACCACTTAATGCATAGCATCGGTAAATCATAGAAAAATCTCAGAAAAATTACGAACATCAAGATTTGAACTCTGATGGGTAGCGTATACTTATATAGAAAACATCAGGATTTTAACTCTGGTAGGTAGCATACACTTACATAGAAATTTGCCACTTGCCACCTTTGTTGTTTTAGGTAAAGGAATTAGGAGGTATGCGGAAAGGCTATGTATTCCCCCAACAACTGTTAGAAACATCATCCATTATTATTACTGAACGGACTTGTATTGGCAAGGGTATTAATTACCGTTTTGGTCAGAATTGGATCTTCATGTTGGCATAAACTGTCAGTTATGTTAGGCCGTTCTTAGTAGCTTTACATATGGGCAATCACTTTGCCATCACTACATCATGTGTAACACACTTGGCATGGCAAAAAGGAGACATTTTATTGTATTCATACATAGCCATATCACACGCAGGGAATATAGAAAGTTGATGATTCGTTTTTCATCAAAAGACAAAAAAGTTGCGAATTCGTTTCCCAAAGAAAAAAGGTTGGGAACTTGCTAGCCAAAAAAAAAATATAGGCGTAAGGAGTACCAAAACATATATAGGAGCATTGGTATAGCAAGGAGTATATATAACAGGGGAGTGATCGGGAGGGAAAAACGCAGAGGAACACCTGACTTAGTCAAGTATCTGCAGATTAGTATGAAGTGTCAACATATGGAGCAAATCATTGCAGACGAGGTTGTAGCTCATTGGTAAGACTTTCGGATGGGAAGCCTGAGTGCTGCACAATAAAAATCCTCTTGCTGGCGTAGCCAGATGTTCGGAGGTTTTTCCGTGGTTGAAAGTTGTGACTTTACTCTTAATGAAAAACGGTAGGGTTGTTCCCCGCGTTTTTTTTGAACAAATTATTTTAAATTCCATAGCCTGAGCCCAAGCCAAAAGATATCAATTTATAACTGTAATAAAAGTTTGGTTATACCTCGAATCCTACAATTCTACTGTCAGACTGCATCAAAGCTGACTGTTTATTTGCTCCAGTATTAAAAGGTGTCCTTGAACGAAGAGGCAACATATACTCACTCCTATTTTGATTCTAATATATTCTAGACGACGACTAGACTACTGCTACATCAGCATCAAGCTGCTGCATGCCTGCATCTGCATCTGCATGTGCAACCGTACGGAACAAAACAGCATACTGATACAATAGTCGGCAGTAGGGATACGCTAAACCGTCAATAACTGCCTCACCGCAACTGTTCTTCTCTCGTCGTTTGCCGTCGCCGGCGCCATAGGTCCGGAGGATACAGAGCCAGAAGGCGACGGCAGAAGCAACGAGTAGTCCGGGAAGGCAAGTCCAGGCGACGAGGAGCGGGAGCGGCCACGCCTGGGGTATCAGTCCAATTAACCCAACGTTGATGGAGGTCATCAGGACGATGAGTCCGAACCCCTCGCAGGACGTCCCCTTAAAGAGAGCTTCACACGCAGCGACGGGCGTCCGCGGCGCGAAGAGGCCCAGGTGGCCCATAGCCGCCACCAGCACGGCATTGTAGACGAATAGTAGGATGGGAATCGCCACGTAGCAGGAGCCGCCGGCGCCGGAGATGAGCTCGCGGCCGCCGCCATCGTCACTTAGTATGGCTTAGGTGATACCTGCCGCAGCGGCGATGAAGATGGACGGCAGGACGAGAAGAAGTATCCACAGGATAAGACGAAAATCCGCCCCCGGGAGGTCCCCGATCGTCGCCGCCGTCGTAGGTGCAGTTTTAGTATTAGAAGGGGAAAAATAGACAGTTATAAATTGACGAGTATTAAAAGGTGTATCCTACAATTCTACTATTCAGTTGGTCATGGCGATCGTCTGGTCTCGTGCCGTCAGTAGCACTGGTGGCCAGAACAACGATCTCGCACAAGAAAAAAATAGATCCAATCTCTTCTCGAAAAGAATTATTCCAACGTACCTTGATCTCAGGAACATGTCATCACCAGAGATGACGACGCATCCACCAACGATCTGGTTCGAAGCAGGAAGTCGGCTGGAAGACATTGAAGCGGCCAACCAAAACCTAACCCTAATTATTACGGTGGAAAGGGAAAACAACAGAGAAACAACCTAAAAAATAATAGATCTGCTAAAAAACGATGGACCCTCGCTCATCCTCACCACCGGCAGGAGGCCGAAGACGAGAGGAACGGGGGCCAGACGGCAGCGGCACGGAGAGGCGAAGTCGCCCTTGGAGGCGGCGGTAGGGGCTGCGTGTGCAGGGTCTGGTTGTGGAGAGGCTTTTGCAACATTGGTACTGTTGTTGACAAAGGATGATGGGCACAAAACCCTTCGGGTGTACACGATTTACCCATTTTTACCTGAATTGTACCCGATTTACCCACTTTTACCTGAATTATGAATTTTGTAGAGGAAGACTATATGCTATTTTAGTATTTTTCGGTGATTGATTGTACTATTATCTAATGTTAATTGTGATGGAATTGGGGTCTACTAATCTACAATGCTATGCTTCGTACTTTTTGTACAGTACTAAAATGATAATATGAATTGCTGTTTAATTATATTGCTTAAACTTATAGCTATAATTCTATATATCTCTTCTGAAATTTGGTTTTTTTTAAAAAGAAAAATCAGGTGGTTCGTGAATGCCCAAAATGAACTCGAAATTTCGTGTAGACAAAACAAATATCAAATTTGGAATGAAACCCGAATTTCTTAATACCCGAAATACTATCCCGAACTAATAGATAACCTGAATGCCCCAATCATGTTGTTGAGTTTGTATGTCATCTACCTCGAGTCAAACTTTGTCATCAATATAGTTCATGGCTTCACACATGTCGGCGATGCCAGACATCGCTATATTGCTAGGACGATATCATCGCCTGGTTTAGTTCCCTAGTTAAAAATATATCATCCATTATTATTACTGAATGGACTTGTATTACTAAATGGACTTATATTTGCATGGGCATTAATATTACCGTTTTGGTCAGAATTGGATCTTCATGTTGGCATAAACTGACAGTTATGTTGCATTCAATAATAATAAAAAAAAAACTATCAGATACTGATCACTTTGCCATCTCTATACCATGCGTCACACACTTGGCATGGCGAAAAGGGGGCATTTTTATTTTTATTCATACATAGCCATATCACACGCAGGGAATATAGAAAGTTGGTGATTCGTTTCATCAAAAGACAAAAAAAGTTGGGAATTCATTTTCCTAAAGAAAAAAAGGTTGGGAACTTGCTCGCAAAAAACATAGGAGTACGGAGTACCAAAACATATATACGAGCAGTAGTATAGCAAGGATTATATAACTGGGAAATGATATGGAGAGAAAATGCATGCAGAGGAACACCTGACTTAGCCAAGTATTTTGCAGATTTATATGAACATTCTGATGGAACAAATGATTTTAGATTCCATAGCCTGAGACAAAGCCAAAATATATCAATTTAATTGTAATAAAAGTTTGGTTACACCTCAAATACTAGCATAATTCTACTGTCAAGCTGCATCAAAGCTGACTGTTTAGGGCACGTTTGGTTACCTGTTTCTCCATAGCCCTGGCTCGTCGGGTGCAAGCAAGCAGCGATTGGTTGCCTGGGCGAGTGCCAGAGTCTAGCTGGCCGCATGCAAACGGCGCCGCTGAGCCTGGCTCCCGGGAAACGAATCTCGTCTTCGTTTTTGGTGAGCCTGGCTCCCGCGGGCGTGAGCACGCATGCCTCGTGGCTTGTCAGAGAGACGGTGAATGCAGCTACAACTATGAACCAAACAAATGCTCCCAGCAAACTGGCTTAAGAACGCAGGCATCCAAACATTCGCTCCTTGCACCGTCCCAGCCTGTCCGGCCAGGGCCTGCATGGCTGATGCGAACCAGGCTACGGTGGAAAGAGAACCAAACGCGCCCTTATTACTCGAGCGTAAAATAGGCGTCCTTGAACGAAGAGAGAACATACTCACTCCTATTTTGATTCTAATATAATTCTAGACGACTAGACTGCTGCTACATCAGCATCAAGCTGGTACTGCATGCCTGCAACTGCAACTGCACCTGTTGGAGCCTAACAGCGTACACTGCATACAATAGTCGGCAGTAGAGATATGCTAAACCATCAAGACCAGCCTCGCCGCAACTGTTCTTCTCTCGTCCTTGGCCGCCGATGTCGCCGTCGGTGTCGCCATAGGTCCGAAGGAGGCAGAGCCAGAAGGCAATGATGGAAGCAACGAGTAGTCCGAGAACTGAAGTCCAGGCGACGAGGAGCGGGAGCGGCCACGCCTGGTCTATCAGTCCAAGCGGCCAAATTACGACGGTGGCCAACATGAGGATGAAGCCCATCTCCTCCCAGACCGTCCTCCCCTTATAGAAAGCTTCCCACGTGGCGACGGGCGTCCGCGGCGCCAAGAGGGCCAGGTGGGCCCCAGCCGCGGTCAGCACCGCATTGTAGACGAACAGCAGGACGGGAATCGCCAGGAAGCAGAAGCCGCCGGCGCTGGAGACGATGAGCTCGCGGCCGCCGCCCTTCGTGTCACCACATAGTATGACGAAGGGCATACCTGCCGCACAGATGATGAACATGCACGGCAGGATCCATAGGAAAAGACGATCACGGTACCCCGGGAGGTCCCCGATCGTCTCCGTCGATGCCGCAGTTGTAGTCGTAGAAGACTTGGAACGAGACCAGACGATCGCCATTACCAGCTGAATAGCACGGGGCAGGGGCGTCGTGGTCTTCACTTCTGCTTCATTCATCCTGACCAACGTTGGTGGTGGTTGTGCTGCCGCCGGCGCCGCCATGATAGAACTATTTGATTGAAGATCCGATGATCCGGTCCTCCTGACTGGCTGAACGTACGTAGGTATCTATATACATATATACATGGGCCGGCCGATCTGATGATGAGGGAGAAGTGATGGTCTACCTAACTGCATCCTAAACTCACGCTCAATCTAGTTATGCGGCCCACTTTGTCGGTCCCAACATTGGCCCTGTTCGTTGTTGACAAGGGATGGGCCCTGGTTCCCGATTTATCCATTTTATTATTACCTGAAATGTGCTGTTTTAGTATTTATCAGTGATTGATTGTACTATTATCTAATTTTAATTATGATGTAATTGGGGTCTACTAATCTATGATGATGTGATGCTTGTATTTTTTACAAGTATTAAAATTCTAATAAGAGTTGTTTTGCTTAAACTTATGAGCTAACTACTATTGTTCGGCAACCTGAATAATGCCCAACCTTCTTGTTGATTTTTGTATGTCACCTACCTCAAGTCGAACTTGGTCATGACAGATCCTGCCTCCACACGACCACACGTGACGGCCTTCTCTACATTGTTGTATCCCTCCCCTGATTTAGTTCCATAGTCTAATCGACCTCGAGGATGAATTTGCATCCTGCGGCTTCATCCGAGAGTTGAGAGGCAGGTCTATTTCCCATTTTGCCACTTTCATTGTTATCGATATCACTAGCAAACGTGCACGTACACTGTAACTGAAAAAACTATCAAAGCATTAATAAAAAATGAGGATAGGAATATTGGAAATTTATTATCTCTTTGCTGCTAGACGTTATATTCAAAGGTGAGTTACTATGTTTGCTTTGAAAAGTTGTGTGCTTTGATGGGTTGTGGCAGCCTTAAGTTTGCTGTGGCGCACGGCGGCGGGCAAGCAAACGTCCCCTAGTCATATAAATGGATGATGTTTGCTCGGAAAATAACTAATTTCAAGCAAATTTTGATGTTAAAAGCACCATCTATTCTATTATTATCGAAGGGAGTTGCATAGGCAGGGGCATTATCATACCATTTTGGTCAGAATTGGATCTTCATTTGGAGTTAATTGCCAGAGTTATTTCCAAGATGAAATTGAGTTAACACATCGTCTCATGTCAGGCCATTTTTTTTATTTGAAGTGATGTTAGGCCATTTTTAGTAGTGATAGGTATGGTCCAACAACCGAGACTGATCACTTTGCCATGTCTAGTCATGCGTCACGCTCTTGGCATGGGAGGAGGAGACATTTTTATTTTTATTCATACATAGTCATATCAGAAGCAGGAATATACAAAGTTTAAGGATTCGTTTCGTCAAAAAGACAAAAAAAAAAGTTGGGAATTCGTTTCGGAAAGAAAAAGATTGCGAATTTGTTCGTAACAAACATAGGAATATATACCAAAACATAGAAGCATATAAAGTATAGCAAAGGAGTAGGACATAACATAGAATCTCTTGCTTGTTTGTCCAAATCCAATCCAAATCCAAAAGAGATCGACGTTTTTCTTTGAGTGGAAAATCCAAAAGAGAGGTGTCCCCACCTGTCGGGACCTGGGAATCCTGGGTTCCTTTCCCTTTATTATTATCCACCAAAAGGAGAAGAGCCCGTGTGCCCCAGCCAAGAAGAGAAGCCCGGCCCGGCCAGCAGGGACACGGAGGTGCGGCCGCCGCCCGAACTCCTCCCTCCTCTCCTTCCGTCGGCCGTCGACCGATCCATCTCCACTCTCCAGGTTCACTTCGCCCGCCTCTCCCTCGCCCTCTCTCTCTCCTTGTGCTTCTGTCCCTCTCCCCTCCAGGCTCCAGGTGCCCTGCGCCCCTGCCGCCGGCCGGACCGGCGCCCGCCTCATGAAGACCAAGTCATCCGCCGCCGCCGCCGCCGAGGTAACCGTCGCGTCCAGCATATCCATCTTCTCCTTTTATTTTACACTCCGGTCTGGTTTCTTAAAACCTAGCTAGGGTACCTACCTCGGGTTCTTGAGAACAAAATTTCCTTTTTTTTTAGGAATCGACAACAAAACTGCTGCTTTACTGTAGTATACTCTAGATTCACAATTTTTTTTGACCGAATAGATCCACAATTCTTCCCCCACATCGATTAGGAGGATCATGTGTTTTTTTCACCTCGTTTAAGATGCCAATTCTTTCATGTGTTCATTCATGACAATTAGATAGAGGAGCCCTGAATTCTGAAGCCACGCCAAAACGAAATTAACTATCAAATTGAGGCGCCGATTCTTCAACCGTGACTATTGCTGACTGAATTTCCTTTTTTTAATTGCTACTAGAATGACACCGAGCCTAAGAAGATCCGGTCCTCACGCAGTAAGCGCCGGCGCCGCCGTCGCAGCCGCTCCTCCTCTAGTTCTGAATCTCCGCCCCGCAAGCGCTCCAAGAAGCACGGCAAGAGGGTTCCTGACAAGAAGAGCAAGCGAAGCAAGGCCAGCGGCGGCGGCAGCTGCAGACGTCGGCACCGGAGTCTTAGCCCTAGCCACAGCCTCAGCAGCAGCAGTCCTTCCTCTGTAGCACGACGCAGCTGCTCCTCATGTAACAGTAGCAGTGCCTCTGAGAGGTCAGTGAGCCTGCCGCCCAAGAGCAGGTCCAGAGATGTTAGGAGGAAAAAAGGAAGGGGGAGGGACAGGGAGAGGGCTCGCAAGGGGAGAAAGTTGCGGCGATCACCAAGTTCCTCTAGCACTTCAGCAAGTAGTGACAGGAGCAGGAGCAGGTGCAAGAGCAGGAGCAGGAGCAGGAAGCAGAGGACTGTTGGTGGCACTAAGGATGGCACTACAAGGGATAAGATGGAGAAGGACTACACAGATCGCCGTTCTTCCCGGTCTGACATGAACGTGGATGAGGATGTTGATAGGGATGAAGACAAACTTGCCATTGCCAAGGAGGTGGACAGTGATATTGACAGGTACAAGAATTTGGAATTGGAGAGCTCACTTTCCAAGAATGCCAATGAAACAGAAGAGATCTTACCTGCCAGTGGTGGAAATTCAGATGATCAGGATCTAGAGCTGATTCTTAGGCAGAAAGCTCTTGAGAACTTCAGAAAGTTCAGGGCTGCAGCAACCATGGGAGGCAAAACAGACAATGGAGCTGCAGGGAAGGAAGCATTAACAGATGATAGCCTAAAGAATGCCGGAAAAAAGGTTGCTGAAGCAGCCCATTTTCAGAGTCCGGGAAGCAGTCTTGGAGCCAGATATTCTTCTGGATCACCTAGATCACCGAATTTTGGGAATGGTGCAAGTCATTCTTGGCAGCAGGAAAACAGTCCTGGCTTGAGTTATGGGGTTGGATCACCCGGAATACTTGAGCCTGCTGAGACTGGTGGCTCAACTCAACTGAAGGGAATAACGGCAGAATCAACTCGTTTGGCCTCTCAGTTTTTGTCACCACTGGATGCTAGGGATGGTCGTAGTGTAATGCAAAGGTTGGGGCCCCCTTCAGGTAGGTCTGCTAATTTAAATCAAAGGTTAGGAAGCAGTACGGGAGCCTACGGCACTGGGTACGTCCTTTTTTTAGGAAGCAGTGCAGGGCTGAATCATGTCAATGGAGCTCCAAGGGTTAGATCAGTTGTGAGCATACCCAATAGGGAAAGGCTTGATGGTATCACTCATACTACATCCCCTAGGCTCAGTGAGAGTTCTTCCCCTGTTGAAAGCAGTGGCAAAGTTGGACTCCCTCTGAATGACACTAACAAGACTGAAGGAGCTAATGGAGAGAACAGAAAAACAAGTGAAGCTTCAGTCTCTAATGGTTCTGTTTTGCCACCTGCCGAGGACAAGAGCCAGCCTAGGATTGAGGATAAAGATGGTTTCCAGAAGAAGACTTTCTCTAGAAAGCATGATGGAGAGACAGTGGAGGTGAGGAACAGACCTTCGCTGTGGCCTTAGGTGCCTTGAATTGTCATGCTGAAACTATATTCATCCAATCTAATTCCTTCTTCTCTCTGTTATTATAGGTCAGCTACAAGGTCTACATACCCAAGAAGACCCCTGCCCTTGCAAGGAGGAAACTGCAGCGCTGAAAACGCCAAACACCGAGAATATATAATAATTCATTAGTTTTACTGTCTGCACTATAGGTTTTGGCTGGATATTATATTGTGAACCATGAGTACACATCATACACATCTTATAGAATCTGGATATCTTTTGCCACATCAAAATCGCCCTAAATTGCAGTTTTGATGGCCAACAGAAACATTGACACTTTAAAACATGGCACATCTGCTCAACTGAATAAACAGTTTCTATAGCAAAGCTATTAATTTTCCTGGGATAGGGTCATTGTAATCAGCAAAATTGCCGTCCAATACTGAAACTCTGTCATCTCTCCGCATCTATTGCTGTTGGCATATATTCTTAGACATGCAGTGGCTAGTGGCTACCTTCTAAGCAAGCAGGTGTTGTACAGACGCTGCAGAATGCGGATGTGCATTTTGTGCCTGAAACGATGTCAGATCTGGAATGAATCCTGTTTGAAGAGATGTTCATGTGCTCGACTGTACTCTCTAGTCTCTGAGATTATTAAGTTTGTCGTTCATAATATTGCTGCTTTATTTGTCGTTTTGATTTGTTTGACTTTAGTTTTGCGGGTTGTGTGGGCGGCTAGGAGCATCAGATCAGCTTGCTTGCTGCGTCATGAACTGTTGAGCATTGGATGATTCAGGCTTCCTTTTTGTTTCCTGTATATGGTGATTAATTTTATATGTTTGAGCATGGACCCTGAGAAGCATCCAAGGCTTGCACAGCTTGCCATGGATCGTCTGTTATTTGTTGATGAGTGACAATTTTAACCCATAGTTTTGGTTTCTATGCTTTTCGAGAGGGTTCTTCGAAAAGCATCGGCCTGTTCGCTTCGTTGTTTCTGGCTGGCTGGTTTTGGCTGCTGCTGATTTTTGATGAGAGAAAAATACTGTTAAATGGCTGGCTGGTTTGGCTGATAAGTTCAAACGAACAGGCTGCATGTCTCTAGATTCGGCGGTGCATCCATTTGATCTAAAAGGGCGTACCTAGTGCCGTAGGCTCCCGCACTGCGGGGTCTGGGGAAGGAAAAATAGCCAGCAGTCATCCCTGTACAAATATGCAAAGGCTGGGGCTTAACCCTGGACCTCTTGGTCACAGGCGGCAAAGCTCTACCGCTTGCACCAGGACCTCTTGGTCACAGGCGTGCATCCATTTGATCTGCTGAAGCAAAAACAAACCTGTACAGTATGGAAGAATGGCTACAGCTTCTGAAGATTTCATGATTTATAATCACTATATCACCGTTCTTCACGAGAGGAAGTTCCGGAGATAAAGAATCCAAGATTTGTTGTGTGGAAGCATTAAGAGACATGGAAAATTTGAGGTCCTAGCATGGACTATAGCTATATCAATACTTGCGAGATTTGAGAGCAAAAAACTACAGGTTCCAAGTGGAAGCGTCCTATGCAACACATTGTTAATTAAGTTATTATATCTGTCTTATTCAGGAAAATGTCTGTACTCACTTTTTTGTTTTTTCGTTTGGATGTCTCAAGTTACATCAGTCAAAATGTAAATCATGTAAGGTGTGATATGTTCCAACATTGCGAAACTGTACTGCTAGTCTGCTACATTTTCACATGTGAGTGCGTGCTTATATTACATAACAATGCATGAACCAGAGGCATATATTTTCGTGCGGTGAATTCCTTGGCTTGGTCATGCTTGCGTTTTGGTTATTATTGTTTCAGTTTACCCCAACAGGCCATTGTCAACAGATTGGTTGCCTCAGCGACATGGAACAACTTGTCAACTCAATGTAGTAATTGTTTCACATTATCAGCTCCATATGTACACAAATCTTTGAAGTGCATGTACTCTAAAAGTGCAGCAGTTTGACCCAGTATAATGCTTGCTCTGTTTTCTTTTGTACACTTGAATGTGAGTGTTCAAGATTAGTGTTCTTGCGTTCATCTGATATTCTAATTTTATTGTCTTTTCTTTTATGGTCAGGAGGTGCTCCGATCGCTCGAATTTTACCAACACTTCCTAGGGGTACCGGGAGACAAACTCGTTAGACGAAATACCCAGGATTGGGAGATCCTTGGCCTAAGCAAGATAGATGACCGTCCCTGGACCAACCTTTCACTCTGATTCGGGGAAAAAAAAAAAAAAAAAAAAAAAAAAAAAAAAAAAAAAAAGGACCAACCTTTCACTCTGGATGGAAGAGTTACTGGCAGAGAAGGCTTCTGGACCTGTTGGATTCACCAGATTGTTCTATAAGAAATGTTGGGAGATCATCAAGTTGTACATGCTGGGTGCTGGCAGCAATGAATAGCTTGCATGACCTACGTACTGGACCAACTGGTTGTCGTAGTGGAGCCAAAATAATCTCATTCCCAATAAAGACACAGCTGAGTACTCAAATGACTTCAGGCCGATTAGCCTGATTCACTCATACACTATATGGCGCCTGGACGTTTTGGTGACTGATCCTTACAAATTATTACTTGAATGCTTCAGAACTTTGAACACCTAATTATTGAAAATGGCACAAAATGGAAGTTAGGAATTATTTCCTTGAACTCACCCATGCAGAATTCATACACTTTATATATGGAATCAAACTAAATTAAGCCAAAGTTACACGGCACATACACAAGTGCAGAGCATTAAGTTGAGATGCTTGTTTTCTGGTCATACATATGTAAACACAAGAGAAATCACCTTCATTCTAGGATTTCATTAGAAGCTGCACTTTTGGAGAACACACATGAGTTGCCAGTATGCACACAAGGCAGTGATCAAACTAAAACATATACAAGATAGAATCCTTTAGACAAAACATAGAGCCCTTCATTCAAAAAGCAAAAACCCACCGAGAAGTGACTAAGTTTCCCCTTGACTGAGAAACCTGCACACAAGCACCTTAGGCACCTGAACTTGGCCGCAACTTCCAGTGATACAAAATACACAAATGAAGGGAACAACATCAGCTCGCCCAAAGGTAGATAAAACGTGGACTTGCCTGCCGTGGCGAGTCCCAGACGACCATCATGCCTAGTGGCGAGCACATCTCGAACGCGAAGTAGAGCGCGTTCCGGCAAACAAAGTCGATGTCGTCGTCGGGGTGCCGAGCCGAGCGAACGCCGGGAGTCAAGTCCACGCGTCCGCCTCCGAAGAGTAGACGTGGGCGAACATCTCCGCGTGGTTGGTGCCCACCACCGACGACGGAGGTGATCGCAGGCGGAGGAAGCGCAGAGTACCGCGGCGTTCCAGCTGTAGGGGGTTCAGATAGATCGGCTAGGATGGTGCCGTGGACTGTAATAGATGCGAGGTAACCGTAATCAACACAAAACATCAACTGGATGATGCGCACCTGTGGCGGTTGGAAAGGGTCGCTGCATTTATTAAGCGTTGTCTTCTGCGGCAAGGAACACACAGACACCACATATACAGCAAGGAAACGGAAACGGAGAGAGTGTGCATGGTTCAAAATTTGAAAAGAAGAGCCGCGGCCGCCTCCTTCCAGAGCAAGGAAACATGGCGGGGAGGGGATTTAATGGCATGGCCAGAGGGCTCTGAGAGTTCTGCAGGAGGCAGGACTTTGGAGCTAGCAGGACTGCGACGCGTCTTCTTCAGCAGAGAAGAAGGATTAGCTCCGGCGGGGCGAGTCTGAGCATGGAAGGCCGACCTTTGCCACCTCTTACAGCAAATACATGATATCGATGGCTCAGCATCGGGCCGAAATCAATCCGCACGAGGCCCAGAACGGAGGCATATATGGAACCCAGCTCTGTCCGAGAACATAACCCTACTGCCCTATCCATCATCCTTCCCCACGTCTCGCGGCGACGACTGGTGGCGAACGCGGCTGCTGCGACCATTGGCCGGTGACTTGCCGCCTGCAGTGAGCTCACAAGGATGGCCATCTACTTGGTGCTCATGGCCCTGCAAGATTTTCTTCTCCTCTTATGACTCTGTTAGCTGAAAAATAATCATTTTCATAACTTCACAGAATCAATAGCATTTCATAGCTGCAGGAAAACACTACGGCGCTAAATGGATTAAGTTTAGCTAAACATTTAGAACAATTAGCTTTTGACTCTCCCTGCATGGTCGTTGGATTAGAAAAATCAAACTAGGCCATTTATAAGATAACAAGGCTGGGAAATTGACTAATCATCCATTTTCGCTGGGTTAGTCAACTAAAATCATGTATATTCTATTCAAAATGCAGTGGCCTTGCAAAACAAGTATTCACTGATAACTTAAACTATTATATCTTCAGACTGAAAATGAAATACTTTGGCCTGGTGGCAGCGGTAGTAGGTATAGAGATTGTGTCATTAGTTATTGAAGGTTGAAAATTTGATAGAAGTTGTCTCTTCTGTGTGATTCGATGAATTAATTTGCTTATGGATTGATTGATTAATAGATAGCAGAATGGAATTTGAGATCTGTTACATGTGCAGGAACTCACAATGCTAAAGAGATCTTTGCGCACAGATTGAAATTTGAGATATGTTATTTCTGCAGAAACTCAGAATTAAATGCGGGAGGGGGGAGAATGCCGATCTCAGCAACAAGTCCACCTGAGCGGAGAGAAACCTGGAATGGGGGATGCTACAAAAAAGATCGTCGGTGATTCGGCAGATGGCTGCAATGGGAGGAGCTGCAACAAACAACGGCGATGTTGATGAAGGTATGACGTTCAGAGCAAAAGGCTGAATTTTCTGACCTACTTACAAAAGCTAATCAGGTGTATTCATACAGACATGGTTCGTTCAGTGGAAATTCAGAAGAACAATGATTTCCAAACGCATGCTGTGGTAGAGGATATGGAGCAAGCATCACGGGTTGGCATCGAACAGGGCAACACAGGTATCCTGATACGTTGCAAAGAATAAAATAATATTCCATCGATTTTTAAAAATTTCTTGTATCACTCAAAAACTTATATTCGTTTGGACCACCTCAAATTTGGTGTGCAGTTTTAGGGGGGAGTATGATGAGGACGGGAGACATATCACAAGTGCAACTCCAGCAGAACATTCAGAAGCACACAGATGGCAGAAATCAAGGAACCGAAATAATCTCGGGTACAAAAACTAAGTCCAAGTTTCGTGGTTTAACACCGATCAATTTGAATATACGACGCAAATTTGTTTTCGTCCTAGCTGATCAGTGATCACGTTGTCCTCGAAACTGCAGAATTTGGCGTTGGCAACCTGGGCACCTACCCACCTGCTAATGCTTGCAGCTCCCTGACACAGGTGATGACCACATTGACATACAGGAAAAGGTACACAACATCTTACTAAAAATGAGCTACTTGTCTTATGTATACTGCATAGTATCAAATGAATCAAAAACGATATTACGCTGCAAAATGATGGATTAACCAAATTGTCTTGTTGCTGAATTGCAGGAAGAGGGGGAGGGAGGGGCCAGATGCTTGCGAGAGCAGCTTGGAACACACTGCAATCAGACAAGCAATAGAATCCTCCTCCAGTAGACCTGGCCAGCCAATTTTCTTTCCATATGAGGGGACAAAATTCCGTTCCTGTGATGAAGCGAGAGAGTTCTACAACCTATATTCGTGGGAGATCGGCTTCGGCATAAGAATGTCGAAAGAAAAGACTAACAAGAACAACTACACGACCAGGAAAGATATGATCTGCTCATGCGAGGTATGTGCGAAATTCAAACCTTGTAACCAATAACACATTCAAAAAGACCATGACTATGATTTGACACAAATGACCTAACATATAGGGATTTTGCAAGAACCCACGAGCAGCAACCGCCAGGACGGGGTGCAAGCGTGCAGGGAGCTGTTTACCAACCCAATGCCCGCCAAGGGTGAAGCGTTCAGGGAGGCCGCAGTCAACGTCGCTCAAGGAATGGCAGAGAAGCGAGAAAGAAAACAAGAAACCCGACTCCACGCCAGATGCAACTATCAAGAAAGTGACTCCAAGGTCACAAGGCAGCGTCTCGTTGAAGACTAGGATGATTACAGACCTAATGCATGTTACATAATGCAGAAATTGCACCTAGAAGAGATACCGTGGAGGTAAGTTGCAAGACAAACCATAAGCATATGCGTAGAACAGTTTGCCAAATCAAATAGATCCCAATAGCAGCATTATTGTAGTTGAATAATAAGCACAGTGTTCACTGTTTGCCGTGCACCATGCAGGGAAGCATTGAAGAGAATGCTAGATGAAGGCAGCATTTACAACACTATTGGCTACAGCCACTACAAGCTGGCTGACGACAACTAGGAGCTTCTATATATATATAATTAGAGATATATGTAAGTTCCATAATAATGACAGAAGGGCAACGGAAGACATGAGGATTTCAAATATTGGCATGCAACTTCTTTTGTCTGGGCACGAAATCAATGTATATTATACTTGCATTATGAAGATTGAGAACTGTTATATAAAATGTGTGAAGCAGTTACATTGGCGTTACATGATGTGTGGGGAATCTTAAGTAAAGAATCATTACTTTGAATTCTATCTATGGTGGAGGACTGAACGCAGCTACGCATTAGATTAAGGATCCTCCCCACTTGAACTACAATGTTGCTCTGGAGTGATTGAAGATACACGAACCTTTAGGACAACAAAGCTCTCATCAAAGAATATTCTATAAGACCCACTAGTACCGCATTGCTGATTCACTTAGCTCTGTGGTACCAACTTGTGCTATATAAATGCAAGAAATGCCTGAATTTTGCTTGAAGTTTCCAATTTGAAACAAAAGCTCCGCAGAAACAGCTTTTTCATCAACCTGTGCAGCTGGGTGAATAAAACATGTTAGTTGTCATCAATGTCTAATACTAAAAAAAAAATCAAAAGAAAAACAAATAAGAGCAATTGAACAGTTGCAGCTTTCATACGTACCATGAATATGTAACGGATGATACGTGACTACGTGAGTCTTATATAGTTTACTTGGTTATTTTTTTTAACAATAAAGCATGAACTCAAGTGTATCCAGCCAAGATTGTTGACATCCATCCATGAAACTGAAAAGCTGTAACTAAAATTTGGAGAAACCATCCAAGTGCACAAATACAAATTTCACAGCCAACACCACAAAACAAGCTTGGTATCTGCTTGTGTTGTGCACATTAGCTCCGGTCAAAGGGAATTTATGAGGACTATGTAGGATTAATGGTTCTGGTCGGCAGCTCACTAGGCATGTGAAATGGCCCTGTCCAGGAAACAACAATTCGTTCCCTAACGGGACGAGCACATGAGTTGACAACAGCCACCCGTCAGCATGCTTGCACTGACAATGACAAGTATACGAATAAGGATACTGACTCACAGCCACAGGAGATTAAATAAGCACTGACAACAATGTCTTACAAGAAGAGGTAGAAAATGAAATTTTACAGTTGTAGAAATGATTCTATGTACATATATCCCTGAATGTGATTAAATACAGAAAAAAGAGTATGTAGTTTCAGCATTCATGATTCAAACAAACATGATAAAAGAATGTGCGAATCAGATCTGAAAAACAGAGACAATGGGGGACTCTTACAGCGGGCAACCGATATCAAACACAGATCATATAGTCACAGACGATTATTACATAGACTCAAACTTGACAGAAATAAAATAGAAGTATTAGAGTTCAATCCAACTAGACTCAAACACCGGTAGTCTTCTGGGTGGCTTCACAGCAAGGAGAATTGAACCCACACACATTCAAGCAGACAATATCAGACAACAGTTCTTTCATGTGCTTCTTAACTACCTTCTTAACATTGACTCCACCATCGTCGAGATCATCAAACATCTTGGCCTGTGCTTCTTCGAAGTTAGCTCGGTACATATCACTCATAAAGGAGACGTCATTCCTAAACTCAGTAGCTGATACATAGTTGGAGTTCAAGGGACAAGGTTGATGCTCCTGCATGGTTTCAGTATTAAAAGACAAAATTAGAGAGTAATGTTTAACACAAAAGATCAATCGGACTATGGGATCAATAGAAATATTTTAGATAGACCAATCGGAAGATGTACAGAGATGTCATGTGGTGGGCCTTGGAAAAGCACAAAGTCCCAACTAAGTACATCACCCTCATCAAGGATATGTACATGGATGTGGTGACGTGTGTCCGAACATGTGATGGTGACGTGTGTCCGAACATGTGATGGCAACACCAGTGACTTTTCAATTAAAATAGGACTACATCAAGGGTCGGCATTGAGCCCTTATTTATTTGCTTTGGTGATGAATGAGGTCACAAGGGACATACAAGGTGATATCCCTTGGTGTATGCTCTTTGCTGATAATGTGGTGCTAGTGGATGAGACTAGGGCAGGGGTTAATAGGAAGTTAGAACTATGGAGGCACACGTTAGAGTCGAAAGGATTTAGACTTAGTAGGACCAAGACCGAGTACATGAGGTGCGATTTCAGCGCGACTAGGAATGAGGAGGGAGACGTTAGCCTCGATGTGCAAGTGGTGGCCAAGAAGGATACTTTTCGGTATTTAGGATCGATGCTACAAAAGGATGGTGACATTGATGAAGATGTTAGGCATAGAATTTCAGTCGGTTGGTTGAAATGGCGTCAAGCTTCAGGCGTCCTCCGTGACAGAAGGGTGCCTCAGAAGTTAAAAGGTAAGTTTTATAGGACAGCGATTCGTCCGGCGATGTTATACGGTGCTGAATGTTGGCCTCCAAAAAGGCGACATGTCCAGCAATTGAGTGTAGCAGAGATGCGTATGTTACGATGGTGTTGTGGACACACAAGGAGGGATAGAGTCCGGAACGGCGATATTCGAGATAGGGTTGGGGTGGCACCAATTGAGGAAAAATTGATTCAACACCGGTTGAGATGGTTTGGCCATGTCCAACGGAGGCCTCTTGAGGCACCGGTGCGTAGTGGGGTTCTAAAGCGGGTCGATAATGTAAAAAGAGGTAGAGGTCTACCTAAACTGACTTGGGACGAGTCGGTTAAGAGAGACCTTAAGGAGTGGAATATCCCTAAGGATTTAGCTATGGATAGGAGCGCTTGGAGACTAGCAATTAACGTGCCTGAACCATAATCTTTTCTTGTACCATTTATTTGTTCTTTCTTTTCATACCTCTTTTGGGTTTCATCTCTAGCCTACCCCAACTTGCTTGGGACAAAAGGCTATGTTGTTGTTGTTGTGTGTAGACCAATCGGAAGATGGACTAAATGTACTCTAGAAAATATAAGTAACACAAATCGCTCACATAACAAAAAATCAGAAAGATTATAAAAAAGCTAGACTCAGGAGTTCATTTTGTTTATCTTGTACCTGAGATTTTTTCCGCCTGGTAGATCCAGAAACATAGCTTCCTGACTTGTGTCCATTCCTATCTGCATTCTTGGCACTGCTATTATTTTCTCTGCATGTTTCTCTATTGCTACCCCCATCCTCTTCTTTCTCGTTCAAACGAGAAAGAAGAGGATGGGGGTAGCAATAGAGAAACATGCAGAGAAAATATACACAAGAGAGATGTATGAGAGGTTCTACAATGAACTTTTTGAGTCAGGTGCATACACAATAGTTGATAAGTCTAGCAATCAACAGAGATTTACAATGGTTCATGACAATGAAGTAGATAAGGACGATCAACGGCAATTCAAAGTTTATTTGAAAGGATTGGATAAAATAAATTGCAGCTGCAGACTTTATGAACACGCTGGAATGCCATGCAGACACAGCCGTAACGTAAAAATAAAAAAACTACAATATCAAATAAGCTTCAGCTATTATGGCATTGAATGAATTTAAAATGAATTGCAGGTGCTACTACACTTAGACAGGAAGGAGATCCCAATAAGAAACATTCATAGCAGATGGACAATGGAAAAGGCATGTGATCCAATACAAGATACAGAAAGGGTATCAAGAAAATCAAATGAGCTAAAGAGAAGGGTGCTAATAACGAAAGCATTGAGCTATCGCAAACAAATGAGAATATAGATGACACTGACTTTGCAGAAGCTGTCCGTGCAATGGAAAGTGTCGTAACAAGGGTACAGAGCAAACAAAAATTGAGAATTGATCAAGTTCGTGACAACAAAGTGCAAGTTGGAGAAGCTTCAGATAATTTGTCGATGTCATGCCCACCAACACAAAAGCGAGCAGAAAGACCACGGGATGCATCCCTCAAGTCATGGACCAAGCATTCGAAGCTGGAGGAGACAAAAAGGGATGAGGATGAGAAGCCAAACAACGATGAGCCAAATAGTGCAGGTGGCAAAAGTAGAAAGCTATCTGATCTGCTACAAGTTACATAGATATTTAGCTAGAAGGCAAAGCAGTAGGTTGACATAATGAGAAAAAAACAATTATAAGTTGTAGTAACTATTAGCAGTATCTACTCATTGTGAACTATGCTACTATCAATGTGGTCTATCAAAGAGTTTGAATTGCAAGATATCGCCTCCAAGATAGATACGATATTTCAGTACATATCAAAACAGAGATGGTGCTAATCTTGGTTCATGAATAAGCTAGATATTGCAGCCAAACAAAGATTGTAAACATCAAGATATTGAAGAAAGACATCAACAAAACAAGAGAATCAATATTGCATAAATAAAAGCAAGCACACCTGTACAGCAGCTCCATTGCCGCAAGGATCAGTCTGCATAGGTATTTCAGAGATGTGGCTCATATCTCCTTCGGTCCTTCCACTAGATTACCCCCCTGCAAAATTTACTCTCCACAACATTACTGCTAATGCCATCATTACCTGCCGCCTCCTCTGACCGTAGACAGTTCATCTCAAATTTGTTCATAAATTGCTTCTCCAAAGATGAATATCAGACGAAATCCTCCACTGAAATAAAACAGCACCTAGTTAGGACTTAGGACCATGTGGAAAAGGTGAGTTCTTGGACGAACGTAGAGGTGCAAACTGTGAACTGGGAAGAGGACTACCATGTCCATGTGTCCATGCCCCCGGTGCCCTTGGCGGCACAAAAGATGGAGGAGCTCAACAGCCAGCGGCGGCGGGGTGTTGGCGATGAGGAGGAACCCAAGGACGGCGCCCGTGCGCGGAGGAGCAGCTGGAGGCGGCGTCCGTGCGGGGAATCTCGAACCGGCCGCACCACCTCGAGCTGCAGCCACCGCTGCCGCCGTCTCTACTCCAACCCTAGCAAGGAAAACGGATGAGGAGGAGAAGGGGAAGGGGAAGCAGGAGGGGACGAGGCAATATGGATGAGACCGAGGTGATGGAAGCTGCTTACCTGGATCTGAATCCAGTGCGAGCGGCGGCGGCGCTCGTCGGCTGTGGCAGCGCTGGAGCCGAAATCGAGCTACGACGGAAGATTGAAGAAGAAAGATACAACGCGATGACTTCCTGAATCCTCTGCTGTACAAGTAGGTGAACAGTACATCATTTAATGGCATGACTGTTACTGCGGGCTGCGGGTCCGTAACGGGAAATGTAACATACAATCAGCCCACGATTGCCCAAAACCTAAACAGCTCCGTATAGAAAACAAGTAATCAACGTTACCAATCTAAAAGCGAATCGGACGATAACTGACGGGGGAGCACTCATGAGGGGGCGCACCCCAACATTCGGCGAGGAGGGGCAGGTACGTGCGGCGGCCCGTGTCGGGGTCTCAGACAGCGAGCTCGCAGTCGAGGGGCGCGCTGCCACCGGTGTCCCGGCGCAGGAGGGTGCGGCCTTGGCGGGCGTCGAGCGCGCGCCAGCCGCCGAGGAGGAGGCCGCGGCCCCCGTCCGTGCCAGCCCGCGCAGTCACGGGGCAGAAGGAGGAGGTGGGCACGAACCGGGTCCCCGCGATGACGCCAGCGAGGAAGCCCAGCATCGGGGGCGGAGGCGGGGGCTGATTTGCTTCCATGGTTGGGCGGCCGGCCCCCCACAAGCGAAGGCGGAGCAGGTGAAGAAGAGGAGCGGGATCTTTTTTTGGCTGCCTTCAGCAAATGAAATGAAAATGCTGAATATTCTGCTAAGTGGTAAATCATGGATTCACTGGTTAAGGTTTCTGTGGTCAGAAAATAAGCATCACTTTCCTCTACTTCTAGGTGCATTGACCGAATGTCCAATTCTTTTTGTAACAATACCAAATGTCCAAATCAAATTAACAAAATTCCACATTATTATTGTGGAAAAATGCATGCAGAAAATAAGCTTTGATGGATTTATTTAGTTATAGATTTAGTTATGATTGTTAAATGATGTTACATAATTTAGTTACAGATTTATTTTGCATTTATGCTTGTTAAATTTAAATAAATTTATAACTAAGTTATACATAGTTCAAGCATACAATAATTAGGTCACCATAAAAATTTCAACATAATTGAACTTATAGAAACCGTAGTTATAAATTATTCTAATTAATTAAAGAAAAACATAAATCTAAATCTACACCAAAAACTTTATAATAACGTATACAATATTATGTATTCACAATATAGATCTAGTCACGTGGAGTTCAACCAATAAGTTTTTGAATAATGCATACAATATTATGTATTCACAATATAGATCTAGTCACGTGGAGTCCAACCAAATAAGTTTTTTATTTTATTATTTTTCTATGATTTACTATAATTTTTCAAATATTCAACCAAGATAAATAAAAAAAACTAAAACCTCCTTTAAAACCACTACAAGAGGCAAAACTTACCGTTTGTTATGCAGGGGGAGGTTGTTTACCTAGTTTTGCGGTTAACGGAGGAAAAGTGAAATTTCACGAAAGTTGAGGGAGAAAAAATAGACTTTTTTCTTCAAGAAAAGGCCGTATCTTATTGGCTTGAAATATAGGTTAACTAAGGGAGTAGAGAAAGGGTTGGCCCATGGCCCAAGTCATGGCTGCTGGCTGAAGCATCGTATTCAACCTCTCAACGGGAGTCCAAGGGATACAGTCATTGTCTCTGACATATGGTGATGCTACTGGCATCCTTAGTTAAGGGAACAAAGCTTGTGTGCTATGGATGCTTGGAAGCTGGATTTAGCTTGTTTCTTCCTTAACGACGGTGGTTGTCGACGGCGAGCTCAGATCCAAGAACTGGAGAGGTTGGAGCGCTGCCTCGAGCAATGGGCTACCACCGATGACTTCATCAACTTCAACTCCGTTCAAGGCTTCTACAGGGTGCTCATCTTCTTCTCCGACGATGATGGGCGACAGTGGTCGATTCCTAGAGTTTCACGAACGATCCAAGGATTTCTACATATTTTTATTCTTTGTTTAGGGTCTTTTTGTAAATGTTGGTTGGCAGTATGTACGTGTTTGTGTTTATACATTTTAATGTACATTTTATAAAAAAAGCGTTCTCAACACAACCATGGTAGAAAAGAAAAATTAGGAGGGGTTGGGGGAAGGGAAGGGGGGCTCTATGGACGTGGGGGGCGCGGCTTGAGCCCCATCGCCTCACCGCTAGCTCCATCCCTGCTTGGACTGCCTTTCTGTTTAGTGTGCCTGATTGCCAAATTGAAACTTAGATGTTTTTTCTGTTTTCGTTTTGTTTTGTGTTGCCAATGAATATGAAATATGTTCTTGTCCCCCTCAAGAATCAAGATGTTTTGGTGCAGGTGCAGCTTAAAGATGAGTTTGGATCATAGTAGCAGGAAGTAGCCAGTAGCAAACTGATTCATACAAAAAATCTTTTATTTTTTTGAAAATATACCATTTTTGAGTGGAATATACCATTTTTTAGCAGACAAAAAGAATACTTAACATCGTACACGCATATATGGGCCCGATCCGGCCCGGCCTGCTAAAAGATAAAAGTGGCCCACGCCCCTGGGCCCTCTTCTCCTCCTCTTCCTCTCCTCGCTTCTCGGACCGCCCCACCGCCGCCGCCGCCGGCCCTCGGTTCGCCGTTCCAACCGCCGCGCCGGCGACATGCCGCCCAAAGGTCCGTCCTCTCCTCCTCCTATCGTCCTACCCCTCCCCGCGCTTCTCTGACGTCGAGAGACGACGACCGCTTGCCTGCAGAGCTGCCGGGGTTCTACTACGACCCAGAGAAGAATCGCTACTTCCCAATCAGGGGCCCCATCCCGGGCGCTGCCGCCCGCCGCGCTCCCCTTCCCGCTCCCCCAGCGCCACCGCCGGCCCTGGACGCAACGGGATGCAGCAGGAAGAGGGCGAGGCGGCCGGAGCTGCTCAGCGCCAGGGAGATGTACGGCGGCGGCGTCATGTTCTCCAATAACGCCGCCAGGTCCACGTTCAAGCAGCAGTGCCACTACGCGCAGGCGTCTCAGCCCATGGTGATTGCCCGAGCTACTTACTCCTTGCTTTCTTGTGCGTTATTGTATTGTTGTATACTCTGTAATCTTTCGTCATCGTGTGGCTTGGCAGGTCTGGAAGTACCAAGGCACCACTTCCGTGGCTGATAAGGCGCTCCAACAATTGGACGCCATGGTTCAGACACCGCAAGGGTTGAAAGAATCCAGGTTGCTAATCACTGGCAGCATGAATGGTTCGATTCGGTAAGAGCCTTTGTTTGCATCTGTTTCTATTTATTACCTAAACCCAGTATTTGAATCCATCTGTTTTTATGATTGTTCAAGTTATGTAGATTTATGACATTGCCATATATATGTAGCCGGAGACTGAAATTGTAGTATGCAAGCCTTTGTTGAGCCTATCTTGGTACCACCATGGCACAGCCACTGTATTGTATGTTTGCACAAATTCTCTTTCGTCTTAGACTGTTGGTCGGTCTAAGTGAACATGTGCTGTTTATTTATCCTTCATCTTTCACAGTCCATCGTTCTGTTTCATCTTTCATTGTTCTTCACTTTGCAAGAGCATGAGCTCATGGCCTTACTGATGTTAAATGCCATGGTATGTTTTCCTATAATCTTCTTATAGGTTATACGGATTAGGGACTGCTCTGAATAACTCTGAGAATGAGGCAGAGTTTTTGCCCCAACCTGCTTGGACTCCCGTGGGAAAGCACAATGCAGTTACACTCCCCAGCATTTGGTCATCTGAAGTAGGCCAAATAACTTTCTCATCCAGTATATCATGTATAAAGAAGCTTGGACGTCATGTCCCTGATGCATCCAGCAACAATTCATCAGTTCAGCGAGCATTGTATCCTAAACTCATTACTTATTTGGTGTTGCCATAGTTGCACATGTTCTGCATTCTGTTTTCTTTATTGCTAACTGGAAATATGCTGTGAGCTTGGGTCCCTTGATGTTATGAAACATGGTGGCGACTCTTGGATCTGGAGAATCTGGCGGCTCTATATATACTATGGATCTTTCAGAAGCTATTGACACGGCAATGGGATCATGGACTACCTATAGAGTTCATTCACTTGATCGTACAATGTGGACAGCTGATTGTAATTCTGATGGCACACATGCAGCTTTCGGTGAGTTCATTGAGTCAGAGCTTAAATGTTGGAGACAACTAAAATTTCCCTTGCACATAGATACGCTATTTTGGTAATTTGTTTCTGTTTTAACTTTGTGTTACTTAGCTCTATCAAGTTGGATGCCTTCATTGCAGTTTTGCTACTGAATTAGGATTCCTGAAATTCTTTGAGGATTTGAACTTGATAGTTGAGTATTGAATCCATATAGAATAATAGCAAGACCTTGTTTTGGTACTTGTATACCTATATACCTTTCTTCCACCATAACTCAGTTAATTTTGGTTCTTGTGATGCCTTTTTCAATTTAAGGGTTAGTCATATCTGTAGTTGGAGGAATTAATTTAATTGTCATAACAAGCTGTTCTTATTCTTATAGTTTTTGCTATTTGCAGCCTGCTTTTGTTACTAGCACAATAGAGTATCCTTTCGGTTGGGATTCACTTTTCACTTGTTCATCTTATTTCTAGGTTCAGACATTGGTGCCGGTCTGCTTGATTTGGAAACAAGGGGATTGTCGTGGCTATGCCGATCTAAAAGTGATGTTCTTTCCCTGAAATTTGTGCATTCGGTAATAATCTAAATATACATAAACTTCTTCCCACTTTGTAGTTTTAACCGGTTCAGAAATCATTTTATGGTTTGTTGTCAAATGAGATTTATTGACAATTTTGCTTGCCTCAACCTTTCGCTCCCACTTTCCAATTAGCTTAAATTTGGTGGTGTCTAATGCTTTTACATGATTCTCAAAGTTTTGAATGGAAAGCAATATGCTACCGATGTGGCCATTCCTTTTGCAGCATATGTGATAATCTGCAAACCTAAGTAATATGGATTTTATTCTTTCTTGTTGACCATGTATCTGTGTTATGATTAATTCAGAATTTACTATGACATGCTATTCCTGTCTCTGCTATGCTCACTGAATTTTCTCACTCTGTTAAGGGGAAAGTTGTGCTATGTGGTCTACGGAATGGGAGTATAGCCCCTGTTGATGTACGGCAAAAGCAGCATAATCATCTTACTGGAGTAGCTTCATCTAGCAATGCTAGGAGGACAGTTCCCATGCTGCCCACAAGGTATGCTGGGAAGAAGAGAAACCAGGTGTGTAATACTAGTAAACAACATCCATTATTATCATACATGCTTGTGGTTTGTCACATGGAATCAGTTTATTCGTTTGTTGAAGTGGTTATCTAGTGCACAGGACAGGATAGTTCCAAGATCTATATGCTGTACTTGTCTGTTTTATAGGCTTATTGTGTCAGTGTCAGAGGTCAGACTCAGTTGCTGGTGGAGCAAGTTTTTTTAGAGCACTGTGTTCACATAACATCCTAAATGTTTAAAAAGATTGGGGAAAAAATAGAATTTTCAATTTCATTTCTGTATCACGTGTTTTCTGTAGCCACTGTGAATCACCATGTATTAAACTGGTCAAGTTAGGTTCCTCCTAGTTGACATAGAGCTACAATAAAATGTATGATGGAAATATATTTAATTATTTTGAATGCATAATTTGCCACTGTGATGCTATTGTTGTCTCTTGGAAACTTTTCATGCAGGCTGGCGAGGATAAATTTTCAAGATTTACGTCTATGTCGTCAGCAGTTTGTAGGTAACACTAATGTTCTTTCCTTGGTGCTGGACAATGTTTATGTACCCTAGTACTGAAACTGTCATTGTTGCGCAGCTTGGTTACACTCTCATCAGATGAGAACTACTTCTTAGGAAGCTCCATGGATGGATCTGTAAGTTTTACTCGGATCATTTTTTTGTGTTATGACTTATGAGCAAGATTTTTTTTTCTCTCGAACATGCAGAGGAGAGCTGAGTATCATTATTATATTAACAAGAGAAAAAAAGGGGTGAGAACCCTTACAAATCCACACGAACTCAACACCAACTCACACACATACAACAATAGCACCTTTACCCAAGGTAAAAACAACCTGACCTAAAAAACACAACAACGGCAAGGAGGATTGAAACACCACTAGCCCCGGTTAAACTCCAAAGATAGAAATCCTAAAATAGCTCCAGCTAGTTTAGATGACAAACTCTCAAAGACATACTTTGCTCGTAATCTGCCAGGATTGCTATTTCAAAACTAGAATTGTTTGATGACACCACACATCGATGTTTTAACAATATTTTAATTAGAGTTGTGTTTAGTCTTTTCCCACTTGTCTGTTGTAATCTGTGCCAGATTTGACATTTGAATATCATGCATGAAATTAATTTCATCGTTTTTTGGTTCATCTTTATTACAATGACAGGCACATATATTGAAATAAAACATCATTGATTGAATAATAAATCGGACATGGATATTTCAAATATTTTGAGGGCAAACAACGTCCATCGCTGTGAACTATTAGTTGTCTTATCTAAAATTATTGTCTTGTGTTTTTGCACCTCTTTATGGTTAAGAGTTTGGTAGTTGACACAGGATCTTAAAATTTTTGCTGTACAGATCAAACTCTTCGATCTTCGTCTCATTCAGAAGGGAGGTATACAGTCGTATGAGGGGCATGTGAACTCACACACACATTTACCAATCGTTGTTGATCCATCTGAGACCTTACTTATGTCAGGTTTATTCATTTTTAGCTGTTTATGTGGCTATGTGCAAATAAGTGTTTATGTTTTTTTATTTTGCCATTTAGTGCTAGGGGATGCTCTTGGAAGCGTATGCAATAGTTTGTGGTATTTAAGCTCTATATTTCGCTTGAAGTGGTTATCAATCAGTTGAAACTTACACAGTAGTTTGTTTGCATTCTCACCTGATGACCTAAATCTATCTACTGCTGTAGTGGAAGGGCGATGGCTTACTGCATGGCTGCATCTGGATTTCTGAAATGCTGCGTTGAATTACAGATTGTCTAGGTTGAATTGTGATTTACGAAATTATTTGTGTACTAGTTGGTTTGTATGCGAATTTAGCAAATTACAATGCCTATTTCATGGGCATTGAAATCCTCATTTCACAAAACATGCCCATTTATTGCCAGGTGGGGAGGACTGCACTGTTCGGATTTGGAGCATCAAAACAGGGGAGCTACTATTTGCACACAGCATGGCAGACACTCCCTTCACGGCATTTTGTTGGCCGGAAAGCAGCCATGACTTGTGCAGTTCTTCACTGTTTGATCTAAGCCACAGCTGGGGAGCTTGGTTGGGATCACGTGCTGGGCTGTTCTATATGCATGGGATTTGAGTGATTCTGCACTTGTACTACTACACTACTATCTTGGAGCCTTGGAGGCTGGAGCAGAAAATGGTGGCTGTATTCTCAAAGAACATGAGGCCACTGAGCATACTGGTTTTGCTGGAGCTCTGGATTGAATGGAGAGTGCTGTCTTTGGAAGTCAGACATTACCTAGGCTAGGGTGTCCAGTCTTAATAGGAATTAGACATGTTTCTCTTAGTGATAGATGGATAACCTGTCTAGTCGAACAGAGTTTTCCTAAGAGTGAGAGATGGTTGCGCACTGCCATATGCTTTGTTAAGGACTTGAGATGGTGGTCCAGTGTACCATACATGGAATAGTGACAATGTGGTTTGCATGTCCACGCCCTGCCTTGTTTGGGAAAATAGCATTGCAGTGCCCTGAAAGTGTACAGAATTCACCTTGTTCCCTGTACTAATTTTGTTTTGTTGTATTTACCTGGCCTATATCTGAAAGTCCGGTAGCCTTCATGTTCTCTAGGTGTGTGTGAGGAATAGTTGTAGCTCTAAAGTTAGTACCCCTACTAGCTTGCCAGTAGGTGTAAAGTTTTGTTGGGCCCATCTGGAAGATGGTAAACGTTGGCAGTACCTGCTTCTGAAACTCTGCTTGCTGTTAGTTACTGGAATGGATGTACGGTCACTTGTTTTGAAGCTAGTATTTGCTTAGAAAAAGATTGAACCAACATTTTGCTGCTGAAGACTGTGCTTCTTTCTCCATTTGGCACTGCAATGCTGTCCTCTGAAATTTTGCACAGTCCATAGCACTTCCATCGACTCATGTTTTACAAGTGAACATCAGTGTTACAGGTATTGATGGACGCATTAATTTTCCTCAGGGTAAGTTGCTTCTGTATATTGTATTACTGGTAGTACAATCTAGTGTGAGACACTATGATGGCTCATGAGCAAACACCAGACAGCTCTCTGCAAGCCTGTTGCTCACAACACCACAAGCGAAAAATACACGGGAACTAGCATGCCTCTTTTTGGATCCTCAGCTGATAAAATGGTTGTCCTTGTTGAACATCGTTAGGTCTAACTCCTCCCAGTTGGTTCGCAGGGTGATGAAGAAGAGGACGCAGTTCTGGCAGAGGAGGCCGCATATCTGCCCCATCCACAGCCCCTGCAACAGGCAATGGTGAGTAAAACAACATTTCCGCAAAAATCCAAAGCCCTGACTTGGCTCGGTTCGATTCGATTCAACATTAGTGTGTTTTTAGCAAGCATGAGATGGAAGAAATTCACTATATAGAAGAGAATATATAACTAGAATGACTGCACCTGCACATAGACACAAACATACCTTGGTTTGGAAGCCAAGCGTGAATCCAAAGAGGATGGCGAGGGGCAAGCCGAAGCCGATGACGTAGAAGGCCACGAGGTTGGTCCAGGCCGCCAGGTGCTGCCACCCACACCCTCTGGCGACGCCGGACAGCACCCCCTGCGTGGAGTCCAGCACCACGGAGCCGATGAGCAGCGGCGTCATGGACGCGAACGCGCTCACCACCGCCTCGCTGCTGCTGAAGAGCCGCACCCCCAGGTCGTGGCCGAGGCCCAGGAGAAGCAGGAACGCCACCCCCAGCATCAGGGACAGCGCCAGCGACACCTTGAGCGCCTTCTTGGCGTTGGCGATGTTCCGGGCTCCCAGCTCGTTGGACACCCTCGTGCTGATGATGCATGGCTAGTGTCAGCAGCATTCAGAGAAAGAAGATGAAATGCACCATGACGACTAGAGTAACAAATAAATACCTGATGACAGCGGCGAAGCCATAGGTGATCATGTATGATATTGCTTCAGTGTTTTGGCTGTCAAATAGCAATGGCGATTGCACTGATTTAAGAACTACTTAATATAGTGTAAAAGACATGAACACATGATTTGTTATCAAATATAAATATAAATGTGCATGCTTACCACATTGCAACGATGGAAGTGCTGAGCTGTGACTCTGGCATCAACCCTGCAAACAGCACCAGGAACTCGAACGACCAGTACTCGAAGCTGCATGACATTTTTATATTTTCAGCAGAAAAAACATCATTTGAAAACCATCACGAAATTGAGTAGCTGACATCTGACAATGTTTGAGCACATCAGACTAACCAGACCATGACCGCGGAGGGGATGGCGAGCTTCATGCCAGGCAGGACGTGCCGGAACGCCTCCGTGGTGAGCCCCGGCCAAGTCTCCCTGAACCTGTCCGACAACATGACTTACGCGGCGAGCATGAGGAACGACATCCAGAGCGAGACGGACGTCGCCACCCCATGGCGACCACGTTGACGAGCGCGTGCGCGACGGCGACGTGCGCGGCGCCACCACGGACTGCGCCTGCAGGAACCGGAGCGCGCACTGGATGAAGCCGTAGGCGAACAGCGAGGGGACAGAGTAGCGGAGGAAGTCCGCCGCCAGGCGCGACGTCGCCGGGTCCTGGCCGAGGAACACCAGCAGCGGCTCCGAGTAGAGCCAGAGGAGGGAGACGACGGCGGAGGCCAGCGCCGAGGTGAGGAGGGAAGCCTGCAGGTGCACGCCCATTGTCCGGTACGCCCCCGCGCCGTACCCTTGTCCGCACAGCGTCTCCAGTGATCCGCTCAATCCGGTCTGTGTGAAATTTCCGTGGATATGTCAAAAGTTCTAATTTTTAAGCCGAATCGATGAAATTTGCATATGTCAAAAAGTTTTAATTTTGTCAAAAGTTTTACCACGAGCGCGATGCCGGTGACGGTGCCCCAGGAGTTGCCCAGCGTGGCGGAGGCGAGCTGGAGGTCGCCGAGGCTGCCGGCGAGCATGACGGAGACGAGCGGGATGGCCATGCTGGTGGCCACCATGGGCGCCGCGAAGGCTACCTGCCCGGACACCTCCGCCCAGTCACACCACCCCAGCAGCGCATGCTTCGCCGATGACGACGACGCCTCTCCTGCAGCTTTCCGATGATCATCATCTCCATCTCCATGGATGGTGGGGGTGAGGTCGAGGCGGAGATCGTCACCATTGTTGCCCGGCACCAACAACGGAGCACCTGCTTCCTCACGCATTGATATTGCTACTAGTAGATGGACAGATAGATGGAAGAAATGCTAGCTTGCTCTGCTTGTCTGTATAAGTATGTCAGGTACAACTCCAATTCTATCGATTGCTTTTTGGATCAACACTCTAAGCTCCTAGCGAATGCATGGTTTGTTATGGTGTGTGCAATGTGTGCTCCGTTCGTTCGTCTCTACTCTGCACGCCAACCAACTTAAGTGCACTATATAAGAATTCGCTATAGGCTATATATATAGCCACCAGACAAGACGACGACAATGGAGGGCCACAAACTAGCCCAGCACCAAGCTGGCTAGGTCCACGTCAACACTCAGCACTGTGCACTTTGTTCCAACATTCAAGTCGTCAGACATGAAAAATTTGGCCTCAAAAAGTCACAAGTCAGAGATATCATCCAGTGCAATTTTTGAGCAACGCTTGTCTGTGTGATCAAACCATCATAATATCTGTGCTGCGAGTATTCGCCGAGAATTTCACGACTCGCTGCTCCAGCTCCACGATGTCATCAGAACATGTTTAAGACACACTTGGTGCTCTCTGAAATCTGAATTGGTTATAAGCAAGCAACAATATAATAGGGCACCATATATTTGCTGGCGCAACAATAGGTTACCACTGTAAATACAACCAAAACAACATCGAGACTGTTGCCACACCAAAACCAAACTCCGCAGCTGAGCAACAACAGTACTTTTGGGCTGGAGGATGTTAGATATTTAGTCATTTTACACCATGAATTAATCCATAAATGTGATAAGCAAAATACTAACGCTAGTATGATGCGTGCGACAGCCTCATAATCGCTACTGCTACTAGTATTCATTAACATAAGCAAAATAACAGCAGCAACGAAATGAAGCATAAACAGGGATCTCAGTTTATACCCTAGCGTGCTACTGTCGGTACCCGCGGCCAGTACAGCACCATTGTTGCCTGCAGGGATGGCGATGAAGTTCGCCGCACCAGTAGCAGCGGCGGCGTCGCCGGCATCTCCCACAGTCGCTCCACCACGCGTCCTCGTGGCTACCATCTTGCTGCTGAACGGAGACGGAGACGAAGTCGGGGAAGGCAGCAGCAGCGTGTCGGAGCAGTCGCGCCCGTGGACGCTCCCCACAAACTTGATTGCCCGCCTACCCAAGCAGGTAAGCTTGACGGGACAAGTTCAGGAGGCCTGCTCACCAGAGCCGCCTGTGCTCGCAGGGGATCTGGCCGGAGGTGCACAGGAGCGGCTCAAGCTCGAACGGTTGAGTGGAGGCGGCTGGTCGGGAGGGAACTCACCGTTACCCTAGTCTCCGACAGAAGCCCCTTATATAGGAGGCGCCCCTGTCG
>CM041631.1:68904257-68967731 GCA_023333625.1 Bothriochloa decipiens
GACTTTAAGTGGGTCTCAGTCCCATCTCAACTGATGCACTGTCTATCACGTTACGTGACAACCCCTTGGTGAATTGATCTGCCAGATTTTTAGACGTGTGGACATAGTCCAACGCTATCACTCCGGAGTTTCTCAATTTTCTGACAAACTTTAAACGACGCCTTACATGCCTAGTAGTCTTCAGGTTATCCTTAGAACTGTTAACTTTGATTATCACAGTTTGATTATCACAGTTCATGGAAATGCTGGGCACAGGTTTTTCAACCACCGGCAAGTCCATCAGGAGTTTCCGAAGCCATTCGGCCTCAACTGTGGCGGTGTCTAGTGCTGCGAGCTCTGCTTCCATAGTTGACCTCATAATGAGAGTCTGCTTGCAAGACTTCCAGGAAACAGCACCACCCCCAAGGATAAACACATATCCACTGGTGGCCCTCAACTCGTCAGCATCAGATATCCAATTTGCATCACTAAAACCCTCCAGTACCTTTGGGTACCCGGTATAGTGAATGCCATAGCTTGCGGTTGCTTTGAGATACCGCATTACTCTCTCGAGAGCACGCCAATGATCATCTCCCGGATTTGAAAGAAACCGGCTCAACTTGCTCACAGCATATGAGATGTCAGGTCTAGTGGCATTAGCCAAATACATTAGTGAGCCAATGATTTGGGAGTACCTCAATTGATCCCCCATTATCCTTTTATTCTTTCTCAGAATTAGGCTTGGATCATAGGGAGTGGACACAGGTTTGCAGTCACTATAGCCAAAGCGGCTTAGAACCTTTTTCACATAGTGGGACTGCAATAAAGTGACCCCACCATTTTCTCCCTTTAATAGCTTAATGTTCAAAATCACATCAGCTTCTCCCAGATCTTTCATATCAAAGTTCTTGGACAGAAAGTCCTTCACTTCCTCAATCACATCGAGGTTTGTGCCAAATATTAGGATGTCATCCACATATAGGCACATGATCACTCCTTCTCCCCCACCAAAACGGTAGTAGACACATTTATCAGCCTCATTGGCAACAAAGCCTGCTGACGTCATGGTCTTATCAAACTTTTCATGCCATTGTTTTGGAGCTTGCTTTAGGCCATACAAAGACTTTAACAATTTGCACACCTTGCCCTTTTGACCCTCTACTATAAAACCATCGGGCTGATCCATGTAGATCTCCTCATCTAACTCTCCGTTTAGGAAAGCCATCTTCACGTCCATCTGATGAACGAGAAGACCATGAGATGCAGCCAAGGCAAGTAGTACTCTGATTGTAGTCAATCGGGCCACAGGTGAGTAAGTGTCAAAGAAGTCCTCGCCTTCCTTCTGGGTATAACCTTTAGCGACAAGCCTTGCCTTGTACTTTTCAATGGTACCATCAGGCCTAAGCTTTTTCTTGAACACCCATTTACATCCAACAGGCTTACACCCATAAGGGCGATCAACCACTTCCCAAGTTCCATTAGACATTATTGAATCCATCTCACTCCGTACCGCTTCCTTCCAATAGTCAGCGTCAGGAGAGGAAAATGCCTCTTCAATGGTTGTTGGAGTATCATCCACGAGGTAGATGGTAAAGTCATCACCAAAGAATTTTGCAATCCTAGGTCTCTTACTCTTTCGAGTGACCCCACCATTTTCCTCACCAGGATTTTCTATGACGGGTTGTTCAGAACACTCCACTGGCACAGAAGTTTCGGGAGCATCAGGAGGTCCCTGACTAGATGTGCTCGGTACATTCCCTCTCATAGGGAAATCATTCTCAAAGAATGTTGCATCTCTGGACTCAATCACTGCACCAACTCTCATGTCGGGCACTCCAGATTCAACCACTAAAAATCTGTAGCCTACGCTGTTTATAGCGTATCCGAGAAAGACACAATCTACAGTTTTTGGTCCTAGCTTGCGCTTCTTGATGATTGGCACATTTACCTTGGCCAAGCAAACCCAGGTGCGCAGGTATGAGAGAGTTAGCCTTTTCTTTTCCCATTTCTCGAATGGTGTTTTCTCTCTATTCTTTGTAGGAACTCTATTCAGGACATGACACGCAGTCAATATAGCCTCACCCCACCATTCCTTGGAAAGTCCCGCAGTGTCCAACATGGCGTTAACCAAATCAGTTAGAGTGCGGTTCTTTCTTTCGGCAATCCCATTGGATTGGGGGGAGAAAGGAGGCGTCCTCTCATGAATAATTCCATGTTTCTCGCAGAATTGATCGAATTCTTTTGAAAAGTACTCTCCACCACGATCAGACCACAACCGTTTAATTTTCTTCTCAAGTTGATTCTCAACTTCGGCTTTATAGATTTTAAAGTAGTGTAATGCTTCATCTTTTGTTTTTAATAAGTACACGTAGCAAAATCTAGTACTATCATCGATTAGAGTCATGAAATATTTCTTGCCGCCTTTGGTCAACACTCCATTCATCTCACACAAGTCTGAGTGAATGAGGTCTAGAGGTGCCAAGTTCCTCGCTTCTTTCACAGCCATATGAGGCTTGCGGGGTTGTTTAGCTTGCACACAAGCATGGCACTTAGAACCTTGAACCAAATCAAATTTAGGGATTAAACTCATTTTAGCTAAGCGCGTCATGCATCCAACATTAATATGGCATAAACGGGAGTGCCAAACGTTGCACCCAACATCATGTCTCACATGGTTCACGACATTACTGTTATAAGAATCCATCAATGAAAAGCGGAACAAGCCTCCGCATTCATAGCCCTTACCAACAAATGTTCCATATCTCGATACAACACATTTATTGGACTCAAAAGCAAGCTTAAAACCATCTCTACACAGTAGAAACCCGCTGACTAGATTCTTCTTGATAGAAGGGACATGCTGCACGTTCTTCAGCTGCACGGTCTTTCCCGAAGTAAACTTCAGATTGACCATGCCAACACCATGAACAGCCGCATGCGACCCATTTCCCATCAGCAGGGAGGAACCTCGTTCTTCCTGGTACAAAGAAAACAAAGAGTGGTCAGCACATACATGAATATTAGCCCCTGTGTCAACCCACCAATCAGGAGAGAGACAAACTGAAAGGATCGTTGGTAAATAATTACCGTACCCAGATCCTCCAGCCTCGCTAACAACCATGTTGGCTGTCTTCTTCTGCTGCCTGTCCTTGCGGTCTGGACACTCCTTTGCCTAGTGATCAGTGCTCCCGCAGACAAAGCAGCCGCCACTCTTTTCTTTGTTTGCCTTTTTCTTAAAGGCTTGAGCTTGTGGCTTGACGACATTCTTGTTTTCAGCATTCTTGTTCTTCTTCCTCTTGTGGGCCTGAGGGTTCCTCTTCTGCACCAGATTGGCGCTAGAGCCTCCCTCAGTTAGCACTTTCTTGCCCCGTGTGTCCTTTGCCCTCGCATTCTCCTCAACACTTAAGGAAGCGACAAGATCAGTCACACTGAATTCTTGCCTCCTGTGCTTTAGAGAAGTGGCAAAGTCCCTCCAAGTAGGTGGCAGCTTAGCGATAATACCGCCGGCCACAAACTTGTCGGGCAGCACACACTGGTTGTTCTCAAGCTCCTTGGCTAGCATCTGTATCTCATGAGCCTGCTCTATTATAGAACGGTCATCGACCATCTTGTAGTCATAGAGCTGCTCCATGATGTACAGCTCACTGCCAGCGTCAGGAACCCCGAACTTGGCCTGCAGTGCATCCCACATATTCTTGCCCGTAGGCATGTCCATGTAAAGTGGAATCATACCCTCATCTATGACACTAATGAGCGACAGCTTGAGCAAGTTATCCGCCTCATTGAACTTGCTCTCTTTCTCAGGAGAAAGAGGCGGTTCAATGCGCCTTTCCTTGACAGCGTACTCACAGCGCATAGCGGTAAACCACAACATAGCACGGGATCGCCATATCTTATAATTAGATCCGCCATCCTTCAAAGATGGTGGCCTCAATGATGCAGCAAAGTTAGCAGATGAAAATGACCTATCAAGTTTTTGGATTGTTGGATATTTAGTCATTTTACACCATGAATTAATCCATAAATGTGATAAACAAAATACTAACGCTAGTATGATGCGTGCTATAGCCTCATAATCGCTACTGCTACTGGTATTCATTAACATAAGCAAAATAACAGCAGCAACGAAATGAAGCATAAACAGGGATCTCAGTTTATACCCTAGCGTGCTACTGCCGGTACCCGCGGCCAGTACAGCACCATTGTTGCCTGCAGGGATGGCGTAGCCGAGCCACGCCAGGCCAGGCCAGGCCAGGCCAGGCCAGGCCACGGCCTCGGCCTCGGCCCGTCGCGACGCGCGGGCGGGCGGCTCGGCTCGGCGGCGGCGGCGCGCGCGTGTGGGTCCCAGGTTCTCCTCCTTAATCAGCTTATGTGGCCATCCCAAAGCTCACTATTTAAGTTGATTGTCTTCTAGGTAATTAGTCAAGTTGGTACTAATCACCTTTCCACTTGATTACATAATTGTGGACCTTTGAGGTTTTTCTGATTATTTAGAATAAATAATGGGCTTGGTCCAATTATCCTAACAGAGGAAGCAGCAAGTTCGCAGCAGTTATAAGAAGACAGGGGCAACCAGGAGCCAATTTGCCGGGCGATCCATGCAGGCATAGTTGTATACTTGTATGGCATAATGGTCCAACAGCAGCAGAAGCAGCAGCATACATCTTCCAACAGAGACAAGACAATTATATACTATGGCAGTAGAAGCAAATGGCGGGCTGTTATTCAATAATAACCCACAGAATTTCCGTTCCCTATACACATCATCAAAGGCAGCGAATGCTTCTTTTTAAGAGAGTTACAACTAATTAACTTTCAGTAAATAACAATTTCTTCAGAAATGCTTTCCATCACGCTGAGACTGGAACACGAATCTCTCAGCCGACCCTTCAGTATATCTTGTTTCTGTTCTTGTTCACAACCTGGAGTAGCCCTCGTATTGCTCCATGAATGAATCGTTGAACTTCTTAAAGCTTGACATGATGGCAGGGAAGTCTTCCTCAGCTGGAAGGATAGTTGTCCGAAGGTGGAACACCCTGTGTTCAGAGAAAAACAACAAATCCATCACTTCAGTAACGTCCTCTCAGATTTCCTCTCTGTTGTTATTTACAGACAATAGAAGAAAATCGAAGTAATATGTCTCAGAAGATATTGATAAGAATATAAAAAACTGGATGAAGGTCAAGGGCAGCAGATTCAGCTATGCTTCATTCTCTTCTCTTTTTTTTTTCAGCGACACAAAATGGGATGTTTAGTTATGTTTCATACTATATATATTCCATTCTGAGGTCTTACATTTATGAAACTTCATACATCACAGATAAGTCATCATATAAAAAAATCACTTACCCTTCCTTTTGCCCAAAACCAGAGCCCGGAACAGTGGAAATTCCTGTTGCCTCCAGGAGCTTGAGGCAGTAGAAAACGTCTGCTGCTTTGCCGGCTCTTTTTGCCGCCTCAATCGCTCTTGGTGGCAGCCGTATTTGGGGGAAAGAGTACATAGCTCCTGCAACAACACAATCAATTGCAAGAGAATCTAGTAAGTAAGCAATAACCATACTCTAAGTGCTGCAAACCAACAAATTTAGAATTTTGATGTTACCTTCTGTGAAATTGCACACGACATTTCGGCAACTGTTGAAACCATCTGTCATCATGCGTGCTCTCCTCCTCAAAGAGTCATGGACAGACTTGCTGCAACATCGAGCCACATCAAACATCAGACATAAGAATGTACAGAAAAGACAAATAAGTATTTAGTATCCCACATAGTTTCATTTTTCTACTAAAACTGGATGCAGACTAAAACTTCTGAGGGGCAGCATGTCTAACCTTTCAGCAGCGAACTTGGGGTATGAGATATCTCCAGGTTTAGGAGGGTTAACCATTACTCCCATCTGTAAACAAAAACTTATTCAGAACCCCATTTTTTCCAGAAGCAGCTATTCAGAACTGCTTTGTAATTTGGTAAAGCAAAGAAACAAAGCTTCAAGCAAATTAGCATAGCTTGAACTGAATTAGGTTAAGGAAATGGTGTAGGTCCAAAGAATGAAAAAATGCAGGGTAATGTACAGCATTGCAGGTTAATGTACAGCATTTCAGAATAATGTGAACGAACACATGAAGAGATTATTAAGATGCTCAATCAATTATCTGCATCCCATAACTATAGTGATCCATAGAAATTTGTAGAATTTGCTTGATGCTTCATGAATAAAATCAGCGATTGACATAATTTGAATTTGAAAACTTCTAATTGAGGCCCTGAGATGAATCCAAACATATGTAATTCCAAAGCAGAGTACCGGGTTTAGTGAAGGGACAAATAACAAAGAATCAAACAATGAGCAGTGTTTCACTTACAAAAATTTGCCCAGGAACGTTTGGACTCAGTGATATTGATGCAACCTTGTAGATCTCATCTACTGTCTGCAAGGACAAATTAAAAGAGTGGTTAGCATAAGACCTTGAACATTATATTCAGAAAATGACCTTAAAGTGCCTTCTTGTACTATAGAATCTAGCATAAGCCTTATTTAAGTGCCTAGCTTGTTTAAAGGAAAAATCTTAACTGCTCCAAGGTTTAAAGGTTTTCAGAGCCTTTAAGAATACACTACAGTTTAGACTGGACAAGGAAACCAGTTGTAAATGTACATCATGGTAGCATAAATATGTAGCTCCAGTAGACCCTATTGATTACAGTTTCTGAAAGTTTGTCAAAGGAGACTTGTAAGATAGTGATGCAACATATGTAATAACAGCACTCCAATGGACCATTGGGCTAAATTGCATTGTGCAAAATATTCACAATTAACAAAGTTAAACAGCACAGCATGGCCAATTAATTATGCTGTGCAGTTTACTTAATGTATTTGCAGCAGGGTGTGAATAATTTTAATATTTTCTAATATCTCATTCACATCTTTTCATACACTCCTTGTCTTATTGACTTTACCTAGCTAGGAACTTTTCAATGATATTTGTGACAAGTGACATTCTGATAAATGCTGCAATGACATATTAGTATATTACCTTGTCAGGAAGATTTGTCATTTCGAAGTATCCACCACGTTGTCCACACTCTCCCCAGTTCCCTTTGGACACAGTGTGGAAAGAAACAAGCTGAAGCTCCCTGCTTATTGGCAGACCCATGTCGAACATAATCTGAAAATAGTCGAGAAAGGCAACATGAGCAACGATTTTGGAATGGCCAACAATCTTTTAGTGTACCATGTTAGAGAGATAATCTTGTGTTTTAGTTCTTAGTATATTGTTCATATGTATGTGGTTCTAAGGGATGTTTTGGTGAGCCCAAATATAATATGATTGTCAGATGAAAACTGTGAGCTTAGGTCAAGTTGCAACCATGAGTTCATGACAAAGAATCATTGGTCAGAAATCAAAAGCACCTTTCTTGCGCTTATAAACGGGCGTTCATCTTGAAAAACGTTCTGCTGATACACTTCATCCGCAAGCAGAACTAAGTTTTCATGGTAGCAAAATTGTAGAACTTCCTTTATATTTGCTTCACTAAGGCATTGGCCAGTGGGATTTCCTGGATTTATAATCACCATGGCTCGAACCTAAGCATAATAGGGAAGGGAAAAAAAAAAAGATCAGAGCAGAATACATACATATAAAAGTGCCCATTTTTACATGAGTAGTATTGACTATGTGATCATCAGAGTGGAATACATAAAAATTCATCAGAGTGGAATACATAAAAAACATCAGACTGGAATACATAAAAAAACAGAGAGGCCAAACTTTTACATGAGCAGCATGACTATGATGGTTTCAAAAAAATAGAAAAGAACCAAGAACTGTTAGAAGCTGAAATGATGTTTAGTGATCAATATTAATCATTAAAGTCAAAATTCTACATGCTATCTGCTAGTTGTTAGGTGATCAATACGAAAGGTCTCCTACAAGTTTGCTGGACATGACAAGTTCTTGAACTAAGGGGCATGAATTGAAGCCCATGGCAGAAAATGTTTATGAGTGGTTCCAACAAAGGAAATGCTGGAAATTGTTCGATGGACTAAAATCAATGAATGGTACGGTGTCAACATTTTACTCCTTATCACTTTCTGTATCTATGAATATGTAACTACAGATGGGCAAAGGCAAGCTCATAATGCCATGTGCAAAAAAAATTGCAGAAATCATGTAGCAAGAGAAGGGAAATTTTGATTAGCACAATGATGACTAACAAAAAACTCACAGTGATTCCCTTTGACCGTGCCTCCGCCACTGTTTTTCGAATATTTACAAAGTTAAGGCTCCAGTTAGCCTCTTCTTCCAAGTAGTACGGGACCAGAGAACCACCAAAGAGGGCAATGGAAGCAGAATAAAGTGGGTATTGAGGAACAGGGACCAAGATCTGCCACAGAAGATTTTTATATCAACAAAATTAGTCTTTACTCTTCATTAGAAGAAATAGCATCACATCAATGTGTGGAAAAAGACAAGTTTCCGAAGAACAATCATACCCCATCCCTCTCATCTCTGATTATGGTGTTCAGTATTTGCATCACACCTTTGCTGGCACCGTCTGTCAGGTAAATGAGTTCTGGATCACTGCAGTAAGGCAGAGCATATATAGAAGCGTTATTAGAGATAAAATGGTATACAGCTCTTATAAAATTCTCAGCAGTAAAGAATTCAACGTCAGATATCCATCACGCTTGTAGATGAAGTCAGCAACTTCCTGCCTAATTCCAGGGATACCACGGGAATCACTGTACGCACCTGGTGGTCAGATGAAAACCTTGGTCAGAGTACTCATAACCTCATGGCTATGAACCTACGGCAACTGAGAAAAGTTGCTTCTTTTTTTGATTATTCAGACTGCAAAAGATTTGATACTTTGTGCTCATTATGAACCTTGCCGGAAGACAACATTAATCAGGATATGGATATGATAATTGTACTAGGACACCTAAAACCAATGGTTCTTGTCCCCCCCGCAAAACAAGATCACTGTATGTATGGTACGGCAATTGCAACTCACCTAGACCGCCCTTGGCCATGGCGAGGTAGTGCTTGGCCCTAGCGATGGCATCCGCCGGGAACATGAGGCCGACGTGGGGATCATCGAGGAGGAACGGAGCCTGGCACAGCGCCACCACCTGGGATCAGTCACACACAGCCACACAGGGTTCAGTTCAGCCGTTTGGGTAACCCAAGAACAGAATACAAGGCGTCGATGGATGAGATGGTCCTGAGAGTACCTGGCGGCCGAAGGTGAGCGGCTTCTGGCCGAGCGCGTGTGGGTTGCCGACGTTGGTGAAGATGATCTTCTTGCCCTCCTTCTGCAGCTCGGAGGCGCGGAGGTACAGCTCCCCGCGCACCGCGTACTGCACCCTCTTGACGTTCTCGTTCAGCTCCTCGTGGTCCAGCGGCTTCCTCGCCATCTTGCCGTCACTCCGCCGCCGCCGCCGCCGTTCCCCACTCTTCCTCCCGTGGAGTGGCGGGTGGTGAATTGGATCACTGGATGGATGTGTCACGGGCAGCGGGGAGAGAATGGGGAAGCCAGGTGGGGACAAAAACCAAGAAGCAGGGGAGCAGGTGAGGATTTGTACTCTACTGCTGATTGACCTCTGTCCGTCGTGCCTCGTGTGGGAGAGAGATTTGGAATATGGAATTGTCGCGTTGCAGATGGATGGATTAATCGGCGGATAATGGCAGCGACAATTTTGGCCACTGGTTGGGTTATCGTCTCGCCCCCGGTGGCCGTGCGGTGGAGAAGCCCCCGCCGACGAGCCGCGCCACCCTGACCCAGCAATGCCAATAATCAACAGCAAACTTGCAGCCAACTTCCTTCCGTCCTGACGCGCCAGATCACCATGCAACTTTTCGCTTTTGCGATTGCGACCCACACGAACGTGGCATCACGACTGACGACTCACCGCACTGAGCTGAACTACCCCAACACCATCAGCGTGAAACACGGCAACAACAGTGCACTGGCTGCGCTGAAGCTACATAGAAATCTTCAGATAGAATTAGAGGGAACACTGGTTGCAACTAATGCTATACAGTAGTACATACTATCTCTCTTTTTTTTTCAAAAAGAGTATATGCTTAGTTTGTGGTCCGAATTTCAGGCCTCTTTGGAAAGTAGAAATGACAAAACTTAGGAAAAGAAAAAAAGGAATGCAAGTGGAAAATAACAGAGTAAAAAACATATGATTTTTTTCATACCTAGGTGTTTTGGATAGGCAAAAGAGAAACTTCTTAAAAAGAATTTTAGGAGCAAATAGTGTTTTCTTTGTTAATCAACCTAATTGTTCTATTCCACTCTCATGATTAGGCACAAGATGCTCCTATGAATCCATTGTTTGTTTTGTTCCTTACATAGAGATTTTTGTATGAGGTCTAAGTGAGGATTGTTTTTCCTCCTATAGTTTTCCCATAAATCTGAAGAGAAAGAAAATTTTCCTTGCAAAAATTCTTTTGAGCAATTCCTACAAACCCAAGGCTGCTACAGATCGAAATATAGCCCATACAGGAATTGGAGTCCTATGTTTTTCCTTCATTGTGCCACATGGTACCACGACAGGCATTTGTTACCAAGCAGGATCCTACCACTTGACCTTTAGGCTTTAGCCCCTTCACCATTTAGTTAAAGAAATATAAAAAGGTTGAGTACGAATACGTGGTGGTTCAAGAGACAAAGAAATAAAGGAAGAGAAAGGTTACAAAGCAAAGTTGCATTTTTAAGACCGTGTCGATGTCCTAAAGGTCTTCCTTTACGAGTACGGAGGGAGTATTGCACACGATTTTGGATCCATAAATAAAGAGACATTGCTTTTTCTCGAGGTCCCTGTTAAAGTGAGCAAGGATAGTTCTTTTTTGAGTAACATCCTACTCTCTTCTACATTTTCTTGTAGTTCTTTGAAATTCTTGTCTTCCCTACTGACAACATTGTCCAACACAATAGTGCTATTACATTCATGGAGAAGATAGAATTAAGTGATCTTTCAAATAGCTCATGTTGTCTAGGAATCTATCCAATCCTGCCCAACACCTAGGGCAGGGCAACCTAGAGGGAGGGAAACCGAGAGCTCCTCCACCGCTATCTGCAGTCCTCTTCCTCTCCAGTGAGGGCAAGGCTCCATCGGCGACAAGGCAACTTTAGGATTAGCACCGAGCTAATCTCCTACTAAATCGCATCCTACACTATGTTGTAACCCCAAATTAATTTGGGTGTACTTGAGTATAAGGATCATCCATTGTTAGATGTATGGCATTATCGGCCAGAACTAGATTAAATCGCCGCGTCGTCTCTGTGTTCCTTATGTTCTTGAGTCCACCCGAGTCACCGAAGACATGTACTCCTGACATCAACTCGAATAACATGATTATCGTGGTTTTGGACCCTTTTGGCCCCCCCCCCCCCCCCCCCCCCCGGCACAGCGAGCTTGTCCAGCTTCGGCCGCTCCTGCTTCTCCAACCTTGCCCATGATAGCCACAACAACACACCTTGGGTCCTCCGCCACCTGCAGAGAAGACGAAGAGTCAAGATAGGGAATGGACATCAATGAAACACTTTTATAGATAGGCAGGCTATTACACAATATTGTACACTAGTGTGGCTCCTTGGTACACATAAGATGTCATGTTGGACATTAATAAGACCCAAACATCAATAAGGGACTAAAATGATACAATTTGTGAGTATGGTAAGAGGACCACAACATGACATCACAACTACACAAGTTGCATATCAAGAGAATGGGATGCCTAAGGCCGGGGGACACGTGGCAAAGCGAGGGGTGGCGGTGGAGGGCGACGCGCGTGGGAGAGAGAGAGGGAGAGAAGATAGGGTTGACCCCTTTCTTTTATTGATTCTTTCTAATTGATTACATCTCCTATTTATAGTCGGACTAGCTTGACTCCTAAGCAAATTAGGAGATCCTCATAATATAAACTCTCCTTTTTTATAATCCGACCTTTACTTTATTTATCCAACTATTTTCAATTCTAGGAGACTCAATTTATGAAACCTAGTAGGTGACGGATTGCGGCGGTTTCTGGGATTGGACCCCTTGCTCCATGTTCGCATGAAAGGGAGGTAGGGTTGAAGTTGTGGGGAGTTCCTCCATGAAGCATTCAAGGTAGCCTTCCATTGGGTCGTTGCTGATTATGTTTTCTTTGGTGCGGAGGGGTTTGAAGTCAAAGTAAGACTGTAGTTTGCCTATATTGCCAAAGAGGTGGTATGTGCAAGATTCTGATCCTAGTCCCTTCTGTGGCCCTCGTTGTACTGCCCAAAGTAGGTGCTTGTAGATAGAGGCATATATTTTGAATGCACTCATTACCTTAGGGGGTTGTCAAAGCGGCGGATGTAGTTTCTGGAGTTGGATTCAATATGTAGCAGTAATCATCACCAGATTGTTCGAGCTATGAGTAGTGTTGGCGAGATTGTCAGGTCCACCATGTTGCCGTATAGGAAGGAATCTGTACCAACAACGTCGGGAACAAGTCGATGTCAGCTGGATTCCTTGTCGATGTTGACTAATGTGTTTTTCACCCTGGCAAGAAGATGTCCTTCGCTATCAATGAATATTGTTGTGGCAGGTGTTGCTAAATGATGGTGCGGCCATGGTAATGCAAGCAGCATGTATGAAGGCATCACATTCTCTTGATATGTTGTTGGTTGTTGGTGTCCTCCGATTGCTATCATCTGTAATCCTTCTTGATTTTTTGTGCTGGCGACGTCGGGGTGATGTCGCTAGGATGAGAGGCGGTCATTGAAGAAGATGAGTCCATCATCAAGCCTCCATATTCCCGCCGCTTTTCCATCTGCAATGGCTGAACTGACTGTTCGCAATTCCCTTTGCTCTCTGATTGCTTGACATAAATTATCAAAGGTGACGTGATTGCGGTTGTTGAAGGAGTCCAATGCGTTGGGTAGGTTCTTGCTTGCTACTATTTGTGACTTGGTTCCTGGGCGCCATGGTAGGAGGGGTGCTGGCCGACCCAGTTGCTTGGATGGTGGCTGCTGTTGCTTTATAGCGATGAGGGTGTGCCTGCATCCTTCCCGATTGTACGTCATGGTCCTGTTGGCTCTCCCAAGATGATTTCGATGTCATGGTCGAGGTCAAGGAGGTGCATGTCGATGGAGAAGATGTCGGTGGCGATGCACATGGGTACGTCAAACGAAGCTGATCGACAAGTTATTTCTTCCCTGTTGCCGATGATGATGGTACTGTAGGCAAGATGCTCCTTGAGGCCTATGTCTCGTGCAAAGCTGAGGTTGATGAAGTTGTGCATAGCTCCAGAATCGACGAGGATGTTAGCGCCTGCTCCACTGATAAAACTTTTGAGATACGTCGGGAAAGTTCCCTGCACCTCAGAGGTTTGCTCACCAATGAGCATCATGATGATGTCGTTGGCGTGGACGATGGTTGGTGATGATGGCGCGGGTGGCTTGTGAGGGCGCCTGCTCCTGCTCCTGGCGCGTCCCTCCAGCATGGATGGTGACGTGCTGGTTGATGCGGACGACGGTTGGCGCAGTGGTGCGTGTGACCTCCGGTTCGATCTCAATCTCGTTCGTCATTGTGGGCATGGTCCTGTCGGCGTCCTTGTTCTCCAGTTGTCGGAGTCGGGCGTTGACAGCGGCGAACTCTCCATGGAGATCATCCATCTTGCGGAGAGTTTCGGCGGCAAAGTTCCGAAGAAGCTCTTCGATCTCCGAAAGCTTGGTCATGGCAGCGGCGTGGGATCGAACTGGTCGTCCGATACCAGGTATAAGGGGCCTAAGGCCGGGGGACAGGTGGCAGGGCGAGGGACGACGGCGGGTGGCGGGCGGCGGCGCAGGTGGAGGGTGGCATGCGTGCGAGAGAGGGAGAGAAGATAGGGTTGACCCCTTTCTTTTATTGATTCATCCTAATTGATTACGTCTCATATTTATTTATAGTTGGACTAGCTTGACTTCTAAGCACACTAGTAGATCCTCATAATATAGACTCTCCTTTATTATAATTCAACCCTTACTTTATTTATATAACTATTTCTAATTCTAGGAGACTCAATTTAAGAAACCTAGTAGGCGACGGTTTGCGGCGGTTCGGGGATTGCACCCCTTGCTCCACGTTTGCATGCGCGCCTAGGGCGCCAGCTGCCCGTGGCTCGCGGGTGTGCGGCTGCTGGGCCCTCCTCCTGGCCCGACGTTGGCCCAAATTCTTTCATTTTTTCTTGAGCCTTCGTTATACTTGTTCCAGTTAAGTTTATGATAGGAATTTCATTGCTGTTTCGGTCCAGACACAGATACGGTGTTTGTTAGCAAACAGGATCCTACCACTTGACTTCAATTATGCTGTAACTTTACAAAGCCGTGCGTGTGTCCCCAGATATATACATTTTGGCAGCGCCATCCGACCTTATTTTCCTCCCATTTTTTTTCTTGTTTCTTCTCCCCCCTACGAAGCAACATCAACTACCCCTGACCCCATCGCTGTTAAATTACATACAATCCGACGTTCACAAGAGGTGAACATGCGATTGAAACGGGACGCTTCATTTCGCGGATTTGGAAATTCCTGTGCCTGTCAGGCAATGACAGGAAGCAGCTACGACGATCGGATGATCAGCACAGATCACTTGATGACCTGGTTGCAACAGGAGGGATGTTTACCCATTGCAGCTGCAGCTGTATCTCGCCGCTCTCGACGTTCTTGAGCCGGAGGATCATGTCCTGCACGAACTTGCCGTTCCTCCAGCACACGTGGCTCTCATCGGCGAGGCAGTTCTTGGTGCTCGGCCTCACAGACCTGATGATGGCGCCGTTCTTGATCTCCTCTGGGTTCATGCTCACTACCTCCATCAATGGCGCGACGTCGATCTCCGCGTCTCCCATCGGGTCATCTCTGCTGAACGTGTCCTTGTCGAACACCTCCTGTATGCAGCAAAGCATCACAAGAAAAGGAATACATTGTACATCACAATTAATCTCGAATGCATGCAAGCATGGCAACAAACAAAATCGATCTGCTGCTCACTCACAAGCTTGAGTGGTTGGCTGGGATTTGTGACGGTCAGAGTTAGCTCCTCATGCCAGATGGGGTTGACAGATCTCTTCTTCACGCTTGTCTTCAGTTTCTGCAGATCATAAAACACAAAACTTGGCTAGGTGAGACAATTAAGGAAACATACATTATCTGCAGTTCAATCAAACGCTAACAAATCAACAAAAATGCTGGATACTCGTAGATGGAACAAAAGTTAAGAATGCAACAGCAACAACACAATTGCAACCTTCTTGCCAAGTCGTATGACGACATATGGATCGCTGCCTCTTGCGTCGCGGTAGGCAAGGTTGATCCCCCGGACCACCCGGACTTTCAAGAGGCCTACCAATCCGTCCATAATTGAATCAAGTGTTGCTTAGATCCTGCAGATTAGAAGTTAGCGTGCTAAATTATTACAAATAGAGAGAGAAGCGTGGGACAAAGAAGGCGCCTAATTCGATCAGAGAATTAGGCGACCTTCTTACGTCCCTTGCCTCTCACTAGAGCTGTGTGTGCTGTTTTGCATCCCTGTTTCTTGCGCAACCGGAGTCTAAACAGGAGCCCCCTCAACCGTAGGAGGCTACTTTGCCATTTATTCTGTGGCCTGAATTGATAGTTTGCAAGCAGCCAGCCAAAAGCTTCCGGTTTTGCTAATTTTAGGACGAATGGCAATGTCTTCTTCTCCTTTGGTTTTGGAAACTTAGTTTTTTTTTTCTGGCAAAAACTGTGGCCCCAGTGTCAAAAGAGCTTTTTTTTTGTAAATTTTAAGAGAGTCCAGGAGGTTGCTGTGGAATGGGAGTGGCCAGTGAGGCACATTACAGCTCGAGGCAGTATTGCCTATATAGATTCCAGAGCATATATAATGAATTTGGGGAACTCATGCCACAATAGCTGGTGTAAATAAACCATGAAGAACAACAGTGTTTGTCACTGAAAAAAAATGAAATTCGATGCTTAGTTCAACTTGTATATCACGATGGCAAATGGGCTCTTCCATGTTTCTCCAGATTAGCCACATAGCAAATGAATGCAAAACATTTATTACCTCCTCAGTACATACAAAGAGACCACTGACACTAAAAAAGACAGAAATTGTTTACCTCAACACTCCTAAGCAAGAAAGGATCTTCAATCCTACATGGAAAATGAATGCAGCTATATGAAAAATACTTAGCACTTAGTTTATGTACCTTATCCCTGCTTCATTTGGGGGTACACACAATGCTCTATCATAATAGATTGGTTCATGTTAAGATGATGCCACTGTTATTCTAACATCTCTAGTAATCAGGGATGGACCTTTTTGTTTTGGGTTGGGGGGGGGGGGGGGTGTCAAGCCCCCTGTTATGAAAGTACTGCCAAATAAGCTTCATGTTTGGCTTATTATCCATTGATGAGCAAGAGTAAAGAAGCCCAAGCCCCTCCAGTCCATTGCCGATGGAGACCCCTCCCTTTAGTGAGGTAAGTGACAGCTCCGCCAAACGCCGCCTTGACTACTTCATCAGCGAAGTGACACGTAAGAGGGACCCTCCTATTATTCGCGAGCCTCCAAAGCAGCCCCTGTTAAGCCTCGGCTGCCGTGGCGGAGCAGGCGATTGGCGGCTCAACCCCTAATTTCTTGAGTACCCGTTTCCAAGCGAGGAGAGGTGCTGCTCATGCAGCGTATGGACTTCATTAAGGGCCCACCACCGTACAACCTTCATCATGGGGCGACGAGGCCGGAGTAGTCCGGCAAGCTCTTCGGCGGCAACCTAACGGCGGCCAATGCTGAAGTGGTAGACCATGTCTTTCTTGCTGTGCAGCCGCGAAGACAACAATGCAAGGTCACCTCCTAGGTCGTGTCATGGCGCTTGTATTGGTTGTTTCTTTTATGTAATATCGACCTAGAGATCTCCTGGTAGGATGGTCCAGCTATGATTGTGTTACATTGACCTCCTTTGGCGCTCGTTTGAAATGCGTTGTATGTTGTCAAATTCTTCTACTTAATACAATGATACGCAAATCTTTTGCGTATTCAAAAAAAAAGAAGCCCAAGCATTGGCACACTTCCTGTGTCCCCACTGTGGGTGGGGCCACACCACATGGAAATCAGAAACACCCAAGCGCGGGGCCATGCACCCTGGCCAATCAAACAAAGTCCATTAGCTAGTTAACCACCCCATTGTGCCACCAATCATCAGGAAAAAAATTTAGCTAGCGCATCAGCAGAGCACCAAAGAAATGGAGCAAGAGTGAGCGAGCAAGGAGTGGTTTCTTCTAGCTCAGGTGCGGTAATGGAAGGATTGTGGCATATGAAATGCCCCAATAGAGTTAAACATTTCTTCTAGCGGTTTGTTAATAATTAGCTGGTTCTCAAAAACTATCTCAAGAGGAGAGGGTTGGATGTTGACACAAGATGTGTAGTCTGTCGAAGACTCGATGAGGATGGAGCTCACCTCTTTTTCAAGTGCAAATGGGTGAAGAAGGTGTGGCAGGAGCTGGGCTTGGAAGATATCAGGCAACAGTAGTTGAGCTTATTGCCTGATTCCAAGCAGTGCACGGAACACATCCTACTGCTGAATTCAGAGAAGAGAGCACTTGTTGCTATTATGCCGAATAATTGGTGGTGGGAAAGCAATCTGCTAGGTTGGTCCGATTGTTACTGGTAGTGTATTAAAACTCTCTTCTTTTTAATAGCAATGATATGCAAATCTTTTGCCAATTCAAGAAAAAATGGTAGTGGGAAGAAATGAGGTGCGAGAGGGAGACGCTTGGTGAGACCATCAGGAACTTGGTTGGATTACCATATAGCAGGGAAATGCTCAAGGAAGTGGAGCCGTCCGAAGCAGCAGGTTGTGAATCAAAATAGCAGGAGCAACCCACACGCCTGATGCATCAGGATGGTTCTGAATCGACCAAAGTGGAGCCGTCCAGTGATTGGTAGACTGAAAGTCAATGTCGATGGGGGGATCAGTAAAGAAAATGCTCAAGGAAGCTGGGGCTACGTTATAAGAGATGAAGAAAGAGATGTTATCCAGGCAGGGGCAGGGAATGAAGATGGTACATGAACTGGAAGTTTGGAAACTGAATTGGTGGCCTGTATGATGGGTGTCAGGGCTGCTCAATCTTTGGGCATCCACAAGATCATTCTCGAAACAGATGACTTGACAATCACACAAGCGCTGAAGAGTGCAGAGTTCAGGCTATCCTCGATGGGAGGTCTTGTGCATGAGCTTGAGTTGCTTGCAGAAGAGTTCGAGACCGATCAGCTGGGTTGCTGCCTCTTCAGTTGTAGCGTGGTCCTGTACTGAAAGTCGCGAGTTGCATTTGAGAGCCTGCAACCCAGACGGCCACAGGCGGAGGCACTGATCGATGACCCGCGGACGACATTGCACGCTGCCGGCCGGCTACCTGGTTCCTTGCTTCTTGATCTGATCAGCAAGCACTTCTTGTAAGGGCCGTAGCAAGCTACTTCCTGTATTGTATCTTCATTACTATTTATTTATTTATTAGTTTTGCAAAAAATTATATTTCCACTTATATATTTTAGTTGTAAACTCTTTCTCTGCTTAATAAAAAAAGGTGTCTAGGCACGGTTGGGGAAAAACATTTTAACTCTAATATTTTTTCTTAATAGATAAAAGAAGAATTTTTTTTTTACAAAATTTGATATATCCTGAAAGACAATGAGATCTATTTTTCCTTGAGCCGAGCATAGAATCAAATGAGAAAAAACGATTATTGCCAAACGTACAATAAAACTGGAAAGAAAGATAAATTAAACCAGAGACCCCACAATGAAAGTAAGAATGGGGCACAAAAAGAAAAAGGGCACAAAAGAAGCAATGTCATCAGAATGCGAGCCGTGTTTTGCACTTTGTACTTTTAACACAACAGATAAACTTAACACATAAGCTATCTGCCATTTGCATCGATGAACGAATCGGTGTGTTGGCCAACTGCAGATCGATTTGAGCAGTGGTAAAGCACGCCATATATTTTTCACGTCGTCTGAATATGTTGACCATAGTATTGACCCTAGCATGCAAATAGCAACTAAAAGGTGGCGCCTAACTCAATATTAACACAGAACGAACACTACTAAGATCGCCAAAGAAGCAAAAATTTTGGAATATATAATACATGATGTCAAGCTGTCATTAGTCCTCAAACAGCAACACACAAACCAAATGACAATACAGTTACTAGTGAGCAATAGCAACACTAGCTGGCAGTAACGGGAAAGGGAAGAAAAAACGAGAGCCTAACAAACATAAGTACATCCAAATAAAGCAACAATAATAATGTGATGATCGAATCCACTGCATATAGAGGTAGCAATCAAATAAATCAAACACCACCGCTGCTAGGCCTGCTGTCAATCCCGACGTTCATCAGCAATGCCCAGACCAATGTTATGAGCTCGCCACCGCGGGCTATCGCCTCCGCGTGCCCCTTGAGGTTGCCCGATGGAGCAGCGTGCCCCTCGAGGTTGTTCGATGGAGCAATGTACAGGATCATACCTGACCAAAATGCTGCAAGGAACCTCCATGTCGCTTGCTCCCTCCTTTGTTGCAGCTCCACCAACTGCTTGCCAAGCTTCAGGCCCTTCTTCAGCACCACATGCTCTGCCATTTCTAGCAAGGACACAAGCCTGTTGTACCTGGCCTCCTCTGTTGGCAACGGCGCTGCTACGCCATCATCAAGCGTACACATGGAGTCCTTCTTCACTTCTTTGTACAAGCTCTTGCACCATTCATCATCGTCAGGAAGCAGCTCTGGCACATGCGCTACTAAGTAGGCGCAGTACCGTGACAAGTGTGTGACGACAATCATGTCGTCAGAAAGTTGAAGTGAGTGTTGACCCTGCCTCAACTCAAGGATGCTAGTGGCAATGTGCCACATTAGTAGGAGATCAGAGATACCTTCGCTCTCACAAGCCCAAAGGAAGTCATTGCTACCAACATATTCTAGGCTTAGGCTCTGGCAGAGAAACGTCTTCGGATCAGTCAGGAGCCCATTGTTGCTTATGAGGGCATTGAAAATTCTAGCCTTGAGCACCCCTGGAACCTTGACACTCTTCTTTCTGTCAGGCAAGTTGAGGAGATGCATGACAAGGGAAATTGGATCAATTCTTCTTGGATGCAGAACTAGTAATGAGCATTGGTACATTTTGTCATCCCAATGGGTCCTCAGTTTGTTGGACAGGACACGACCAATCCATTTTTGCATGCAAGGAGATCGCTGCCAGGCATCATGGTTATTTACTACATAGTGACTGAAGAGGGCTACTTTGGTCCATCTAGAGTAGAAGTAGGAAGCAATCTCCCGTGCCTCAGCAAGAACAACTAATGAGAGCAGTATTGCTACTGGAACCAAATCATACAGTGGATTTCCAAAACTTGCTTCCGCAACCGAACTATCAGCGCATGGCATTGTGCAGTCAACCAAACTTATTACATATGGGTGTCCTGGTCCATTGCTAAGTTTGTCCGAAATGAAGTGACCCACGCCCATTCCAGCAAGCAATATGCAGTATGTTATAGTCAAGAGTGAAATAAAGATGTTCACTTTGGGGAGCCAGGACTTCGCGTAGTGGATTGGGATGGATGAATAGTAATAATCATGCAGAAATGAAAGCTCATTTGCTATTATGCCATGCACCCTTTCAAGATCCTTGTCCTTAAGCAACACATGCAAGAAGAAGCTACGGACTTGCTGAAAGCCCGCCTCAGCAACTGTATAGCCTGCAAATCGACACCTCAATAACTTGAACAATGTGAATGAAAGGCATACTTCTTTGAGCCGCTGAGTCGTTGTTGATGACATCAGGACCGTGTTATCAAATTGCCAGACTTTGTCAATAGTCACCAAGCCAGAAGTGCTCAGCACAGTCTTCATCATGACATCTTGGTTTTGGCACATCAGTTTGAAGAAGAAACCATAAGCCCCCTTCTCTACTTGAGCTCTGTCTTCTCCCATTACTATAAGTGAAGGACCATTGTTGCTCTCCTCTTCTTGTAGCTGTTTCATATATCCAACAATAAGATGGGGATTGCGTCCAAGTGCAACAGAGTGCCGGGCCTTTCGGAATTCATAGTACCTTAATGCCATTTTAGTGAAGATAAGAGCGAAGAGGGTGGGTAAAAGGAACATGATGGGCTGTCTAGTAGGATATGAGATGGAGTTGGGTGGTATGAGTGATACCACAAGGTAAGTTGACCAAATTGCTTGTACAACCAGTGTCATAGGGAGGCCCACGGTTCGACCTTCTCTGTTGCTGGCAGCGACAATTGTACACGTATTGATTCCAACAACGTGTACAAGGCCTGCCCAAATAAGGAGTAGGAACAAGTGCACCGAAGCATCGCAGCTTAAGATATTAGAATGCTTAATTTGCCCACTGGCGGGGACAGTGGTTGAGGCACTGGAAGCAACAGAGGAGAGGATTGGTAGGAACAATGTGTTGGCTGCCTGAAATAGGGCATGAACAAAAGGTCGATGACGATAACGAGTTCCATAGGTACCTATTCCGACAAGGACCCCGGCTAGGACAGCGTTGCCCAGCGAGAGGCCGGCCACTCGCAGCATCTGTTGTTTTATCCTTGATGTCTGATCATTAAAGGCCTCCATTGAATCATGGTCGCTACACACCCTCTGTTCACTTGGCTACAAGATAGATGCATAAGTACTATTGGTTCATGGTTCCGTCCTCAAAGCAAATACTTTGGTTCGTAATTACAGATTATATGTTGACACAGTATGCATGAAGTGAAGAGAAGCGCGAAACATGTGACCATGCAGCTACTTAGGAAACATATGTTTAACAGAAAACGATGAGCACTTTGGCAATTTTTGTCACTTTCTACGAACTAATAATATATACTAGTGCTGAAAATTAATTGATAACTATAGTACTGTGAAACACTATATATTATGCATGTCTAACGGAATGAAAAGGATGAGTTGTTTATATATCAAGTATTAATTATACTTTGCACAAGCCAGTTTTGTTGTAGCGGCATTTTTTTATTAATTTCTAGGCATGCATCGATATCAGGCAATAAGCAAATATGACGATACAGTTTTGTTTACAGTGTGAGCACATATAGTAGTCTTAACAAACATATATGTAAAATAAGACTGTTTGGCAGCATGAATCAAACCAGGGATAAAAAAAAAAAGATCTGAATGACGCCATGTGTTGTGTGTGGGGAAAATAGTACTTACACCGAATGCCGCCATGGTCTCCTCTCCTCTTAACAAACGGGCGCCGCGCAGCTGCTATACGCAGATCAAGTACTGCCATCTGCGCAGCTATATATAGTATTCGTTTCTTCTTTTGATAGCTTTGGATATATTCTTTGCTTGCGTTAGTGCGTGCTGGGCCATGCATGGGCCACATGAGCCTCCCTCTATCATAGGAAAAGCTGCTCGATCCATCCATGGCGGCTTTAGTAATTTATTTTTGTATTTGGACTTTTTTTTTTGCCGATTCAAGCGCTAGGACGTCCGGACGCCCTGCTCACCTGAACTGCTCCATTTTCATCTCCAGCTTCCTCGCCCTCTTCCCCCTCCCCATCCCCGGCTACGCATCTTCCCCGACTCCGGCTTCTTCTCCTACTTCGGCCATGGCGCCCCGCCCTATCCTGGCCCGGCCGCCTCCCTCGCCGTTAGAGCTCCCTAAGCCGTCCGCCTACCTCCCCACTGTCTGTCTTCTCTTCCTCCCCCCGGCTGGTCAGATGTTTCTATACCTGGGAGGTGGAGGTGGAGGTGGGAGGTGGTCTCGTCGGCGCGGGGCGAGCGTGCTGGAGTTGGAGGACAAGGAAGGGGGAGGAGAGGAGGAGCAGGCCTATCTGGCCCGGTTTCGGCAGATTCGGGGCCGTCGGTGCCGGATCTAGCCATGGCTGACGAATCCACCATGGCCGCTGGCGAATCCCGCCATGGACGCGCGTGGGAGATAGAAAGGAGGGGGGAGGCGGGGAGGTGCGGGCATGAGAAGTCGCTGGGTGAGTGCGCGAGCTCGTGGCAGGGAGATCGCCGGGGTGGTCACTGGAGCAGCACGATGACGGCGGAGACACGGCGAATGCGGCATACGAGAAGAGCGAGAAGAGGAGCGAGAGCAGTGGCATACGATGCTGGTGAAGAAGCCGGGGTGGGAGGAAGTTGGGCCTGGGAGCTGGGTGAAAAGCCCATTTACCATCCGACGCGTCGAACGTGATATTCACAGCATTACCATTTTTTTTTGTCCACGGTGGTTTTTCACACCTATCTCACAGCTGACTCTGGACACATCGTCCATATATGTTTGTTGCTACGACTATCTGCTCATCGCACCACACCTCATTCGAAAATAAATAAAGATATATCTATTTGAATCACTTACGTCTAATTTTTGTTTAAAAGATTTGTTATTGGCTTTCGTTGATAAGTGGAGAGCAAAGTATTTATTTACAAGTGTTTCTGGTGCGGGAGGCGCCTCTTTTTACACTGCACCACCAGATTGAGATTGGTGGGCCATGGCACCCCTACGCAGATTACATGCTATACATCATACAACAACTATTCAATAGAGAAGACATCTAACTTACACCTAAAACTGTTAGCTGTGTAATATTTAGCAATTCATTAATTAGTTGAGTGGTTGATATATCACTATCTGGATCCAAATGAGCAAATAGCTAATTTTTTTTATTGTTACTAGGATGACTACTGATTGTATATTTTACGATTACACACTACAATGCAGACAATCACGGTGCGCGCACGTTCATTTCGCTTCCTTACGACTAACTGGAGGCGAGAAGTGCTGATTATTCAACATGTTGTCTCTTGATCGTGTATGTGCATGTATTAGGGAGACTTAATTTGGAGGTTGATGGTAATTTGGTGGCGGTATAAGAAGAATTGGTGCCAATGTACCATGGGCGATGAAGAACGACAAGTGAGCTTCAACCGAGGAACTGAGGCCTAGAGTGGCGATCTGCAACGAGCACAAGGACAATGAGGGCATGTCAGATCAGTAGTGATGAAGGCTGGTGGAGGAGGCCCCCTGGTTAGTAATACTATGAATCTAAGATATCTAAGTAGGTAGAGGTAGGTAGTAGATAGAGTCATAGCAAACATATATAATGGTTAGAGAAGTCTGGGCCTATTTGGATCTCTTAGAGCAAATAGTTAGCTACATCTACTGGACGTGCTAGTGTGCTATGTATCACGCCTAGCTAACAACAGAGCATTGTTATATTTTTACGAGACCCAGTTACAGATGCAGATCGCTCACATACACGAGTGTACACTCAGCTCTATGCATGCAGCGCGCACACACACACACACCCCCTGAGATCCAAACAGCATATTACAGTAACCGTTTGTTTAACAATGGTTACCACTTTAGCATGCAGTGCGTGTAGGCTAAGTAGTCTTGTATTACTCATCATGCCACCAACTTAAAAGAGAAGTAGATTAAAGATAAGGAGACAACACATAGAAGATTGTAGAGTCAAGTAATACCGGGAAATAAAATCGAATGGGGGAAAATTGAAAATGTATACAAAATGAAGTATGGAATTCCAAATGCAGGTTGGAGAAAAATCCCACGTATTATATCATCTTGTTTTCAATTCCAAACCCACAAGATAATTAATAATGGCCAGCAAATGCTTGATTATATTATTTATTTCATGTGCCTAGACAGTACAGACTGCTAATAATCTTCAATATGAAAATGAAGACAACAGTTCCATGCATCTTGGTCTGAATGAAATTCATAGATAGCATGCAGCATCTGTCCTTTTGAAGAAAATCATAGTAGAACGGGGTCAGAAAATAACATCACAAGGCGTGAAATTCCATTTTAAAAGAAGCACCAACAATGAGTAACAAACAAGACTTTATGTAAATCAGTGAGGAGTTTTTCTCTCTCACGGATCAGTTCAGTTCTCCTTATTTCACACGTAAGAAAGCTGACGATGCATCTAATCTAATACTAGTACTGATAGGGAGGAGAATAATTACAACTCAGTGATATATAACGAGTCATTCAAAAGTACTCAAACTGTGATTTGATTCGATTTAATTATAGCACCCACTGGATACTGTCATTGCCGAAGATATAACTCAGGGATTTATGCGTGACCATCTTGAATCCTCCTCCTTCTCCACGAACCATCTCCACACCAGTGAGCAGGGCTAACCTTGTGAATCTACCATCATCGACGCCCCACTCCTCTTGGATCATCTTGGCAACGCAAAACCTGCCGTCGCCAAGATTAAGGATGCCGGCCTTTATCGACTCCCACTCCTTGGGCATCTCGACGGCTTCAATCTCTGAGTAGCTGCAGCAGAGAGTAGGTTGTACGCACATAGCTGGTGCTCGTCGCGGCTGAGGCCCAGCCAGAGCTTGAGGTCGGGGACGTACTCGGCGCCGCCGGTGAAGGGCAGATCCCAGTGGCCACCATCGGGCTGCCACCACTCGCGTTTCACCGTGTCGAACAGAAAGGTTAGGGCGGATTCCGCACCTATCTCGTCGCCCACGACGTCGTCGCCGTAGTTGTAGAAGGTCGCCGTCACGCAGATCGTGACGCCGTCGTCGAGCACCGTGTGGGAGCTGACGCGGAAGTCCTTGGGAAACGGCGGGGGTGGGAGCGACTCCCACTTCCATGGCTTCTCTTTGAAGCAGCGTCGCCAAGGCGATTTGTAGGTGCGGCGGCCGCCGAATGGGAGGACTTGGAAGCTGTTTGGGTAGGAGGTTTTGGAGCTCAGGACGTAGAGGTCCTCTTGTTCCGGGGCGGTGTCGGTGTCGGCGTTGGCGGCGGGGCCGGGGACGGAGATGGTGAGGGGCCGCCGTCCCTTGTAGGCCAGGCTGGGCATCGCGTGGCAGCACCAGAGGATCCTGCTCTCGCTGCTCCGCGGATTCACCAGCGCGAAAAGCGAGTACAAGTTACGTAGTCGCGGCTCCGGTTGGAAGCTGAAGATCGGCTCAGGCAGCGACTCCAGGAAGGATATCGTCGTCGCCGCTGGCATGGCCGCGGCCGTCCCAGGTCGACGGGTGGAAGAGATGGTCCGACACGTCCAGGCGGCGCAGCGAGCACGTGGCGCTGTTGCAGTTCTGCGACACGATGTTCACGAACCGCCGCCGCAGCACGTGGTTCATCGTCTTCGCGTCTCTCTCCCGGCGGCAAGATGCCCCCTTCATTCAATCTCGATTCAAGGAAGATCAAAATTTTCAGGAAAGTGAGGATCCCGCAAGCGGCAAGCCTACCTACCTCCGGCAGGCCCGGCTTCAAGGCAGAGGGTCGGGGATACGATCGAGGAGCGGCGCCGCAGAAAGATGGGATAATAAGTTGGACCTACGGATTTCGATGCTCCCCCACAATCTCTATATTTCCTTGCGCAAACTACGAACGGATTTGGCTCCTCGTACATTCAAGATTATTCGACCTGCAGTGGTAAAAACATTAGACTGGAACTGAATAATATCTTCATATTTTACTCTTACTATCTAGCAAACTTGTCAACTAAATACATATTGAAATTGGATTTGATATATAATCATTACACACGAGTTGTTTTAACTTGTACTAGTGGACTGGCACGTGCGCCACGCACGTGTCCATAAAATTTCCAAATAATAATTTCTCTTGTGTCCATCTTGTATCCAACTCTCTTACATGGGCAATCAGGCACCAGCCGACCAAGCTAACCACAACATTAGAACGAATAAAACTCATTGGAATAAATCTAAGACACCCACCTCGGTGTGGTCTGTAACTGAACACCTGATATGAAGGAATCTAAATTCTAAACCTGCCAAGAAAGGAACATAGCTAAACATGCAGTCATTTAAGCTGAGACAGTACATATTTGCTGTGCTGTGTGTGCTGCACGAAACAACAGACACTGCATATATACCTCAATGAAATATTTTTACGAACCATACATATGAACTGTAAGAACAAAATTGCATATCCATTCAATACGGTTATGCTTTGCATATCCATTCAATACAGTTATGCTTAGAGCTTGCACAAATATGATGGTTTTTGCAGTATGTGATGATTTGCCTACCATAATTTAGTTCAGCGTTCAATAAATTGGACATTAGTCCTGATTGTAAAAAAAAAAATAAAATTGCCTATTAATTGAGTTCAATAACAATCTCAAAATATTCTGAAATCAATTGAGCCCAAGCCTCAGTTGGGCCACGTGCCGTTGAAGCACATGTCCCCTAGACCTTTGTTGGCCTGTTCTCACCCCCTCCACCCCTGCTATAAATCAATGTTGCTGATGTGAGGAAAGTTCAAGCTTTTTGAGTAAGCATGATGCAATATGTGGTTGGACATCCTCACTCTCCTAAATTATCAATCTATAAGCTTACAATACTGCTTTCTCCATATACCTTTATTCACAAGTTACAGACGTATTACTTACCTCACGGAAGGTCATAAGACTGCGGTTCTCACCAACTGCTGGACTCTGATAGCACACCATATGGGCAACAGGCAGCCTAGCAGGCAAACTGAACCGGTACTTACATAGGCCATACCATCTGCACGTTCAATAGCAACAAGAGTGAAGAGGCCATCCATAACCTTGGGTACCGCAAAAATTAGGGCGCATTTCTTCCTGCAATGGCAGTGTTCAAATAAGCTCATTGGTCAGTCGTTACCATTTGTTTCTTTCAGTGAAACATGAAAGAATATTTAGTGGCATTTTATAGTATGAAGTATCAAAGTATTTGACATACTCGAGGACCAAAGACAAAATGGGCTATGATGGAACATCAATAATCAATCAATCGATCGATAAAATTAAGATACTATGAGAACCGTACATGTAACTTAGCAGCTTGTATTGAGATAGTAAAGCGAAGCAAATCAAAAGGCAAACTTCAATGATATCATATTTGGACTCAATCGTTCACCCTCGAAGGTAAGGTTCCAGTGAATCAAATCATTAACTTGGTGATAACCAGAATCTTTCACGAAGATTTTTAGATCTTTCGTACATAAATCAGCAGTTAATACATGTGAATTAATGGAGGGAGAACAAAAGAAATTCAGCCAACCGCCCTATTCATGATAAAGTGTTTGCTGATAAGATATATTCATGGATCGGCAATGGCAGTCAGTCATATCTCTGGAATCCTCAATACAAACTTGATGCGATTGATCAGTTGAAAATAGTATCAAGAGGAGAACAACTAGCTTGATACAAAGTACATAATGCCAGTGATGCAGAAGAAGATATGCAAGAAAGCAAACAACCCTATCCTATCAGTGTGCAAAAGAAGAAGAAAAAAAAAACATGTAGGAAGAAGAATAGTAATTTGGTTAGATGTATTGTACCTTCAACAGCATGAGACATCACGTCTCTCTCGCGTATCCACAACTGAAACCCTGGCAGCATGGTTTTTGTGTATGACGAAGTTGGAGGTACGTTGTTCCTGAGAGGCTTTGTTACTGACCCGCTTCCGATCCAATTTTGCCGTCCACACGCCGCCGGCCGCCATGGGACGAAGCGGCGGCCTGGCGTACCCAAATTTGCAGAAAGGCCTGAAAGAAACGTAACCTTTGAATGAACAATAGCTATAGGATAAAGGACACCATGCATGCCCGAAAGGCCAGAAAACCACATTGATTCAAAATCTGTTTGACTTGGCCAGAAAATATATATACAAGCAAGAGAAGGCATAAGAAATTAAGAATAACCGATGCAAATTACCTTCAGGCAGGTGCTCTCGTCCGGCGTTCTCAGAAGTGCTAGAGCATGCGACTCAGTAACAAATCGAGAGCGTTGCCAAGGGTACAAAACGCGCACGCCAGCGTCGGATCCATCATCTCGACCACGCACTCCCCCCATCCTCCGCAGTCGCCGCTGGGCCAGGGATGTGCGGCTCCATCAAGCGGGACGTCCTTACATTTTCCTTCCTTCGCTCCCCTCGTGTACTCGCCGCACCCGCGATCGACGCGAGGTGTCGTGCCTCCTCGCTGCGGCGGGAGTTTGCAAAGCGTCGCGTCCTCCTATTCCCTCCAGACCCCGTACCCACACCGCCGCCCATCCTTTTTGGTTTCCTTCCCCTCCCGCATGACGCCTCCGCCATTCACTAAACCGCGCGGACTCCACGGCGGCCAATACGGCGGCGCAGAACCAGCGCCTAATCCTGCGCTCGAGTATTCGCGCGGCGTCCTGGAGGCATCACCGGCAGATAGCAGGCGAGGGCGATCACGTTAAATGAATCCATGGCCGTCGTCTCCGCGCGTTGCCGCACTTTCTCAGCACGCCACTCTCGCGCTCCTTCGCTTTCTATCCAGCCGCGCGGCGCCCCACGCCCCCACCGGGCCACAGCAGCGTCCATGGAGGCCGCACCATGAAGGGGCTTCTCGTAAGGTACAGGCGTCAGCGACGTCCATTCAGGCCGTGCCAAGAAGGGGCTTCTCGCGGCAAGAAGAAGGCAGCGGGAGGAGCGGGCCTGCCGTCGACGGACATGCATGTGTGAAAGGCCGCAGGAGGAACGGAGTAGCAGACCTGTCTCTGCAGATTGGAACCTTGTGCGAAGACAATTATTGGCCCCCCAAAAAAAAAAAAGGCCAATCATCAACGCTTGATTCCTGGTTTAAAAGCGTATACATCTGCAAGTAAGCAATTTTCTTTTATTAAAGATTAAAGATTTGAATGTAATGAACTGCTTATACGGAATAGGATTGAAAACTAGAACATGCAGTGGTAGTTACCTATCCTGTTCCGTTTGAGTTACAAAAGTAATCAAAATATTATAAATTAAGATAAGATCTGCAGACCATTTAGCCTACAATTTCCACAAGTGACAGTGACAATTGCATTGCGAACGTATGGCATCTCTGGCAGGCACAATTTGTCTGGATGTTGGGTTTGAGATTTTTAGTGTTGTTCTTACATGTTCTTACGTGGCGTTGAAAACGGAAGGAGCAGGAAGCCGTCATCCTCATCTGGCGCCACTGGAGGTCCCGGTAACTCGCAAGTATTGCATATAGCTTTCTAACTGCTGATATGTGACCATGTACGTCTACTCTGCTGAATATTTGTTTCTCATTGCTAGCGATGTCTCTGGCGGAAGATCGAGGAGGAGATGGCAAAACGCCATTTAGTTAGCCGCTTGCCTGGCAGCAGCAGTAAAGCGATCGGCTGGTGGCTTCAAAGCAACCTGCCGCTGTCAATTGACTTTGTTTCGACACGCGACAAAGAAAGAAGACTGTGTGATACCTGCATACTCCTCACCCTTCTCCAGGTCCCCTTATTGCTGTTGTCCTCTCACCTATCTCGCTCACAACTTCACGATGTGTGTGTGTTTTTTTTTTATGTAATAACTATATTTTTGCCCCAGTGGTCAGCAGCTCGACTTTTATGTGCTCAGTTCTATAGCAGCCAGGGAGGCATGCAGGTATACTAATCTTAACCGCACATGATTTTGATTCAGCCATGAACTTCAAAAGCCTGTACCATCACTAAAAGATCATATGTTCTGAAAACTTGGATTAAGGACCATCTTACATTAATATTTAACAAAAATCTGCATCCATCAATCTCTTAGTTTTGTCACTTGCTCATATATCTAAAGTGTAGAGAGTAGAATTGGGAGGCAACACTATTATGTTTTTTGATCTCAAAGAATATATGAGTTACAGCAGAGGTTACACAATTATCAACCGGTCAGAGATATCTCTGAGCAGAAAATTTACTTTCATCAATTTTTAGTTGTTAATCCTTTACTCTATTGCAATTTACATATGATGTATAGTGTGCTACCTGTCTACAACCACAATATACCTCCGATCTGTTACAGTTACATTTAGTTTGCTCTCCTCTACGGTTTCTGTTCTAATCAATCTCACGGCCTAAGTGGCCTAGGATACTACGAACGACTCCTCTACATTTGAGTTGACGACCGGATGTGTAAGGGCGGGTAAAATGAAGGCAAGCAGCGGGATGGATCCACCTCTGGGGTGAACGATTGGTACTCTCTCAGTTGACCATCAGTTGTGTTCGATATTGTATTCCCACTAGATTTGTTTCTGCAGAAGAGTTGTCTTATTCGACTGACAAGAATCTATACCTTTAATTTTGTTCAAAGAATAAGCCTGCTATCTTTTGATGTAACAAGTTCAGAAATTCAATTTTTTACTTGAATAAGCTAGATAACAAAATTAGTTTGTAGAAGTAGAAGTTCAATAGATGATCCTCTTGAGTACACTATATTGTGAAGTCATTTGATTCATGCATGTTTTCCAGATATAGGCATTAAATGCTTTACAACTTCTAACAAGTTGCTATCCTATCTTCATTCTTTTTTTTATGTTAGGATATTTTATACATATACAGTAATGATGTGAATTTTTTTCATTGTAGGATCCAACAGATTCAACCATTACTTTGTTATGGAGGGCACGAGTAGAAAAGCAACTCATAGTGAAAGTAAAGCAACTTCATCACTCTCTAATTTGGTAATTTATTATATGAAAAAAAAAATATTTGTCACTACAACCTAGGTCCCCACTGATTGGCCCATTGGAAGAAGCGGATGTTGCAGTGGCAGCACGGTGACTGCACTGGGCTTCGACTGGCAGGGATCAGCCATGGAAATAGGCAGTGTGAGGTTTTAGCAATAATAGCCACCATGTTATGTGACCTAACCTGTAGTACATTTTTTATAATCACACGTAACACCCATTTGGTATTAACTTCTTACTGTTCAAATTATTCTTTCCAATAATAGATCATTCATTCAGTTAGTGTTCAAGTTGCAGCATCTTTTATTACCAAGCAAACAAAGATCACTCATCGATTACTTCTTGATAAGACCATATCCATCATGGCTGATGACACACAGACTCCTATGCAGCAATACGGCTACTTCAACATGAACAACTTTGATAAGTTGGTGCAGCTAAGCCTTACTTCCCCTACATCGACATATACACGTCCGGTTTGGGACAGCTGGCCAAGGCTATGTGCTTACGTTCGACCACCCCCTTGGCCTCCTCCTTCCATCCATATTGGTACATTTGGAGCTCCTGATAAAATTGAAGGAATGCATGGGAGTAGCGGATGAGCGTGTGTCGAGGACGACACAAATTCAAGAAGGGGAGGATGATGAGGACATCATTTCTACAGATACAACCACGCACAACCTACAACAACACTTAGACAAGCAATTCACAGATATTACACAAGAGAATGCAATGTGGTTGTGATTAGAAATCAAGATGCTGAAAGCTTGACTAGGAACAAGGATTGAAGATGCTAAGCAGATGTTTAACCTATACATGGATGATGTCACTGCATGTGCCATTATTGATAATGAGATCAGCGCCTAGGTCGTCATATATTGTATAGTAAGTAGTGAGAAGTCAAATTGAATTTTGATCTCTTTTCTTAATCATGAAGAAAGAGTTGTCAAGTTCAATTTAGAACCTACATAGAGATATTTTTTAAACAACTCAACTTTAGTTGTCTTGACAATTCAAGTTGAGCTATCATAAGATTGTAGCCTATAAAAGGAGGGGTACCTCCATATGTAAGGTTAGGTTTTGTTGTGTTGAAGTTTAGCAATACCTACTTTCTTGTGTATTCACGCGTGTCAGCTAGACCGCCTGTTTTACAATCAATAGAACCTCACATATTCAGACTTGAGCATCCAAATTTCTACTTGCAATTATAGATTGCTTTTATCTTGTTCTTGCTCGTTCTTCGGTTGCTTGCAGGAACAAAGACCTTCGTGGTCAGGTTGATCGTGCTCTGGTAAGATCAATAACACTCCGGAGTTGGTATATCGGTTGCCAAGACGCAACACCCATATTGGCTATTGTAGTCGGGCTGTCAAGGTCGATTCCACCCCAAATCGAAGTTACCCTCCTCTCACCAAAAGATCGGTACCACGCCCTTTGATACATCACTTCTCTTGCTATATATATGGAATTAGTTATCAAAGCTACTATTCCTTAAACTACTCTCAAAGATGCTAGACTACCTGGCAATAACTTCATCTATTTCATGATTTTTTTGTGTTTCATATCTTATTAGGCTGGATACATACCTTGAAAGCTCTGCTAAAAAAGGAAATCAATAGAGTTTGAAAGGAGAAGGAAATAGAGGAACCTGCAAGAGAAGAGTATGTTTCTAGAATTTATATTAGTTTCTTAAATGACATATATTGTTTGAAGTAGTTATTATAAGATGGAGTCTAACACTATGATTAATTTATTATATATATTTATTTTCGTAGTCATGGTGTGTCACAAGTGTACTTCTTCCATAGTTAATGCATGGGTCCCCATGCTTCGCAAGAGTTCACCACGTTTATATGTCTTTATAGATTACAATTTTTATGTGAACTTCGACAATTCATCTTACCATGTTGTATTATTAGTAAATTTACGATTGATGATTTTTATTAGTCTATTTATTTATTATCTAAATAAGTCTAACATTATAATTTTTTATTATACAATTTTATATGCACGTGCGTGTTGCACGTGCATTTTCACTAGTACAATATTAAAGGTCTTTGAACCATTAATCTTTCTCTAGGAAAAAAACATTGCCAAAATTTCTATCATATTATTTTTTTTCTACCATTCCCATTTGTGTCATACATGTTTCACCGTGTTTTTTCCATGTTGGTCCAGACTACGTTCAGTTGTTCGCGTTTTTTCTTGGTCGTGGCTAGAGCCCGAACGCCTACGCAGCCCGCCTCCGCTCGCCACGCTCTGAATCGGACACCCGCTATCCGCCAACACCCTAGCTTGCGTTGCGCCCTGTCCGCCGGCAGCCCGGCACCCTAGCTCGCCGTGCCCCATGCCTAGACGTGCATCCATCACTCACTACGCTCCCGTTAAACACTTGTGACATGAAACTCTTGGATGCGACGTACATACATCTGACACAAATGAAATATGTAAAATATACTATTGCAATAAATACGTGAAACATATGCAACATCGATATAAGATTTGCAACATGTGTGCGGAAAGATAAAACACTTACTGCAACATACGTCTAAAATGGGTGAAACATTTTGACAGCTCTCAGCTCGCCGCGCCCCATCCCTCAGGCCATGCGCCCATCACTCACTATGCTCCCGTGAAACACTTGCAACTTAAAACACTTGGTACATATGTTTGACACAAATCAAATATTGAGAATATACTATCGCAATAGATACGTGAAAGAAATGCAACATCGAGATAACACTTGCAACATGTCTGCCTTTTTTTTTACGAACACGCCTCGCGTTTTTTATGTGTGCGGAAAATTTATAACATTCAGATAAAACACTTGTACCACGACTATTGGTAATATATAACGAGTGTTTGAAAAGTATATAAACCGTGTGTGAGTTGATTTATAGCACACACTCAATTCTGTCTTGGTGGAACATATAATCAAGGATTTATGCGCGACCATCTTGAATCCTTCTTCTCCATGAACCATCTCCACACCAGTGAGCACAGCTAACATTCTGCCTCTGTTACTCACAAGAGAAAACTCACTCCAGTCATCGTCGTCCTCGTCGTGCCACACCTCTTGCATGATCCTGGCAAGGCAAAACCTGCCATCGCCAAGGTTAATGAGGCGGGGCTCTACTGACTCCCACTATTTCGGCATCTCGACGAGTTCCCGATGAGATGCTTCAATGTCGGAGGCTCACCAACAACAGCGGCAGAGAGGTCGTACGCACACGGCTCGTGCTTGTCATCGTCATGGCAGAAGCCCAACCAGAGCTTGAGATCAGGGACGTACTCGGCGCCGCCATAGAAGGGCAGATCCCAGTGGCGGACGCCGGTGGCTTGCTGCCATTCGTGTCTCACCGTGTCAAAGAGATAGGTGAGGGCAGGTTTCTCTGCAGGGCCAAAGTAAATCGCCGTCACGAAGATAGTGACGCCGTCGTGGAGCACTGTATGGGATCTGATGATGAACCCCCTAGACAACTGGGCAAGGGTGGAGGTGGAAGAGAGTCCCACTGCCATGGCTTGTCCCGAAGTGAGCGTCGCCAAGGAGACTTGTAGGTGCGGCCGCGCGGCGCCGAGTGTGAGGACATGGAAGCTGCGGTAGTGTAACACCTCTGGTGTTATATTAACTAAAACCTGCCATGTCATCATATGCACTACAAAGCATTCATGATGAGGTCAACCTTGATGTGCATCAACTAAAACAAGTTTACATTTCATAGGTTGGTTGTGTTTCTGAAATGTTATGTCACATGAAATCATAAAACCCTAACTTCGAATGTCATCTCAAATACTTAGTTTATATTCTATGTACTTAAGGTGTAAACCGTGTTTACACTAGTCAAGCATAGTGTATAAATCTAAGTCCAACTCTTAAAAGTGATTTCCATATTTGAAGTTGAATTTGGATGTCAAAGCTTATTCCCAAGTCATACAATTCAAATTTAAATTCAAATTAGAAAGCTGTAAAATGTTTTTCAAAAGTCAACTTGGTCAACCAAGGGTACTATTGGGTCATTGACCTAAAAATGTCCATGGATGATGTTTGTGATCACTAATGACCAATAATTAAATTAGAAACCAAATCGAGTTTGAGTTCGGTTTCAAATACCCTTTATTTCAAAACCTGGTTTTATTCCCTTTTCTATAATTCAAAATCTATAAATAATTTGGTATACTCTAAAAATATGATTTGTAGATATTGACAAGAGCTACAATAATGGTATATAAAGTTTTTCAAGTTTCCAAAAATAATTTCAAATAACTTTGAAAATACAGTTTTTCAGCATTTGTCCCCTTTTGATTTTAAAAGTATAATTCAAAATTTATGCATAATTTGAGAAAACTTTAATATGAAACATGTTTGGTTTGCAAAGTTAAACATTTCAAGTTTTATTAAAAATCAAAAGTAATTTCAAATGTTTATTTCTAGGGTTTTATTCCCCTTTTGAATTTGAATTCATATTTCAAAATCTATATAGAATTTGAGGATGCTAGTTGAATAAAAAGTGTAGCTCTTAAAAAGTTATGCAAATTCTATTTTTGGATATTTTCAAGTTCTTATATAAATTTTGGAGTAATTTGTTATTTTTCAACGAATGGCATTTCTATAATTGTCAAGAACAGTACTAAGACCTATCGTCGGCCGCCATTGCCGGCTTCTCAAGCCGCGCCGCCGTCCACCGGCGCCATACCGGCATGTCGCAGCTGCCAGCTCGCCTCCGTGCGTGAAGCTTCACCGCCACATGTCACCAGCTCACACCTCCACCCTGCCCTATATATAGGCGTGGCTGCCGTCGTCGTCTTCTTTCTTTTCCTTCTGCCGTCGCTGACGACCGTCCTTCGCCGTCAAAATTTGCCGCCGTCGATCCACCGCTGCTTGATTGTTCTGCCAGAAGCTCTGCCTCAACCTTGTGCTTCTTCTGAGCCAGCTAGTGCCCGCCCTCGTCGCTTGTAGCACCCGCACGCCGTCATCTTCCTCGCGGCCGGTCGCCGAGCCGTCGCGAGCTTTTTCGCCGGCCACCGCCACCAGGGTAGGTTTTTTATTCTCTTTAACATCCCCATCGTGTTCTTCGTCTTCTCCTGCTCCTTATGCGCACCTTTGACAGTCCATTGGTGCACAGGGATCACCGGGACGCCGACCTTGCCACCGGCCCACGCCGCCGCCATCACCGTCGTCGTCTGCAGCTCACCTCCGACCGCCTTCCGAGCCAGCTAGCGTGCGCGTCAGACCCGTGGTGAGCTCCTTGTTACTTCGGTGCTGTTAGTTTGGTCCGAGTCACACCATAACAATCGACCGTCGTAGCTCGTCGCTGGCGCGACCTTGCCGCTCCGCCACGCGTGTAGCCATCTTGGCTAGGGGTTAGGGACGACCCCATCTTGTTGCCTATCGCATCCGTGTGAGCGCATAAGGCACATAGGTAGCCTCCCCGTCATCGGAAAAGCTCCAGGGAGCTTTGCCGCAGTCGTCCGCGCGCCGCCGCGCCACCATGGCCGATGCCGGCCATGCTCCGGAGCTCCGCCGCCGCATTAGCTACCCCGTTAGGCTCGCCTCGCCGCGTAGAGCTCGTTGGTCCAAGTCTTGCGACCGGAGACCTCACCGTAGGTGAGTTCTCGACGGTCAAAATTCGGCTGCCACCGGTCAACGTCGGGGGAAAGAATTCCTTTTTCCTTTTTCTTTTTTAGAAAAATGATTTAAATGCTATTTTCTTTAGAAAATCATAGTAATTCATGTATAGCTCCAAAAATTCTAAAAATTTTTGTGTATGTTCTTTATGATGTCCTCTACATAGGAGAAATATGAAATGCCAAATTTGAGTAATTTTTTTGCATAAGTTAAAATTAGCTATTTTAATTGAAAAATGCACCTTCAATGATTTTTCATAAATAAAATAATTGGTTTTTATTTCTGAAAATTGTTTTGCCATCTAATTAGACCAAAAGCTTTTCAAAATAAAATTTTGATCTCATTTAGACAACTTTAATTTTTATGCCTTTATTTAAATATTTTTAATTAATTAATTAACCCCTTTAATTAAGTTTAATTATTATAGGATTTGTTTGACTTTGGGATTGATTGATGACCTTGGGTCATTAATCCTAATGACCTTTGGCATTTTAATAAATTGTTTGCGCTTGCCTAGATCATGTCATTAGGGTTTAATCAATGTTATTTCATGTGCTTAAATAATGTCATTAAAGATATAGTTAACCCTAAGGAGTTAGTAAGTTTGTTGGCTTGCAACTTTATCGTGAAGGAAAGTTGTACTCAAGCCCTTAATCTGGTTATGCATCCATCGAGCATCATGTTTACTATTCAATCATGTTGAAGCATATCATTGTATCGTATAGTTTCTGATAACGGAGAGTTTAACGTTGTCGCCCCAGATCTGAAGGAAGAGCAGACTCAGGAGATTGGAGTTGATCCAGAGCCCGAGACCGTCTACCCCAAATACCAAGGCAAGCCCCGGATGCATTCAAACCCTATTCTATTTTATAAAAAGTTTTATCGCTTCAGTTATGTTATGTTGCATTAAGTAATAGGAGTTGAGTGAAAACCCACCAATTGCATTACCTGTCTTACTTCCATATTCCTTGTTACCTGTTCTGGCAGATGCGTAGTAATTCTTAGCCCTGCTTAATTAGTTAAGTGTTCAAAAGTAAAAGAATGAAAAAGATGAGATTGGTTTTATCCGTTGGAATCATGCTTTTAGTTAATAAATCGAGTCCAGACGGTTAACTTGCATTGGGAAAGGAGTCCCTCTGTAGTGTTTCCGTCTGTTGATGCCCTAGGTCCCGTGTTGATGGTGAACTGGTGATATCGAGAAACTAGAAATCCACATGCATGAAGTGTCATACAGTGGGCCAGAGTCCCCACGTATGTCATGGAGTGATATATAGTGGGCCAGAGTCCCCACATATATCATAGTGTGTTATACTATGGGTTTAAATTCCCATGTATATCGGTACACTGGGTCGAAGTGCTCACGTGTATCATGTGGTGATATATGGCTGCGGTTGTTATCCCGGTATATCTATGATCTGGTATGCATCGGAGTTAAAGTCTCTGGTATCCCAGTGATCTAGGTCCCAGCTGGGTATAAAAATGGATTCGAATCACCGTTGCTTCTCGGAGAAGAAGACTCGATCGGTGTTCATCATCGTAGTAACAACTTGAATGATGTTTAAGATTTAAGAATGAAGTTGGTTGATAATCTTGATCTTGGGCAAGACAACTTTACTTTCTGTCAATGCTTTTCTATAAAAATTCTTATCTCTTGCAAGCCTTACCTTGTCCCTCTAGCCTGCATTTCCTGAGTCTTCACCTCCCTTTTTCGTCGGGTCAGTCTTGTTGAGTACTTTTGTACTCAGGGTTTGTTGAACCCTTGTTGCAGGTGAATCTCATGGGCAGGAGTGCTTCGTATCCTACTGCATGACAGTCATCGAGGAAATGATGATGAATAGGATGTGTAACAACCCTAGAAATCCGGATATCGAAAATACGGACTTTCAAAAATTTTTCTAAAGTTTACCAGTGAATGGTGGATGTCATGTAGGAAACCCGCCAATAGTTGCACAAATAGCACCCGACGTTAGCCCAAGCATTGCATTTAATAACCAGAGTTTGATTCGCCTCTTATTCGATTTTATGTGATGTTAATAAAAATCGAATAACCTTTTAATTCATGTATATATATGTGCCTGCTACCGACTCCCCGCGCCGGCCCAGCAGCGCGCTCGACCTCCGGTGCACGTGCTCGCTCGCGCGCGCACGCGCATGCACGTCGGCCTACCTGCCCGAGCTCGAGGCCCAGTCGGCCTGCTGCGCTGCTGCCAGCCTGCTCGAGGCCCTGACCGGACTGCCTCGAGCGTCGGCCCAGTCGCGCTCGCGCGTCGCGCCACGCGCTGCCGCGCCCCGACGCCCGCTCGCGCGCTGCCGTGGCCCAGCTAACCAGGACGGCCCAACATGAGCCTATCTCCGCTGCTCGCCGCCCCGTCTCGCTGACACACGAGCCCCACCTGTCAGCTTCCACCTTTTTCCACTTCTGGTCGACCGCGCATCGCGTCCATCGCACCATTTTTGTGCACCGCGCGCCTCCGCCGTCCGCCCGAGTACGGCCGCGTCCCGCGCCGTCCATCTAACCGCCTGCTTGCAACGCGCTTCACCGAACCCTAACCCTAATCATGGCCGCACACAGTCGCCCGATGGGCATCTTCTGCCTCCGCCGTCCATGGCCGGCCGCCGTGCCTATTTAAAGAGGAGCACCCTGGCCTCTAGGGTTTCCCCATCGCCCCGTCGTATTTGTGGAGACCCGCCGCCAGATCAGTCGAGCGAGAGAGAGAAGAAGGGAGGAGCAGGAAGGAGGCGGAGCTAGAGCGCTGCTGTCGCCGCCGCCGTCCGTGCGCTGAGGAGGACCTGGGAGCGCCGCCTAATCGCCTCGACGCCCCGGCTTCGCCTTCCCTGCACCGAGCCGCCACCAAGCCCGCGTCACCTGCCTCGACCGTCGCTATGCGGGTAAGCATCCCCGCCCTCGCCCTGCTCGGCCATGGCCGCCACCAGTACATCGTCGACGTTCTTGCTTCCCTTACCCCTGTTTCTTTCCTTACTGCGACCGATAGCTTCGCCGTAGTCTAGAGCACGTTTTTGGCAACCTCTAGGAGCCGGCACGGGCCACAGTTGGAGCCACGCACTTTTGCAGCTCTGGCCTCCCCGGACTCTGGCCGCCGGAGCGTCCACCGTGGCCGCCGAGCCGCGCACGCCCCGCCGTGCCTCGACTAGCCCCGGTAGCTAGCTCATGGAGATCCCAGCTTCTCCAATCGAAAGGCAAGAAGGAAGATGGAGACCAACGCCCGGCTTCGCCGGCAGATTTGGCCTCGCCGTCGCCAGACGCCGCTGCCTCGCCTCGTTGACCGCCACCGGCTTGAGGGTCGATTTCCCCAAGTTGGAGCACCTAGCCGGCCAGCTGCGTAGTTCAGCTAATCACCCGACGAGTCGAGGGTTCACCCGATGAGTCGAGGGTCCACCCGACGAGTCGAGGGTCCGTCCGACATTCGTCGAGGGTCCGCCCGATGAGGTCGAGGGTCCGCCCGACGAGTCGAGGGTCCGCCCGACGAAGTCGAGGGTCCGCCCGATGAGTCGAGGGCCTGGCTCCAATCGAGGACCTTGCTCCAATCGAGGGCCTGCTCGAGTTGAGGATCCGGCTCGGGGCCAGAGGGTCGAGTCTCACCAGATAACTGTTCTCGAGGTCTGCCCTTTCGTGCGAACAAAGTCCGTATTCGAGGGCATGCCCATTCACCGGGCGAGGCTTCGTTCTCGAGGCCAGTCCGTTCGCCCGAGCGAGCTCCGTTCTCGAGGGGTCGCCCGAATCGCACCCTCGAGCGTACTGTGGCCGACCTAACCTGACCCAGATCCAGCCCTATCCAGAACCCTCCGAGGCCCGGTCGAGACCTGTCAGCGTTGACCGTTGACCTGGCCCCACCTGTCAGTGACCAGATCCGTGGTCCCCACCTGTCAGCCACTAACTGGGACCCGTCGACCCGTCGATACTGACGTCAGCATAACGTCAGCATGACGTCATCTAGCCCCAGACCCGCGTCAGTGCTGACGTCAGCTCAGCCCCGGCTGCACTGTTCCTGCGCGCCACGTAGCCCAACCAGGAGCTGGCACGTGTCAGCACCAGGTTAATCCGCCCTTTTTCTTTTCCGAAAAATAGAATAAACTTCAAAAATTCATATCTTCATACGAACTCCGAAAAATATGAACCAAGTGTCCAAATTTTCATAAAAATAAGCTCTACGTCATAGGCTTGTGTATGAGTGCATTTGGAGTTATTGAATTTTATTGCTTCTTTGTGTTGACTCTATAGGAGCCGCTGACGCGGCTATTATGTCTCATTTCAGAGGAGGATCAGCTTGAGGAGGACGACTACGAGTACGAGGAGGAGCTCGGTGACGACTTCACAGGTGCCATACCCCACCCAACCTCGTAGATCCTATTACGCATGGCATAATATCTAGTTGCTAGTACTTTAATTATGAATATCACCTAATGATAGGTTGCATGGTAGAACTGCCTGATGAGCCTTTACCTTGTCGCAACCTTACTCCTGCACACTTGCTGATAGGCTAGACGCTTGCTTATTTCTCTTATGATGCTTTACTTCTACTACGCTTATATCTGTGTGATGATGATGCGTGGTGGAAAGTATGGTCATATGGTTAAGGCACATGGTGCCACTTTACTCGGGGAGAGTGCTGCGTGCGTCTTGGGTGTGTGGTGAGGGTTGAGTCGATCGGATAGGATTCTACGACGAGCCATGTGGGCGAGTCTTGCCGGGGAATGTGTTCTGGGCATTCCCGTGTGAGGTGCTTGTGGCGGGCACATTGTGATGCATAAGGAGATCCCGGGGGTGAGAACCTTCGTGGAGCGAAGCCCTGGGAAGGAGGTGCTATTGTAGCACGGACTGTTGTAGTCCCAAAAGAGAAGATAATCCTGTCTGATTCCCCCCTAGGACCTGATATCTCTTGAGGACCGGAACCTTGGGACTTACGTGCTCACCACTCGCTCTTGAATGGGCGGGAGACGGATGTCTGACTAGCTAGGACGATGCCACTACTACTAGGTTGTTAGCAGAAAGTGTCGGGAGGTACGGGCGTGGAGACCCACACCCTCCTTAGACAGCATAGTGACCACGGGGGCCCGGTACTATGTCTCACAGTCTCAGTGTGCCGGTGGTACCTATCCGGGATGTCCCAGTACTGAGTGGTAGGGTGGCATCGCACCGGTTAGAAAGCAGCCGGAATCAGCTTAGGCGGGGCACCGCCGATGATAGTGATCTTGTGGTTACGGGAGTACACGCTCTGCAGAGTTTATGAATCTATATATAGTCCGTGGGCCACTGGTATGGCTCTTTCCTAAGACCCACGTTTCTCGGGAGTAGTGAGAGGAGTCCTTCTATTTCTCCCCCTGGTGTTACCCTTCCGGCTGTGAGCCGCTGAGACAGGCTCCGAGAGGGAGTTGGACCTGTTGACTGAGTGCGAGAGGGTGAGATGTGTGTGATGGAGTTGGAATGGGTTTGGATGTGTGGATGAGATGGATAAAAATTTGATGAATTATATTATATAATATTGGTCACTGTTTGCATAGGAAACTACAGCCACATATTAGGTCGATATGATTATATCCTTGCATCCCACCAAATACTACATAGCAAAAGCAAAGCATAGGGTGGGAGATGTGGCCAGTACAAACCGTACTAAAAATTATTTGGCAGGTGAGCCCGACTACGACTATGACGACGAAGAGGAGTAGATGTCTCGTTCCTACGCTCAGGCTTCTTTTTGGAGATTTTATTGTACTTCCGCCTTTCGCAGCTGTTCCAGACGCCGCAGCTACTCTGATGATCCCGCCAGTGTGGTGATGAACTATTTATGTAATCCCTTCTAATTGTATTCTTTTGTTCGATGTATGGATCCTGTATCGACTATTGCGAGAAAATGAGATGGTTTGATGCTTCGAACTATTATATTATCCGCCATTCTGTGTATTTTCCCTTCGTGGAAAATTGAGGATGTTTCAGGATGTCTCGCTCTTGGGCATAGCATATAATCAAGGTTTTTGTAATAAGTTATATTGTTACTCCACTGCTACTATGGTCTGTATTAATCCAACTTATGGTTTGTAAGTTTAAACTGAATGGTTTGTAAACTTATGTTATTGTAATCCTTTCGCTATTTTACTCCGATGTATATTATTTATATAAAACTGTTGTAATACTACAATGTCTCTTTGTAATGATTGATCCTGCTCGGAGAATTGTGGATGATTCGGGATTTACCCGACAGATCTTTTAAGTCTTATGGAACACATTTATGGTTATTTGGAGTCTGTTTAGACAATAATCATGCGTGTGGGCCATATGATTTAGGAGGTTCTGCCACAGCTGGTATCAGAGCCGGATCGTTATTAAAAAGAGTTGTTGTAGTATTCTTTTACGAAAACTTTAAAGGTTTTGAGTCAAATAATTTTAACTCGACTATTTTGGGTCCAAATTGCTTAATTCTTACCTATGCTTCTTTCTATCAACCTTTATTCTTATTTCTAAAGTGTGGTGGTGGAATAGCATATTATATTTCCCTATGTTAAAGTTATCTTTATATATATGTATTGCTTAAAAACCTTTTATGCTTAGATCGTAAGTTTGATTCATGCATCATGCTTAATTAATTTGTTTTAATTACCTTTCCCTTTAAAGTGGTTTGGGTTAAGTAGTATCAATCCTATTCATGCTAACCTTCAGAATTCTCCCTATCTATCCTTATCTTTTGTGACTTATCCTTCTTCAGGATGGCACTTACTAAGCAGACTCCTCGTAAAAGCACTGCACCGAAGGGAGTACCTCGACATCAACTAGCTCCCAGGTATGAGATTGGCGAAAGCAGTAATAATCCCCATCCAGATCTGCAAGCTGAAATAGCAAGACTTAGGGCTGAGTTGGAGAGGGCTGAAGCCGATAGATCGAAGAGGCCGCTGAGATTACTCAGTTGCAGCGATCTCCAAGGCATATGAAGCACCAAAGGAATGACGCTTGGGCGCAAGAAGACGCAGCGAATGACCGTGTTCACGAACTTGAGGAGTACGTGGAAGAATTGGAGGAGTATGCGGAGGAAGCTGATGATGAGTGTGTGAGACTAAATAACCTGTTGGATCCTGAATATCAATGACAGGCAGCCCAAGATGATCTTGGTCTTGTAATGGGTTAGGATGAGGAAGAGGAAGACCCTGAAGAAATAGAGTCCGCTGATGATGATGTCATCGATGAGGAAGAAGAAAACCAAATGGATGTAGAGAATGAAAATGAAGAGGATCTTATGGACGAAGAAGAAGAAGATCCTGAGATAGTAGAAGAAGAGCTTGAAGAGGAAGAGGATCCCAAAGAGGAGGATGTAATTCCCGTGGGAACCAGTGAGGAGGGTGAGTAAGGAGTTTGGATAGTGAGATGTGTAATATATCTTTTCTCTGCTTTCTGAAACCTAGTAAGTGTGGGAAGTCTTGCCGGAGTGCAGACTGTTATAACAAAAATAATGTATTATAAGTGTGTGTTGCACGTCTATAATATCTGCTGATCTAGTTCAATAAAGTTTTATGAATAAAATATAGTTGTTTATCAATAGATGCCTGCTCATACTCAATCTCGTGATGCTACTAGTACTTCTCATGATGGAGGTGATATCCCAAATCCTCCACCAGTTCCACCAACCTTGGCCGATGCAGTTGTGGCCTTGGTCAATGCAACCACCATGATGGCCCAGAATCAGAATCAGAATGCACATCAAGGGAATCATGGTCGAAATAATAGAAATGAGACCACATATGTGGATTTCACCGACACCCGTCCTTCAGTCTTCACCAGAGTGGATGAAAAAATGGAGATAGATGATTGGCTCCGCACTATGGAGCAAAAGTTTGGACTAATTGAGTGCACTGAATACCAGAAGCCCATGTTTGCAGCCCAATAGTTGAGAGGTACTGCAGGAGCCTGGTGGGTAAATTTTATTGCTGCTCAGCCTGAAGGTCATTGTATTACTTGGGCTGAGTTTCGTGAAGCTTTTCATGCACATTTTATTCCTGAGGGAATTATAACCATAAAACTTGAAGAGTTTCTTTCTCTGCGACAAGGTGATATGTCAATTATGCAGTATTTTGGCAAATTCAATCACTTGTCCCAATATGCTTCTGAACATGTTAGTACTGACCGTAAGAAGAAGGAGTGTTTCCTCAGGGGTCTGAATAGTAAGATTCAGAGGATGATGACTGGGAATCCAAATGCTACCTTCCATGAGACCGTAAATGTTGCTATATCTTATGAAGAAAAGAACCGTCAACACATGGAAGCTAAGAAGAAGAAAACTGGGACGTCAGGATTTTTTGGAGAAAATCAAAAGCGCCAGAAAATAATTTATCATCCCTAAAACCATTTCCGTCCTCCTTATCGTCCACCACAATCCCAAGCCCAGCAGCAGACAATTGTCCATCCTGCTGCTACTCTTTCTTATCCCTGATAGCCGAATGCCCCTGGTGTTCGTAACCCCAACTTCCAGCCACCAATCTTTCCATGTTACAATTGTGGTAAGCCTGGCCATTACTTAAGGAACTGCCCGCATCCGAGGCAGTATAATTCCTATGTTCTCAGGGCTTTTGCACCACAACAGCAACCACAGAATCAGAATAAGGCAGGAAATCAGAATGTGCAGAAGAATAAAAATTAGAAGAAGGTTGGCAAGGTGTTTTACACTCAAGTTGGAGAAATTCCAGAAGAAGAACCTGTCATGATGGGTACATTTTCTGTTGCTGATCATCCTGCAATTCTGCTTTTCAATTCTGGTGCATCCCATACATTCATCAATGGTACATTTGTTAAGACACATGAAATACCAACAATGGGGACAAAAGAACAATTCTTTATACAATCACCTGGGGCGCGTATGTGTACTAAAGAAATGGTACACGATGTGCCTATAAGTTTGGATGGATATATTTTTCCCACTGATATGATAATATTAAAGGATCAAGATATAGATGTGATCCTAGGTATGAATTGGATGAAACGACATGGTGTTGTGATAGACATCCTGAATAGAACTATGAAAGTGAACATACCTAATTGCAAATCTCAACTTCTTATCCAACTTCCAACACTTAAGAGGACTGTTGAAAAGGTATGTGCCACTTCTGTGAAAGAGATCAAAGATATACCAGTGGTCTATGAGTTTTTGGATGTGTTTCCTGATGAGTTACCGGGTTTACCTCCTGATAGAAAAGTGGAGTTTAGAATTAATTTGAGGCCTGGTACTGCTCCAATATCCAGAAGAACTTATCGGATGGCATCCCCTAAGTTAGCAGAACTCAAGACTCAATTACAAGAATTACGGGATAAAGGTTTTATCCGACCTAGTTCGTCACCTTGGGGATGTCCTGCAATTTTTGTGAAAAAGAAAGATAAAAGTTTGAGGTTATGTGTGGATTATCGTCCCTTGAATGAGGTAACAATCAAGAATAAGTATCCTCTACCCCGTATTTATCTGCTTTTTGATCAATTAGCGGAGGCAAAGGTGTTTTTCAAGATTGATCTTTGATCCGGGTATCATCAAATCAAGATTCGCCTGAAAGATATTCCAAAGACGGCCTTTACCACTTGGTATGTACTTGATGAACTCAGTGTTCATGCCAGAACTTGATAACTTTGTGGTTTTCGTCATTGATGATATCCTGTTATACTCCAAAGATGAAGAAGAACATGTTGAACACCTTAGAATTGTTCTGCAATGTCTAAGAGAGCATCAACTGTATGCCAAGTTTAGTAAGTGTGAATTTTGGTTGAAAGAAGTAAAATTTCTTGGACATTGTGGCAGAACCTCCTAAATCATATGGCCCACACGCATGATTATTGTCAAAACAAACTCCAAATAACCATGACTGTGTCCCATACGACTTAAAAAGTCTGTCGGGTAAATCCCGAATCATCCACAATTCTCAGAGCAGGATCAATTGTTATAAAGATACATTGCAGTATTACAACAGTTTGATATAAATAATATACATCGGATTAAAATAGCAGAAGACTTACAATAACATAAGTTTATAAACCTTTGAGTTTCAAATATTTACAATCATAAGTTTAGATTGTACAAACCATAATAGTAGTGGAGTAGCAGTAGATAAAATTATTACAATACCAAATGATAAGCTCTGCCTAAGAGCTAAACATCTTACTCATCGTCACTTTCCTCGATGACTGTCATGCAGCAGGATGCGAAGCATTCCTGCCCATGATGCTCACCTGCAACAAGGGTTCAACAAACCCTGAGTACAAAAGTACTCAACAAGACTGATCCGACAAAAAGGAGGGGTGAAGACTCAAGAAATGCAGGCTAGAGGGACAAGGTAAGGCTTGTAAGAGATGAGAAATTTTGCGGAAAAGATTAACAGAAAGAAAAGTTTGCTTGGATCTAGCTCCAATTACCAACCAACTTCATTATTAAACCTTAATCATTGTTCAAGTTGTTACTATGATGATGAACACCGATCGAGTCTTCTTCTCCGAGAAGCAACGGCGATTCGAATCCATTTTCATACCCAGCTAGGATCTAGGTCACTGGGATACCGAAGACTTTAACTCCGATGCACCCCAGATGAATTGATATACCGGGATAACAACCGCAGCCATATATCACCACATGATACACCTGAGCGCTTCGGCCCCGTGTACCAAAATACATGGGAACTTAAACCCACAGTATAACACACTATGACATATGTGGGGACTCTGGCCCACTATATGTCACTCCATGATATGCGTGGGGACTCTGGCCCACTGAATACCACTTCATGCATGTGGATTTCTAAATTCTCGATATCACCAGTTCACCAACGGATAGGACCTAGGGCATCAACAGACGGAAACACTACAGAGGGACTCCATTCCCAATGCAAGTTAGCCGTCCGGACTCGATTTATTAACTATTCTCAAGATTCCAACAAGAAAAATCAATCTCATCTTTTTCATTCTTTTACCTTTGAACACTTAACTAATTAAGGAGGGCTAAGCGTTACTACTTATCTTCCAAAGCAGGTAACAAGGAATAAGAAAATAAGACAGGTAATGCAATTTGTGGGTTTTCACACAACTCCTATTACTTAATGCAACATATCCTAGCTGAAGCGATAAAACTTTTATAAATAGAATAGGGTCTGAATGCATCCGGGGCTTGCCTTGGTATTTGGGGTAGACGGTCTCGAACTCTGGATCAACTCCCGATTCCTGAATCTGCTCGTCCTTGGGATCTGGTGCGACAACGTTAACTCTCCGTTAACGGAAACTATTCGATAATTAATATGCTTTAACATGATGGAATAGTAAACATGATGCTCGATGGATGCATGATCAGATTAAGGGCTTGAGTACAACTTTTCTTCACGATAAAGTTGCAAGCCAACAAAACTTCGCTTATCGAGCTCATTAGGGTTAACTACGCCATGTAAGAAATTAATTAAATACATGAAATAACGTTGATTAAGCCCTAATGATATGATTAAGATAAGCACAAACAATTAATTAAAGTGCCAAAGGTCATTAGGGTTAATGACCCAAGGTCATCAATCAATCCCAAAGTCGAACAAATCCTATAATGATTATACTTAATTAAATAGATTAATTAATTACTTAAAGGCATTAAATAAAGTCATAAAATTAAATTTATCAAATTAAGCCCAAAATTTTATTTTAGAAAGCTCTTAGCCTAATTAGATGGCAAAACAAATTTCAAAATTAAAAGCCAATTATTTTATTTATTAAAAATCATTGAAGGTCCATTTTTCAATTAAAAGGGCTAATTTTAACATCTGCAAAAAGTACTGAATTTTGGCATTTCATATTTTTCAGAATTTTTGGAGCTATATATGAATTACTATGATTTTTCAAAGAAAATAGCATTTAAATTATTTTCTAAAAAATAGAAAAATAAAAATCGGCACAGTACTCCCGCGCTGACCGACGGCCCGCCGGCGGTTGACCGGCGATTACTCGTCGACGGCGAGGTCTCTGGCGACCGGACTTGTACCATCGGACTCAGCTTGGCACGGGAAGTCGATCAGGGTAGCTAACGTGATGGCGGAGCGACGGTGGCACACACGCCGACGACCATGGCGGCGCGACGGAGCTCGGGCACGGCGGCGACGCTCACCGGAGCGGTTTCTGGCAACGGCGAGCACTCGGGCGTACGTAGGGCACTCAGGCGAACTCGTTTGACAACTTTATGAAGCCAGACTGGAACTCCAGCATTGGCGGCTACGCGCGCGGCGGCGCTGGCAATGTTGCGCCGGCGGCGAGCTACGATGACTGGCGGCTACGACACGACAAGGATGAAATTGATAGCGCAAACAGCAGCAGGAGCTCACCACGGTGCTGATGCGCACGTTGATGAAGGCCCAGAGTAGCTGAATCGAGCTGCGAACGGCGGCGCTGATGGCGACGGCGGCGCTCCGACGGCAAGCATGGCGTCACCGGAGTTCCTGTGGACCATCAAGCCGGCCAAGGTGCGCATGAAAGGCAGAATAGCATGGAGAACATGACAGAAGGGTTAAAGAGAATATATTTTCACCCTGTGTGGCGGTCGACGGCGAAAAAGCTTGCGGCGGCTCGACGACCGGCCGTGGAGAAGACGATGGCGCGCGGGCAGCTCGGGCGAGGAGAGCAAGCACGAACTATCTCAAATTGACCGTGAGGATGTGGCGGAGCTATTGGCAAGAGCAATTGGACAGTGATGAATCGACGACGGCGAAATCGAGCGGCGGAGCGAGGTCGTCGGCGACGGCGGCGGGGAGAAGAAAGAGAGGAAGTCGGCCACGGCTGAGCTATTTATAGGGCGGAGTCGATGTATGGACGGGCGACACGACGATGGAGAAGTTTTGGTATTCAGGAGCGCGCTGGTGGTCGAGCAGGTGTGGCGGTGGACGGCAGCGCGGGTTGAGAAGCCGGCGATGGCAGCCGACGATAGGTTTCGGTACTGTTCGAAAAAATTACAAAAATGTCATTCGTTTAAAAATACAAATTACTCCAAAATTTAAATAAGAACTTGAAAATCTCCAAAAATATCATTTGCATGACTTTTCAAGAGCTACACTTTTCCTTTAACTGGCATCCTCAAATTCTTTCTAGATTTTGAAATTTAAATTCAAATTCAAAAAGGGGATAAAACCCTAGAAACAAACATTTGAAATTACTTTTGATTTTTCAATAAAACTTGAAAATCTTCAAAACTATGAAATGTTTAACTTTCCAAACCAAACCTTTTTCATATACAAAATTTTTCAAAATTATACATAATTTTTTTAATTATGGTTTTAAAATCAAAAGGGGACAAATGCTGGAAAACTGTATTTTCAAATTCATTTGAAGTTTCTTTTGGAAACTTGAAAACTTTATATACCAACTTTGTAGCTCTTGTCAAGATCTACAAACTATCTTTTTAGAGTATCTCCAAATTCTTTATAGATTTTGAATTAGAGACAAGGGGGTAAAACTAGGTTTTGGGATAAAGGGTTTTTGAAATTGAAATCAAACTCGATTTGGTTTCTAACTTAATTGGTTGGTCATTAGTGATCACAAACATCATCGAAGGACATGTTTAGGTCATTGACCCAATGATACCCTTGGTTGACCAAATTGACTTTCAAAAAACACTTTATAGCTTTCCAATTTGAATTTAAATTTGAATTGCAAGGCTTGGGAATAAACTTTGAAACCCAAATTGAACTTCAAATATGGAAACAAATTTTTAAGGGTTGAACTTAAGTTTATACACTATGCCCGACACTAGTGTAAACACGGTTTGCACCTCATGTACATAGAATATAAACCAAGTATTTGCGATGACATTCAAAAGTAGGGTTTTATTATTTCATGTGACAAAACATTCCAGAAACACAATCAACCTATGAAATGTAAACTTGTTTTAGTCAATGCACATTAAGGTTGACTTAAGCATGAATGCTTTGCAGTGCATATGATGACATGGCATGTTTTAGTTAACATAACACCGGAGGTGTTACAGACATGTTTTATCAGATAAGGGTGCTGCTGTAGACCCTAGCAAAGTACAAGATATACTTGATTGGGAACCACCAAAGACTGTACATCAAGTTCGTAGTTTTCTCAGAATGGCGGGTTATTACGTCGTTTCATACCTGATTTCTCAAAGATATCCAAGCCCATAACTGAGCTGTTGAAGAATGAGGTTAAGTTTGTTTGGTCACCCGCATGTGAAGAGGCATTTCAGAAATTAAAGAAATTAATGACTACTGCTCCAATTTTAGCACAGCCGAATATTGAGAAACCGTTTGATGTTTATTTGATGCTTCTGGTATTGGTATTGGATGTGTGTTGATGCAAGAAGGGAGAGTTATTGCTTATGCTTCTCGACAGTTAAAGAAACATAGGAGCATTATCCAACACATGATTTAGAGTTAGCAGTTGTTGTCCATGCATTGAAAATATGGCGACATTATTTATGGGGCAACAAATGTAATATCTATAGTGATCACAAGAGTTTGAAATACATTTTTACTCAAGATGAGTTAAATATGAGGCAAATAAGGTGGTTTGAACTAATCAATGATTATGATTTGAAAATATATTACCATCTTGGTAAAGCAAATGTAGTTGCTGATGCTCTTAGCCGAAAGGGTCATTGCCATTGCTTGACAGTAAAACCTCTAGACATTTCTTTATGTCATGAGATAGAAAAGTTGGGCATAGTAATGGTGCAACATGGTAGTTTGTCTAACATTACGGTTGAGACAACACTCAAAGATCAAATTATTGCTGCTCAAAGAAGTAATAAGGGAATTAAGCATATTAAAAAGAAAGTTAGAAAAGAGAAGGTCTCTTGTTTCACAATTGATGAAGCAGAGATCTTATGGTATGAGAATCGGTTGGTCATACCAAAGGTTCCTGAGTTACGTCAAAGGATCCTTGATGAAGCACATCTTTCAAAGTTTTCTATTCATCCAGGAAGTAATAAGATGTATCATGACTTAAAACAGAAATTTTGGTGGACCAAGATGAAGATTGAAATTGCTAAGTATGTGGCTCAATGTGATACCTGTCAGAGAGTCAAAGCTGTGTATTTGAAGTCAACGGGAGAACTTCAACCCTTACCCATTCTAGCTTCGAAATGGGAAGATATCAGTATGGACTTTATAGTGGGTTTACCCAGGACCGCAAGAGGTTTCGATTCCATTTGGGTCATACTGGATCAACTCACAAAGTCCACACATTTCCTTCCAGTTCAATGTACAAATTCAGCCTCGCAATATGCCAAATTATATTTTAAGCGTATCATTAATCTTCATGGTGTACCGAAGACTATTGTGTTGGACCAAGGCACGTAGTTCATCAACAAATTTTTGAAACAATTGCATAATTTATTAGGTACTGATCTTTTGCACAGTACAGCTTACCATCCTCAAACAGGGGGTCAAACTAAAAGAGTGAACCAGATACTTGAAGACATGTTAAGGGCTTGTGTTCTTAATTTTCCAGAAAAATAGGATGAGTGTTTGCCTTTAGTAGAATTTTCTTACAAAAATAGTTACCAAGAAAGCATCAAAATGGCACCATTTGAAGCATTATATGGTCGCAGATGTAGAACTCCGTTAAGCTGGTCTGAACCTGGAGAAAGAAGATTTTTTTGGAGTTGATCTTGTAAAAGAAATAGAAGAAAAAGTTAAGCAGATACAGCAAAACTTGAGAGTGGCCCAGCCTCTTCAGAAAAGTTATGTGGACAAAAGGTGTTGACCGTTATGGTTTAATAAGGGAGATTATGTGTATCTAAAGGTGTCACCCATGAAAGGAATTACTCGATTTGGAGTCAAAGGCAAGTTAGCACCTCGTTACATTGGACCATTTCAGATCTTGGCACAAATCAGGAAGATATCATATCATCTGCAATTGCCTGAACAATTGTCGGCTGTACACAATGTGTTCCATGTGTCCCAACTCAAGAAATGTCTTCGAGTACCGGATAAGGTTGTTGATATCGAAGGAATTGAACTTGAGCCTGATTTGACTTACTCTGAGTATCCAATTCGATTAATGGATCAAAAGGACCGTGTTACTAGAAGCAGAACAATTAAGTGGTACAAGATACAATGGAATCAATATTTAGAAGAAGAAGCTACTTGGGAATCGGAAGATTACCTGTTGGAGAACTTCCCGGAATTCTATGCTTCTATCTAAGTTACACTTCCCTCTATGAGCTGTAACTAGTCTAATGTGAGTTGTAAAACCCCTTTCCCTTGTGTATTTAGTTGAAGTCTGTTTTCTTGACACATTTCCTTTTCCATTACTTTACCTACCTCTTTAAATCTCGGGACGAGATTTCTTTAAGGGGGAAGGGCTATAACACCACTGGTGTTATATTAACTAAAACCTGCCATGTCATTATATGCACTGCAAAGCATTCATGATGAGGTCAACCTTGATGTGCATCAACTAAAACAAGTTTACATTTCATAGGTTGGTTGTGTTTCTGAAATGTTACGTCACATGAAATCATAAAATCCTACCTTCGAATGTTATCTCAAATACTTAGTTTATATTCTATGTACTTGAGGTGTAAACCGTGTTTACACTAGTCAAGCATAGTATATAAATCTAAGTCTAACTCTTAAAAGTGATTTCCATATTTGAAGTTGAATTTAAATTTCAAAGCTTATTCCCAAGTCTTGTAATTCAAATTTAAATTCAAATTGGAAAGTTGTAAAATGTTTTTTAAAAGTCAACTTGGTCAACCAAGGGTACTATTGGGTCATTAACCTAAAAATGTCCTTGGATGATGTTTGTGATCACTAATGACCAACCAATTAAATTATAAACCAAATCGAGTTTGAGTTCTGTTTCAAATACCCTTTATTTTAAAACCTGATTTTATCGCCTTTTCTATAATTCAAAATCTATAAAGGATTTGGGTATACTCTAAAAATATGATTTGTAGATCTTGACAAGATCTACAATAATGGTACATAAAGTTTTTCAAGTTTTCAAAAAGAATTTCAAATAACTTTGAAAATACAGTTTTCTAGCATTTGTCCCCTTTTGATTTTAAAAGTTAATTCAAAATTTATGCATAATTTGAGAAAACTTTATATATGAAACATGTTTGATTTGCAAATTTAAACATTTCATAGTTTTGAAGATTTTCAAGTTTTATTGAAAAATCAAAAGTAATTTCAAATGTTTATTTCTAGGGTTTTATTCCCCTTTTGAATTTGAATTCATATTTCAAAATCTAGATAGAATTTGAGGATACCAGTTTAATGAAAAGTGTAGCTCTTAAAAAGTTATGCAAATTCTATTTTTGGAGATTTTCAAGTTCATATATAAATTTTGGAGTAATTTATTATTTTTCGATGAATGGCATTTATGTAATTGTCAAGAACAGTACCAAGACCTATCATCGGCCGCCATTGCCGGCTTCTCAAGCCGCGCCGCCGTCCACCGGTGCCATACCGGCGTGTCGCAGCCACCAGCTCGCCTCCGTGCGCGAAGCTTCACTGCCGCGTGTCACCAGCTCGCACCTCCACCCTGCCCTATATATAGGCGTGCCCGTCATCGTCGTCTTCTTTCTTTTCCTTCTGCCGCCGCCGACGACCATCCTTTGCCGTCAAAATTCGCCACCGTCGATCCACTGCTACTCGATTGTTCTTGCCAGAAGCTCCGCCTCAACCTTGCGCTTCTTCTGAGCCAGCTAGTGCCCGCCCTCGTCACCCGTAGCACCCGCACGCCGTCATCTTCCTTGCGACCGGTCGCCGAGCCGCCGCGAGCTTTTTCGCTGGCCACCGCCACCAGGGTAGGTTTTTATTCTCTTTAACCTTCCTATCGTGTTTTTCATCTTCTCTTACTCCTTATGTGCACCTTTGACAGTGCGTTGGTGCACAGGGATCACCGGGACGCCGACCTTGCCACCGGCTCACGCCGTCACCATCACCGTCGTTGTCTGCAGCTCGCCTCCGATCGTCTTCCGAGCCAGCAAGCGTGCACGTCAGACCCGCGGTGAGCTCCTTGTTACTCCGGTGCCGTTAGTTTGGTCCGAATCGTGCCATAACAGTCAACCGTCGTAGCTCGTCGCCGGCGCGACCTTACCGCTCCGCCGCGCGCGTAGCCATCTTGGCAAGGGGTCAGGGACGACCCCATCTTGTTGCCTATCGCATCTGTGTGAGCACATAAGGCACATAGGTAGCTTCCCCATCGCCGAAAAAGCTCTGGGGAGCTTTGCCGCCGTTGTCCGCGCGCCGCCGGGCCGCCATGGCCGATGCCGGCCATGCTCCAAAGCTCCGCCGCCACATTAGCTACCCCGTTAGGCTCGCCTCGCCGCGTAGAGCTCGTTGGTCCAAGTCTTGCGATAGGAGACCTCGCCGTCGGTGAGTTCTCGCCGGTCAAAACCGGCCGCCGCCGGTCAACTTCGGGGGAAAGAATTCCTTTTCCTTTTTCTTTTTTCATAAAAATGATTTAAATGCTATTTTCTTTAGAAAATCATAGTAATTCATGTATAGCTCCAAAAATTCTGAAAATTTTTGTGTATGTTCTTTATGATGTCCTCTACATAGAAAAATATGAAATGCCAAATTTGAGTAATTTTTACATAAGTTAAAATTAGCTCTTTTAATTGAAAAATGCACCTTCAATGGTTTTTAATAAATAAAATATTTGGTTCTTATTTCTAAAAATTGTTTTGCCATCTAATTAGACCAAAAGCTTTTCAAAATAAAATTTTGAGCTCATTTAGATAAATTTAATTTTTATGCCTTTATTTAAATATTTTTAATTAATTAATTAACCCCTTTAATTAAATTTAATCATTATAGGATTTGTTTGACTTTGGGATTGATTGATGACCTTGGGTCATTAACCCTAATGACCTTTGGAATTTTAATAAATTGTTTACGCTTACCTGGATCATGTCATTAGGGTTTAATCGACGTTATTTCATGTGCTTAAATAATGTCATTAAAGATGTAGTTAACCCTAACGGACTTAGTGAGTAAGTTTTGTTGGCTTGCAACTTTATCATGAAGGAAAGTTGTACTCAAGCCCTTAATCTGGTTATGCATTCATCGAGCACCATGTTTACTATTCAATCATGTTGAAGCATATCATTGTATCGTATAGTTTCCGATAACGGAGAGTTTAACGTTGTCGCCCCAGATCCGAAGGAAGAGCAGACTTAGGAGATTGGAGTTGATCCAGAGCCCTAGACCGTCTACCCTAAATACCAATGCAAGCCCCGGATGCATTCAAACCCTATTCTATTTTATAAAAAGTTTTATCGCTTCAGTTATGTTATGTTGCATTAAGTAATAGGAGTTGAGTGAAAACCCACCAATTGCATTACCTGTCTTACTTCCATATTCCTTGTTACCTATTCTGGCAGATGCATAGTAATTCTTAGCCCTGCTTAATTAGTTAAGTGTTCAAAAGTAAAAGAATGAAAAAGATGAGATTGGTTTTATCCGTTGGAATCATGCTTTTAGTTAATAAATCGAGTCCAGACGGTTAACTTGCATTGGGAAAGGAGTCTCTCTGTAGTGTTTCCATCTGTTGATGCCCTAGGTCCAGTGTCGATGGTGAACTGGTGATATCAAGAAACTAGAAATCCACATGCATGAAGTGTCATACAGTGGGCCAGAGTCCCCACGTACGTCATAGAGTGATATATAGTGGACAAGGGTCCCCACATATATCATAGTGTGTTATACTGTGGGTTTAAATTCCCATGTATATCGGTACACTAGGTTGAAGTGCTCACGTGTATCATGTGGTGATATATGGCTGCGGTTGTTATCCCGGTATATTTGTGATCTGGTATGCATCGGAGTTAAAGTCTCCGGTATCCCAATGATCTAGGTCCCAGCTGGGTATGAAAATGGATTCAAATCGTCGTTTCTTCTCGGAGAAGAAGACTCGACGGTGTTCATCATCGTAGTAACAACTTGAATGATGTTTAAGGTTTAAGAATGAAGTTGGTTGATAATCTTGATCTTGGGCAAGACAACTTTACTTTCTATCAATGCTTTTCTACAAAAATTTTTATCTCTTGCAAGCCTTACCTTGTCCCTCTAGCCTATATTTCCTGAGTCTTCACCTCTCTTTTTCGTCGGGTCAGTCTTGTTGAGTACTTTTGTACTCAGGGTTTGTTGAACCCTTGTTGCAGGTGAGTCTCATGGGCAGGAGTGCTTCGCATCCTGCTGCATGACAATCATCGAGGAAAGTGACGACGAATAGGATGTCTCGCTCTTGGGCAGAGCATAGAATCAAGGTTTTTGTAATAAGTTATATTATTACTCCACTACTACTATGGTCTATATTAATCCAACTTATGGTTTGTAAGTTTAAACTGAACGGTTTGTAAACTTATGTTATTGTAATCCTTCCGCTATTTTACTCCGATGTATATTATTTGTATAAAACTGTTGTAATACTGCAATGTCTCTTTGTAATGATTGATCCTGCTCGGAGAATTATGGATGATTCGGGATTTACCCGACAGACCTTTTAAGTCTTATGGAACACATTCATGGTTATTTGGAGTCTGTTTAGACAATAATCATGCGTGTGGGCCATATGATTTAGGAGGTTCTGCCACAGGTAGGAATTGTTGGAGCTCAGGACGTAAAGGTCTTCGACGTCGGCGTCGGGGCGGCGGTCGGGGATGGAGATGGCGATGGGCATGGATACCTTGTAGTCCATGCTGGGCATCGCGTGGACACAGTGGGTATCAGTGTCATAGACGACGCTGACACCCTCCGTGCTCCTCCAGAGGATCCGGCTCTCGCTGCTCCACGGGTTCGCCAGCGCGAAAAGCTGGTCCATCCTAAACAACCGCGGCTCCGGTTGGAAGCTGAAGGTCGGCTCAGTCAGCGACTCCAGGGTGGATATCGTCGTCGCTGCTAGCTTATTGGCCGCCGCTTGATCCATCGATGGGTAGAAGAGATGCTCCGACACGTCGAGGCGGCGCAGCGAGCACGTGGCGCTCTTGCAGTTCTCAGTCGATACGATGTTGACGAACCGCCGCCGCAGCACGTGGTTCATCGTCTTCTTCGTCTCTCCCTGCATTGCATGTTTGCATCTCTCGATTCAAAATCAAAATGGGGGGAAAGATCAATTATTAGATATTCAAAGGAGAAACGACAGGAGGATGATCCCGGAAGTTAAGCCTACCACCTATCTGCGGCAGGTCCGGCTAGCTTCAAGGCGGCGAAGAGAGATGAGATAATAAGATGGAGCTAGGGTTTTCGGTGACACGATACATTTCTACTGTACGATTGGTGGTGTGTTCATCAAGTCAAAATAAACAAACTTGCATTTTTTTTCCATTGAAGTTGAGGAAAAAAATAAACATCATCAGAAGCAGGGTGGAACCAAACTCCGATCCGGCCCATGATTCGGATTGTTCGAATGGGCCATCCCATGGGCTGGGCCAAATTAAATTCCAGCCCTTTTGCTCTGTTTGGTGGTGGTGCTCTAATTTGGCTCCGCCTGTGTTGGATCAAACAAAATTTAGAAAACACAAAAAGCGCGCACTCCATCGGTCTGTTGTCTAGTCGTGGAGAAGCACCGGTCACGAATTCAGAGTCCTGCTCAGCGCGTGATTTTCGCTGGGACTCTCTCGTTCTCCAGGTTGCGTCTCGCGCACATATACCACAATGGTCAAGTGACAAACCTGGGCTTTGGCCACATCGCTAGGCTCTGGCTCTGTTTAGTGCTTCTTTATTTGTAGTGACTGCACTCCGGTCTTGCAGTGCTTTTTTTCTTTCGGTAACGTACTCTATAGGTACGAGATCGAATTATCGGCTTTTGACTTTTGTCTCGATCGTCACTTGCCGGCCGGCCGGCAACCCTGCCGGCAGGGAACGGAGGTGTATATGTGTATATATGATCATGCCATCTACCTTGCATCCCAAGCAACGTACAATTCCACGTACGTACGTACAGCTGGATGGACTTATATTCTCGGATGTTGAGCATGCATTCTTCAACGTACGTAAACTTGGTACAATTTGTAGTCATCATCCATCGCTTTGTTCTTCAAGTATTTATACTTTTGACGTGTACTACTTACATACAGAGATATATATACTTCTACCAAATGGACAGTAGCTTTTGTTCTTCAAGTAATCATGTAGCTAGGGCGCCGCTTGATGTTCTAGTACTATCCATCGATGTGTACTGCTGCATATACTCCGATCCTTTTCACCTAACCTATTGTCTATTTAGCTTGCATTATTGTGCAATCACGCATACAAGTCAACAAGCAATCGGATTAGTTTACCTAGCTTGCTAGCTACTAGTTGTCACCACTTGCGATCCACTTTATTAATTACTATTAGACTGCAAAAGCATGATGCCTAGAGCAAATTTAATAATAAAGTCTACACTGCTGGCTGTATATGAAAGCTTGCAGCTAACCTATCAGTTCATTAGTATAATAGTTAGTCGACTTACAACTTACGTGTCTGTCTCACAGAGTTTCTTAGTTTCTGTGAGTAAGTTCACTGGTATTCAGCCCACTTATATATTATAATCTTTTATTGTACTTGCTCCAACTAGAAACGACAACATGATGAAGATAAGCACTATATGGCTTTCATTAGTTAAATTAATTACCTCATTGAAACGTCGCTGCTGCCTTTCGTCCCCTATTACTTTGTCGTTCTAGATCATATAGTTCTGCGCCCTCTATAACTTTCTAGTAATGTAATGTAACGACGAAGTTGACGAGAAGCAAGTAAGAAAATAATGGTGGGTCCCATTTAAGGTTTAGGGTTTAGAACTTTTCCTTTGTAAAATTGTTTATTTATCTTTCAATAAAATGCTATAGGGGTGTAAACCCCTCCAGATTCTTAAAAAAATGATGGGCCCCACTGGTGTGATTAGAGAGCGGAGATATGTATGATGCCGTCTGAAACAAGTAGGAGGAATGGTTTAACTACGGTTCATGAGGCACGAGGCATGTATAATGTTCTTTGTCATCGATCACTGCGAGTTTTCCGTACGTATAAATATAATGACATATATACAGAAGGGCTCCGTGCTCGATCTTGTGAATGCATGTAGAAGCCCAAGAAAGTGCACATGCACGGCGATACACATTAAGGTACTTCTAGCAAAAATAAAAGAAACGAAGAAGAGCAGCTACTTTGGTTCAGAAGTACGGTAGCCCTGGTCTGCCTGCTAGCTCTATACTAGTTGTTGGTCTTGGCAAAACTAGCAGTTGGTGCTCTATGTTTTTTTTATTTGGTATTGAGGAAGATTTTGTATCCTTACGAGATAAATTAAAGTAGCTACTACTCTCTCATTTTTATTTTTATATAAAATAAAAAGTGCATTGATCTTACATTATATCATCAATTACAATAAAATCTACGTCTTACTAAAAGACATGTGAAGCATGAACATTGATGCATCTTAAGCATACATATATGTACTTCGAAACTAATTAATGTTCCGAGGAATACACCTGCATCAGTTTAAAATGGAGGGATATGAAGTGAAAGAAAATGCGAAATTATCAAATCCAAACATGTTGTATACAGGATATGCTTATTTTCCTTATGGTGGTTTTGTATCTCATTATCTTTTTTCTCTCTCTGTAAATTTGGCATGCTTTGTCAAATCCAATATTGCTTTTTTTTTCTAAATGAAAAGTCATTAGGTTTTGCTCCTTAAAACTAAAGAGATAGAAGTTTACAGCATAAGTATCATGTATTCACCATGCCATATCCACAGAAATGTTACAAAACACGTTTAATACCCATAGTGACTTGGATGGTTACACTAAAAGGTCCAAGGTTTACTATTGCCATAAAAGCAAGGCCAAGGTTCTAGTGTGTGTGCTAGGGGGGCTCAAGCTCTCCTACCTCGGTGGAGATCCATGGACTAGAGAGGAAGGTGGGATGGGAAAAGAGAAGAAGAGGGGACGGCCTAGAGAAAGAAGGGAAATGCCCCCCTCCTCCTCCTCTCCTTTCGCTACATCTGTCCCTGGCCCCAAAAATATTCTCTCCCTCTTCGAAATATTCTTGGTTGCACAACACATCTTCTCATAGTCGCATAAGCATGTTTTGAATAAAGATTCTTTTGGCTCTGGTCCTACATTATATGTAAAATTATATAGTTTATCTACAAAACTAAGGGCTCAATTAGTTCAAACTCGACATCATAGTTTGAAAACCAGGCGGGGTCACTGGCTGGACCATTGAACCTACATATTCAGTGTTTTGGTCGTTCACTTAAACAACTAGCCCTACATTTGAACTTGTGTGAACCGATTGGATTTGTGGCAAACCATTGAACTGTTTTTTTTACCATAGGTCATATGTGATGTGGTAGAAAAACTACATTTTTTTCATTTAAGTGAAGAAGAAATAAATATTATATCGGTAAATAAAAAGCCAACAGTTAGACCATTATTACAATATTATGGTTCGATCTTCGGCCTAGCTTTTCACATTTGTGCATTTTTTTCCTTTGAAAATCCTTAGAAGCATTAGAGTGATTGAATGTTCCGGTGACATCATCTGGATAATACTAGAAGAAGAATTGACTCACGTGCATCTAGCAAAGAGATCACGTGCTGTGAAGGGAAGAGTAGCAGCAGAGAGGCCCCCACCCCCAAATCGCCAAATCCGAAAAAGGACACGCACGCTGCTTGCGCCCTTCTCCCGCCGGCCGCCGGCGACCGGCCGCCGCCGCCATGGGCTCCGACCGCGCCGACCTCGCGCGCCTCTGCAGCGCCCGCAACTGGTCCAAGGCCATCCGCCTCCTCGACTCCATCCTGGCCGGATCCCCGTCCTCCATCCACGACCTCTGGTATGGCACGCTCTCTTCCTGCCCTGATCCGCGAGATCCTTTACTCCGATCTGCTCTGACACCGCCGAATTCTCGTGCAGCAACCGGGCCTTCTGCTACTCCCAGCTCGAGCTCCACAAGCACGTCGTCAAGGACTGCGACCGCGCGCTGCTGCTCGACCCCGCCCTGCTCCAGGCCTACATCCTCAAAGGTTCGCTTCGCCTGTAACTGCTCCCCTCCCCTGTTCATCTCAGCCTTCTGTTCCTCTGCGGCTTGGCTTAGTTAGTTCGCCAGGGGCTGGGGCTGGCTTGGCTTGGTCTGGTCGTGGGGAATTATGTCTGCCTCGTTTAGTCTCTGCTTGTCTGTGTACTAGTCTGCTGCATATCTACTTTTTTAAGAGTATAACAAATGAATTCTGTATTGTTAGCTCAGGAATACCGTTTTGAGTGGCCTCAATACTTAGGATTACTCTTTCCAGATAGTGTGTAGATGCACTGTGATTGACATGAGTACCCCCTTTTTCCCCTACTCCCAACCAAGCACTCCCCATCAACTAACATGTTTGGCTTCGAACACTCTTGGGAAAACACTGAGTCTTTCAGGAACTGGGATCCATCCTGGATTGAAATATCAAATCGTGTTTCCAACTAGACACAAACATACAGCTGTCTGACCACATTTTCTTTGACTCCTTTTTATTGATACAACATGTCATCCCTGGATAGGGATCTATCCCTGTATTGTGCAGCAAGTTGCACCTGTAAGTTTAACACTGTTGTTTTCTACTATTACCAGGCAAGGCACTGTCTTCGTTAGATAAAAAAGAGGATGCTCTAGCTGCTTGGAAGCAAGGATATGAAATCGCTGTCCGTGACACGACAGACTTGAAACAATTGCTTGAGCTGGAAGAATTGGTTTCTTCTGTTAAAATTTGCGAGACAACTGAGTCTGCAGACCATGTCATCGATGCATCAACATGTGATACCAAAAATGTTATCTCAGAAGATCGTGTTGCTGACAAGTCGCTCGCTGCAACTACAATGGCTGATACAAAAACTGTTGTCTGCGAAGAGGCCATTGGCAGTTCCAAAGTTTCATCAAATGGTGATACCAAGTTGGCGAATCATAATAAAAAAGCGGACCATAATAAAGTCTCTAGCAGTCCAGTGAAAGACAGCACAGGGACTCAAGCTCCCAAGAAGGCCCCAAAGGTAGATAAGAAAAACAAAGCAAAGGCAGTGAAAGAAATAAATGGCCGAGATGAAGGTGTAACTGTCAGAATTAGTACTGGTGACAGTGAAACCATTTCGCTAGATCAAACACTCTTTGCTACAAAAATTTCTAAGTCATCAAAATCAATAAGCTTGGATATCCGACTTTCAAGAGGCATTGCACAGGTATTGTCCATATTAGAGCATTGACATGCTTTTGTATTTCTGAATAGATGAAGAAGAGTTCTGTTATAAGTATTACTAGGAGAAGCTGAACTAGAGAATTAAGAGGAGAATCCCAGGCAACATGCCAGGAGAGCCCCTAGGCAGCACCCATGCTAACAATCCATCCTGCACAATGGCATTTCTTATAGTATCTGAAGGAACTTTGCTTCAAAAA